>CM048925.1:0-129404 GCA_026686955.1 Epinephelus cyanopodus | reverse complement strand
TTCATATTCACCCTTTGCGTCTGACGTCACGCTCTGTGCACGTCAATGACGAGCGCCATGATGGATGGCGGAAGTAAGCCTACAGCGCGAAAACTGGACGGCAAGCTGGCAAATCTCATAGTTCGTTATTTTTCCTTCTCTCGGGGTGGCAAATATGGTGATTTCTTGCTGTGCGGTGGGCTGCGCAAACAGGCAAGATTATAAAGCTAATTTAGCTTTTTATCGTATAGCCCACCTCTTAATGCCGAGAGAAGACGGCGGTGGGTAGCTGCAATCAATCGAAAGGACTGGCAGCCCTCAAAATACTCCCAGATTTGCAGTGAGGATTTTTTACAAGGTAAGGTTCACGTATTTCCCAGTTATGTTTCCTATTTATATAATGTCAGAGTAGGACTGTCAGTAGCCATCGCCATGGACCAAGATGTTCAATGCACGAACGCTTGAAAAAGAACCCCGTTTTGCATGTGGGGGTTACGGGTCTAGAGAGATTTACGTCTCCATAAATGTTCAAATCAAACATGTAGGGGAGAGCTGCCACAATTGTAAGGTTTTTCACTTTTCACTCTCTTACTCAGAGATCGTTTTACCTACATATGTAATATTTTCAGACAAAGCACCAACACGTCTGCTATCATAAACCACTTAAAGTTTTTCAATTGATAAATCTAGTCTTCAGAAATAAAATTGAAAGCGGACTCTGTCCGATGTTACAGCTGAAGCGCGTTTGAGTCTTAATTGTAACAGCAGGAGTTACAACTATAACACTGCTAAAAAGTAGCATTAAACTCATAGTTTTCAGGTCAGATCAATTATATTTCATTCAGGCAACTGTTTAACGTGTCTTTCATACCAAGAATGTGATGAGAATGTATCAAAAATACATTCTCAAATTACTGGATGTACCAGTTGGAGCGTTTTGTGAATTCCTTGATAGGAAAATGCTTTGATTATGCCTACAAAGTTAGTGATTTTGACTGATGGAGTTGTAAAATGTTATACAACCCTAATTTGATTAGAATATAACTGAATGACAGCTGACTGAACACAGAATATTGGCAAATATGGTGTATGAGTTGTGAAAAAGTCCCATTCATACCTGCACTGACCCCTGCAGGGTCAAATATGTAGCAACACCCCAAATCACTTATTTTTTACAGTCTGTAGAAAAACAGTCTATTTGTATTTTAAAGTTTTATTGCAAAAACTCTTGACTTAAAACGTCAGTTGCATAAAGAAGTGCATTCAAGGTGCATCCAAAATAGGCTACAATAGCATTTTCCTCCAGACAGAACCAAATAGGTTAGCCTATTACATTTCAAGGTAGGACTAGGCCTACATCTCAGTGCAAAGAACATCATAATGTGTGCAGTTCAACATCTAGTGCATTTTTTAGAAGGTAAAACTGCAACAGTGGTCTACCAATTTAAAGGTAAAACTGACCTCGGTGGCGTAAAGAACATGCCACACAGAGCAAAGTGCATACATACAGCTCCTTTAAAGACAAATAATAAAGGAAACAGAGGAGAGGAAAGGAGATGGAGGAGTAAAGGAGAGGACCCAGTGAGGAATCTTCTGCTGGAGGCGTCATCACCTCAGAGGGCCACAGGCCACCTTACTAATCAGCACCAACACAAAACCCCCAGCAGGCCAAGGAGGAGGAGGGAGGGGGGGGGGGCATACCGCCCCCCTGGCAGATGGTCCTGATGAATCCTGAAAAGGAGGAATTGAAACCAGGAGAAGTTTCCAAGCGGTCGGCTGTAATTATCTCCGCCGCGCCTTTGGGTTCATTGTCAGTCAGAGAGGCGGTTGGAGCGAGGGACAGCTGTGGCAGATGGTGAGGGTGCAGGGGTGTGTGTGTGTGTGTGTGTGTGTGTGTGTGTCAGGTTTCTTGAACTCTGCGTCAGGCTGTGATTTTGTGATTTCTCTGTTTTATTGTGGAAATATAAAAATTCACTCTGATGAAACTCGACTGAATGTTAACACACTAACACATGAATGTGTTAACATACAAACACATGAACGTGTTAACATACAAACGCATGAATGTTTTAACATACTAACATATGAACGTGTTAACATGTTTTTATCTGAACAGTTTCCAGCTGGGTTAAAAACTTTTCTTTCGTCTCTTTTCAGGCTGCAGATTTTAGATCTCTGACTCCGCCCACTAAGGTTTGTCTGAGCCAATCAGTTACAGTTTTCTCGATTGCTTAGACATATTTCTCGAAACTAAGCTCCATTCCTCAAAACTCTAAACACAAATCCAAAACTGCAACATCAACTCCCCAAACGTCAAACTTCCAGGTCAAAACCAAACTTTGCCTTCACACATCACACAATAGTTGAGAAAAACACACACACTACAACATAGTGTTAGACACTGCGGAGATCAATTCATAACACTGCCACAAAAATCTAAAAAATAATGTTGCTTCTGGCTCTCCCTCACAAAACCTCTTTAAATGATAAACACAATAGACAAATGTTTTTACTTTTTTTATTCACAAGGGAGGAAAAAAAGAAGAAAAACATATTTACACAAAATATAAATACAGAAAATGGCAAAATAAAATTGCAAATACAGAGAATATGTCACTCTTGTACAGCATCGTGTCTCTGGTCTGGGTCAGGCCAGAGAACCTCATCCACATCACATGCTATATTGGCCCTTGCCAGGCAGCGGGGGGAAAAAACTTGCCTCCTCCATGGGCTGGAGAAGGTGAGCATGAACACAGGGGCCTCTGTCATACATCTTCCACCACCATGCTGAAAAAACTCCTCTATGGGGTTGGGAAGGGGGAATATGCTGTTAGGAAGATATTGCTGAACCTGGGGTTATTGGTGAACCAGTCACGAACTAAAGCAGCCTGATGGAAACTTACATTGTCCCAAATGACAACGTAGCACGGCTGCTGTAGCTGTGCTGGCTCCCTCTGTTCTAACTGATATATATGGTCTCGCAGACTATCAAGGGAAGTAAAGAGAAGCATTGTGTTATATGGTCTAAGGATGGCATGGCGGTGGAGGACCCCTCTGTGGCTGATGGTGGCACACATAGTGTTATCCCCTCCTCGCTGGCCAGGGACATGCATGATGGCCCGTTGGCCAATTATGTTCCTCCCCCTTCTTCTTCTCTTAGTCAGGTCGAATCCTGCTTCATCAACAAAGATCATCTCGTGAGGAATAGGTCTCCCTTCGACTTCAAAGATTCCCTGCAAAAAACATATAAAAAATAATAAAATATAGAAGAGTACTGTAAATGAATACTCCAAAACACATTGCTAGAGGGTACAAATGGTAGGCCATCATACATGTAGTTGGTTCTACAGTACAGACAGCTGTACTGTACAGTAACAATACAGATATTGTAATATACTGAAATACTTCATACACTATGAAACCCATACCTGCACATACTCCTGTCGCTGGTCTTTCACTCTGTCAGAGTTTCTTTCAAAAGGGACACGATATGCCTGTTTCAGTTGCAGGAGGTTTCTTTCCAGAATACGGTCGATTGTTGAGATACTAATTGCATCAGCTCCTCGAAAGACTTGTTGATCCTCAACGACCCGCTGTTGAATCTCTCGAAGGCGAATTGCATTGTTGGCAATGACCATGTTGACCATTTCCCTCTCTTGCTCGTCGGACACCAGCCTTCTCCTGCCTCCACCAGGTGGTCGTCTCTCAGTTCTGCAAAAACAGAAGTGGGATGGGATAAAGTAACTGTAAACCATCCTTTTACTGTAACAAAATGGGAACCTACAGTAATTCCACATTACATACTGTAACTGAGATGCATACAGAATGATAGAGCAAACAGCTACAATAAATATATACATGCTGTACAGTACTGTAAGAGCTCAGGGTACAGCAATCTAAAGTAGAGCACAGTAGAGAGCAGTATGTACATAAAATACCTGCCTGATTTTCCTGCCTGAAGGTCTGTATGATGGAGGCAACAGTGAAGAGGCTAAGGTTTGGCTGCCCAGCCTCCCTCATTGTCAGGCCATGCACAAGGACATGGTCAACAAGAGTGGCACGAATTTCATCACTCACTACTTGTCTCCTCGGCCCTCTTCCTCTTCCTCCTCCTCCTCCTCCTCCTCCTCCTCCTCTTCTTTGACCTCTTCCTCTTTCTTGCCGTCCTGGATCCATTGTTCTAAAAAATGAACTGACCCAGGGCCCTTTTATCTGTGTACTGGATGTTCTGATTGGTGTGTGAACAATTTTGTCTCCTAGTGTTTTCAATCAGCTAATTGTGTGCTAATTGGGTTCAGCCTTTGCTGACTGAGTGAACAGTATCGAATGCTTGTGCTTTCTGAATGAACACAAGGTGCTGGCAATGATAATGATAATGGTTGTGTGTACAGTTTTGCACTAAAAGTTAAACTAATTTGAATCATGTGTAAACAGCTCAATACGGTTAACAGGTGAGAGAAATGGGTGTGTCTTTTGGAAGATGGCATTATGCATTAGGATATTTTCATAAGTCTGGTAATAGTGTGTAAGCAATTGAGAAAAACTGTAATCAATCAATCAGTCAATTTTATTTATAAAGCCCAGTATCACAAATCACAATTTGCCTCACAGGGCTTTACAGCATACGGCATCCCTCTGTTCTTTGGACCCTCACAGCTGATCAGGAAAAACTCCAAAATCAGAGGCCTGGATGTGTCTCCAGGCAGAAACTCTGTGTGTGTGTGTTTGTGTGTGTGGTGTGTGTGTGTGTTTTTGTGTGTGTCTGTTTCTCGTGTGTATGTGTGTGTGTATGTTACTGTGTGCATGCGTATCTGTGTGTGTGTGTGTGTGTTTCAGTGTGTGTATGTGTTTTTGTGTGTGTGTTTGTTTCTGTGTGTGTTTTTCAGTGTGTGTGTTTTTCTCTGTGTGTGTGTGTGTGTGTGTGTGTGTGTGTGTGTGTGTGTGACACCATCTGCTGTGTGAACGACCTCTTGGGGTCAAAGGTCACTGTTTCCAATAAAAGCCATTCACCATGCTGACAGGCTGCAGTCTGCCAGGAAGCCCAGTCACCATGACAACAACAGCATGACCGGCTTCATCATCATCATCATCATCTTGATGACTTTAAATGATTTTTAATCTGCTAATTTTTTTTTTAAATTCCTGTCTCAGACTGGGTCTGAGCATCATTGTTCCTTACCATGACGATCACAGCTGATTAATGATGGTTCAGCTCTCACATCTGTGATGCTGTGAGTTCAGCTGTGACGTAAACTCTAAAATCATCTTGTTAACAATCAGCAGACTCAGAGAGAGTTTCAGTTTTAGGAGTGTTAATTGGCAACATCTAGACAAATGAGGTCACTTGTCGTTGTACATAAAAAACAGAAGTAAATCTTTAACAATGACACCTTCATGTTCTGTTGTGGCTGGCATCGTTACGGGTGACCACAAAACACGACTGAGAGTTAACATGATCTGGTCAAATTAAAATACCGGCAGGAAGCAGCTTTAACATTTGTCATGTGACTCAATGCCTGAAATGACATCATCAACACACCTTTAACATTGGTACAAACTCTGACTGCTCCATTTGTTTCTATTGTCAGTTTGTTTGTTTCTGACTTTCAGTTGTTTCTATCATCTGTTTGTTTCTGACATTCAGTTGTTTGTTTCTGAGGTTCATCAGTCTCTCTCGTTCATTCATTTACTTCTGTCCATTTGCTTCTGTCGTCCATTTGTTTCTATCGCCCTTTTGTTTCTATCGTTCATTCGTTTCTGTCGTTCATTTTTTGTTCGTCATTCATTTGTTTGTTTCTGTCGTTCATTCGCTTGTTTCTGTTGTTTGTTTCTATTGTACATTTATTTATTTATTTATTAATGTATATAATTGTTTTTATATTGTCATTTCTTAAATTGAAAAACAAACAAATTAGAATCTGTAATGATTCAGATTCAGTTTCATATTCGAATTTAAAACTAACTTTATACTCGTCGTTTCCTCTGTAGGACCGAGGGGATAATAAATCAGTTGACTGAAAGACAAACACACCAGAATTATTCAGTCACCACGTCGAACCTCTAAAATGAAAAACATAAATACATTTGCCTGTTGAGGAAGCCAGTCCCCAAAAACTGAGCATTTAAAATATCTGAGCGTTTAAAATACCTGGGCATTTAAAACATCCACCGTGTAACAGCTCTTTTTTCATTTTATTTAACTGTTGGTGAAAACTGTGAAAACGTTTTGGATCATCTGGGTGATTTCCACTGACTGAGATGTTGCCGTCATCTTCTTGTCAGAGCTGTCTGACCGACAGGACTCAAACATGAACTGACTCCATGTGACGCTCAGAGACACTCACAACTGGCCCTGAATGAGCATGTTAATGATTCTCATTGAGGTAATTCAGAGTCACTGTTGTGTTCATTATCCTCTCTTTATACCCCTCCTCCTCCTCCTCCTGATTAAACCTGCACTAATAAAAATTAATCAGCTGACTGTAAATAATAAATAATATAATGTACTGCTGTCTGCCGGTCTGGTGTTTCTGGTGTAAGTACATGGAGTCATTATAAGGCGAGGTGAACCGTATGTCACACATCAGAGATGCCTTCAGTAAAACAAAAGGTGAATAATAAAGTTTCAGAGCGGTTTCTATGTTCTGAAGATAAATGTAACGATGAATCAGTGCAGGTGAAAGATTAGCAGCTAAATTCAAAGGAATAAATTATTTGCACTTACAGTGATATCATCTGGTGAAGACAGTTACAACAGGAAGTGACTCAGTAAAGTTTGTCTGCACATGGTCGAAGTGTGTTGACCCTGTGACTTACAGGTCATGCTGGTAAATTGCTGTAATAGCCAAGCTAACTGCTAACATGCTAGTTGTTAGCTTGCTGTCAGTTAGCTGATCACATTATAGTTTTCTTGTAAAATAAGTTTCTGTAAACTGCCCGTCACGTGCAGCAGGTTACACTCCTGACTGTTAGCTAATGAGCCAATGAACACAACAGAATAAATTTCACACAATTAATCAGTGGGTCGAGTTTGTTCTTCATCTCTCACGTGGAACAGTTCTGGCAGGGTGGGGTCACAAAATGTGATATAACAGTTCATAGGTTATGAAAGCTTCCACTATTTTGACTTAACAGATTTATTTGGTCGACAGTACAAATTTACAGGTCAGAGTTCACCATAGTCAATCCTGACTTCATCCTCAGGAGCTCATGCTAGTTTCACTGATTAAATCAATAGATTTTCCTCTGAAGTTTGGGACTGAGCTGTCAGAGGGTAACGTTGATCATGACATTTCAATTTAGAGGACTACAATCATGAACAGTGAACCTGAACAGTGCTGCTTTTCTCTTCATTCAACAAAAATGTGTGAGTGTGTGTCTATATATCGTGTATATATATGTGTGTGTTTAAATAAAATACAAAAAGGTACAAATTAAAAGGCAGTGGTCCCGGGACTGATCCTTGGGGAACTCAAACTACTAAACTAACTAGAACTAAACAGAAGTAAGAAAGAAAGAAAGAAAGAATAAGAAAGAAACAACCAACTGAACACTTAAGATGATAAAGGAAAGAAAGAATCAGTGAGGGAAGGTAAACAAAATAAAATGATCAGACTGATGGTAGAAAATAAAAAAGTGAAGGAAGAAGCCTAGACTGAGCGCTCAGAGAATTCTCGTCTGTTTGAAGCTGTGAAATTATTCTCTGGGTCTTGATCTTTCTCCGGACAGCAGCATCAGGGTCAGGCTCAGGGGCCCTCAAGGGCCCCCATAGGTCCACAGTTCTTTAACCTAATTATGGGACAAGCACAAGAGATTCATCAGAGGGAGGTGTGGAGGAGCTGCGATAAAGCAGCGAGCAGCTGCTGCCGCTGACACTGAGCAGCTTCAATACAGATATTAACATGAGAAAGAAAGAGCATTCAGCAGGGAGCAGCTCCGCAAACACGAGACCACAGAAGAAGAAAACACACAACCAGAGAAGAAAACACAGAGATAGAACAGCAGCAGGTTGAAGTTGATTTAACCAGGAACACAGAACAGTTGACTTCCTGTGAAGTCTGTTTGAAACAACATGATCTAAACGTAAAAGCTCCTCTGTGTCAGATTATAATCTGATGGTTATGTTCTCGTTACCTCAGAATGAGACGTTTAGTCGCTGCCTTAGTCTGGGGCCTTTACAATGTGAAGTCAGTTTGTAGTTGGCACAGATTAAAATCCTAACCCTTTATCCAAAGCGATTTACAACTACACATTCAGATACCAATAGCACAATTGGGGCAATTAGAGGATCAGTATTTTCCTCAGGGATACTTTGACATGTAGACTGGAAGAGCTGAGGGATTGAACCACCAACCTTACAATAAGAAGACACAACTCACGCTACCTATTGAACTACAGTCACCCCCTGTGAAGTGTTCTATTGTCTTACAGTGTCAAAAATATTTTCACTAACTTCCAAAAACTCCATACTACAAGTCCAGCGCTAAATTTCTTCTTGTTCAATAGTTTAAATGCATCACTTACTGTTGGAGAAGAAAAATTGCTCCGTCCAGTTCACAGACAAATTCACTTACCTTGTATGGCTTGATATATCCTGAGGTTTCTACCATTTTTTTTTCCCGGTAAAGGGTTTTTTTTGGGGAGTTTTTCCTTATCCGCTGTGAGGGTCTAAAGGACAGAGGGGTGTCGTATGCTGTAAAGCCCTGTGAGGCAAATTGTATTTGTGATATTGGGCTATATAAATAAAATTGATTGATTGATTGATTGATTGATATTTTGATCTTTTCAAGAGGCAAGAAATATTTTTTGCAAATTTAAGTCCCCTTTGAACAGCTGTCTTCAGAGATGAAACAGTGCAAAAAGATTGCTAGCACACAGCCTACTGATCAAACACTTTGTGGACACAGTCTTTGAGGTCTTTTCCTCCAACTCAAGCCAAATGCTGCACGTATTGGGAAAAAAAAACTTGAAAATTACCTTGCAGAAATTTCAATAGTGCCACAGGGGGCTGCTGCGGGGAAGTGTACATTATGATGAGATTCTTGATAGACGAGAGGAGAGGAGAGAGAAGAGACAGGAGACAAGAGAGAGGAGAGGAGATGAGAGAGAAGAGAGAGAGGAGAGAGGGAGGAAAGGGGGGAGGAGAGGAGAGAAGGAGGAGAGATAAGAGGAGAGAGAGAGGAGAGAAGGAGGAGATGAGAGAGGAGAGAAGGAGAGAGGGGAGTTTTAAAAGGGCAAACACTCTGCAAACACTAATGGAAATCCTACCAAGGTGTCAAAAGCTTGTTTGTCATCCAAACGTTGCTCTGCTTTGTCAAAGTCCTCCATGGTCTCCAACCTTTCAGTGTCGGTGGCTGAAAGGGCAGGCTCTCTCAGTGAAGGCTTTCAATCTTCAAGTGCATATCAGTTAATGGTGAGCACCTTTTTCTGAAATTCTGAAATGACAAACAAAAATCTGTTGCTCTTATGCATCTTGTTCAGTTCAGTACCATTTCATTTTACATTCCTAGAAAATTTCATCTTACTTGCTGTGGACATTGGGAAGTTGTCCTTTGTTCTTGACACTACAGCGTCTGAAAAAGAAATCTATCATATTAGAAAAACTTTAAAGTGTCTGTGTTTTTAATAAATCAGCACCAGATGTCAACAGAAATGCTTCCTGTGATAAGGCCAGTATCCATCATTTTAACAAATAGGTTAACACTTATAATACTCAATAAATTACGAAATGTTTTGATGAGTATTTGTGTTTTTTGGACAGCTCCGGTTGACCCCACTACTGGACCTCATCTCATCACTCCTGGAACCACCACTGGGCCCGGCACTGTCATGCCTGGAATGATCACTGTGCCTGGACCTGTCGATGTGCCTCTACCTGTTGCTGTGCCTGGACCTGTCAATGTGCCTGGACCTGTCGCTGTGCCTGGACCTGTTGATGTGCCTGGACCTGTTGATGTGCCTGGACCTGTCGCTGTGCCTGGACCTGTTGATGTGCCTGGACCTGTTGATGTGCCTGGACCTGTCGATGTGCCTGGACCTGTCAATGTGCCTGGACCTGTTGATGTGCCTGGACCTGTTGATGTGCCTGGACCTGTCGATGTGCCTGGACCTGTCATGTGCTGGACCTGTTGATGTGCCTGGACCTGTTGATGTGTCTGGACCTGTCAATGTGCCTGGACCTGTTGATGTGCCTGGACCTGTTGATGTGTCTAGACCTGTTGATGTGTCTGGACCTGTCGATGTGCCTGGACCTGTCGCTGTGCCTGGACCTGTCAATGTGCCTGGACCTGTTGATGTGTCTGGACCTGTCAATGTGCCTGGACCTGTTGATGTGTCTGGACCTGTTGATGTGCCTGGACCTGTCGCTGTGCCTGGACCTGTCAATGTGCCTGGACCTGTGATGTGTCTGGACCTGTTGATGTGCCTGGACCTGTCGCTGTGCCTGGACCTGTTGATGTGCCTGGACCTGTTGATGTGCCTGGACCTGTTGATGTGCCTGGACCTGTCAATGTGCCTGGACCTGTTGATGTGCCTGGACCTGTTGATGTGCCTGGACCTGTCAATGTGCCTGGACCTGTTGCTGTGCCTGGACCTGTTGATGTGCCTGGACCTGTTGCTGTGCCTGGACCTGTTGCTGTGCCTGGACCTGTTGATGTGCCTGGACCTGTTGCTGTGCCTGGACCTGTCAATGTGCCTGGACCTGTCGCTGTGGCTAGACCTGTTGATGTGCCTGGACCTGTCGATGTGCCTGGACCTGTCGATGTGCCTGGACCTGTTGATGTGCCTGGACCTGTCAATGTGCCTGGACCTGTTGCTGTGCCTGGACCTGTCAATGTGCCTGGACCTGTCGCTGTGGCTAGACCTGTTGATGTGCCTGGACCTGTCAATGTGCCTGGACCTGTCGCTGTGGCTAGACCTTTCCTGGTGCTTGGATCCATCACTGTGTCAGAAACTGGAGTCGCTGTGCCTGGACCTTCCCCTATACCTGAAGGCATCACCATGTCGGGACCCGCCTCTGTGCGAGGACCTGACACTGCCCCTAGATCCAATACATTCAATTTTGTTGTTATAATTTGATCACATAATGTCTCTTATTTATCCTAAACTAACACTGTGCCCTGACCTGTCAATGTCCCTAGGATCTCTGACTGTCTTTGGAGTTGAGCATCGCATGACTGGATAACACAAATAATGTTCAAAGATTAATGATGATTGATTGATTAAATAACAGTGACATTATGAATGAATCAATGATTTTTTTTTTTTTAATTTCGGACATGTACATAAAAACTAATGTTAATAATCCACAAATCAATGACATTAGAACTATGACATGAAATTACTCACTAACTGGGGAGATTTCCATTTCCCCAGGCCTGCCACCATCCTCCACCAAGCCAGACAAGGGCCGAATTTCACAGTCTGAAACAAGCAAAAGACCCTGTTCAACAAGTTTCTTTTTGTGCTCATTAAAGTGACCATTACTGCATTTCACTGTGTTGTATGGAGTTTTGTTAAGTTCCAAAAATGACCTAGAAATAATAATATATGCAAACATAGCCTAAATTCTGTTGTTCAGATATCCCCCTGAAACTACGCAATTTGTTTTATAGGCCTGATATTCACTACCCCACACTTTATCAGGCCATTGTAATAAATTCATTGTAAATGATTATAGAAATGCTGTGTAGCTGCACTCCTGCTCAAAACCTACAGAATCCTATATAGTTCCTGTAAGAAAGTTGGTTAGCAATACTTATAAATACTCACAATTTAAATCAACACCAGGACCAGCTGTGTTGGTCTCGAGCTGTAAAGGTGTTCATGCAAGTCTAAAACAAACTGCATAAGATAACCTTGTGTGTGCTACAGCATTATCAGAATTATGTATAGTGTCCAGAATCATTTACCCATTCTGCTCTCCTCCTCCTCGTCCTCCTCCTCCATGTCTGTTTCTGGGGATAGTGCAAAATACTGTAAAAACAATAATGGTCTGAACCCTGAGCACAGTTGGTATTCTGTAAATATATTATTGTGTTATAATAATTAATTAATTAATTAATTAATTAATTAATTTGTAAACATACCAAGAATATAATCTTCAAATTTTTTCTTTGCAACTTTCTTTTTTCTACTTATGACCACCTCGTCATCCTGCTCCTCCTCCCCCTCCTCCTCCTTGTGCTGGCTCGTTTGACTGTAGCTCACATTCTTGTAAATTTGCTAAAACATGCATACAATTCAACTGTAAAACACATTTTCATCCACAAACTTTTGACTGCTGAGGACAAACCAATTATTAATCAAAATATACAAATATACCCGAAGTGATTTTAATTTTAATTAACAGGAATGACCACCAGTCATCCCTAGGGTCCCTCTTCTTCTTGAATGATTCTTTTTGTTTCCATCTTGGCCATCTGATTGTCCTATTCTCGATCCAATTCAATGGTACCGTGCCCTCCAGTTCTTTCCCCTCCTCCTCCCACACAGCTCTTATCATTATCATTAACATTATCTGTAAAGGAGAACACATAAATTTTACTTAAGAATTAAACATTCATTAACCAAAGCAACTTGAAGCATGTAAATAAATTCACAGTAGCAGCAAAGCTGTATTTGACCTTTTTAGTATTTGTGTTGTTCGATACCATGTCAAAGTGGAATTAAAATATGACCAGCTTCTTGTGGGAGGACAACCACTTTCCTCAGCAACTCCTTCTCCTGTAGGGATTTTCTTCCCATTGGGTCTCATTCATGAAACGTGAGCAGAAGGAATTTGTGTGTAAACTGTTCGCAGACGGAAATTTACGTGCGTGTCCGCATTCATCAATATTTTAGTAGCTCCGATCTTTTCGTAGCTACTAACAAAATCTACTCCTGCTCCTGACCACTCGTAGTGCTTGTGTAAATTTAGTAAAGCACATAAATATTGCTTTTCACTATTGGAAATGACAATTTTAATTCGTATTGCGCTCTGTTATGTACACAATACACAGATGCCTTTGAAACACGTAATCTAAACATGACAAAATATTAAAAATATAACACATCTAGTTAAATTATTTGGCAATTAGCAGGTTTAAGATCCAGATTAGGTTCATGATTGTGAATTATCTACGTAAATCGACTCAATAGATTAGCCTACACGTTCTTTCTACACGTTGAATAATGATAATAAAAATATTCGTAAGGACAGCCGGATCACAGCCTCTTCGGCCTCGATGCCTGGGTTCAGCAGGGGCAGCAGGTGGAAGGAGGACGATCGTTTGAATGAATAAATCTGATTTGAAAATGTTTAATTTATGTTGTATCAAACAGAGCTTTAGGCTATTAAGATTCAAATAATTTGAGGACGATGCATACAAACTGCTGTAGGCTACATGTTATCCGTATCATTTGTTAAAATAAATGTTAAATAGCTCTACATTCCGACAGCGATCACTGATTTAGTTTATCCATTACGCACAAAACATCTCTGGTTTCTCGTTCCCACTTCATTCAGAACCCCACAAATGAATCTTCTGTTTGTTTGGTGACCGCTGCATTTTTGTGTGTGTGCTTATGCGTTTCTTTGCCTCCAGTTTCATATCAAACCATTTACGCTTCACCTCTGACATGGTTCTTTGTACCACGGAGACAA
The DNA here is from genome assembly GCA_026686955.1 of Epinephelus cyanopodus. Lineage (NCBI taxonomy): Eukaryota > Metazoa > Chordata > Actinopteri > Perciformes > Serranidae > Epinephelus > Epinephelus cyanopodus. The sequence goes on along the minus strand of CM048925.1, from coordinate 115,783 downwards.
CATTAACAGCATGTGTTACCTCCCTCCAGGCCTTCGCTTTGCCTGTCCCTGTCACACCACCACTAACTGAAGAAAATAAAATGTTTTCCGCATGTTGTCCACTTCACCCAAAATGATTTTGATCTCCGCTTCGGAAAAAAATCTTTTTTCTTTCTCTGCGCCATGACTGACAGGTCGACAGGATGCACCTACACCTCCTTATATGGCGGTCATTGGCTATTCATGGGTGGGGATTTATGCTAATTGCTGATTACCGGGAGCGCGCTGTCACTTTACGATGGATTGGCATTCATGATCATACACACGTGTTTACGATCAAATCTGAGTTTCCCGCGGCGTTCCTGAATCCGGAGTAGGTTTTTAGTAGAGTAGGCTTTTATGTGCAAATCTACACACAGATTTACTCACTTTTCATGAATGAGACCCAGTGTGTTTTTGTTGGAGATGTTAACGATGTTTACAAGTGAAGAGCTGCATGGCTGTTTGAAGTTGGGCAATGTGTGGCGTCTATCTAAGATGTTGCAAAGAAGAGATCCATCTGCATTCCTTTCACACACAAATGCAAATCTTCATCTTTTAAGAGGAAGCAGCAGTCTCTTGGCTTGGAAGAAATGATATAGTGAGTGGTGCATGGTGTATCAATTCCTCCAGCATGCTCTATCTCTGATAAACACCTGGTGACTTGCTCCAGAGGACTTCTTCCACTCCTCACATGCTTCTTCAGTTTTTGAAGATAGTTTTCAAATGGAAAACACGACAGCTCATTTAGAGATCTGTTAATTTTTTTGACATCCTCATGTAGATGAAGGAGTCCATGAACATTGTACACTGAAAATGTGGGGCCTTAGAGAAGAGGGCAAGATAAAACAAAGTGCTTCATCATCTCGTGCAAACTGCAGGTAAGAGTTTCGTATGGTGTCATTGGACTCAAGCAGAATGGACATAGCTACGGTTAATGTGAGGAAATGTTTGTATTGTTCATTGCTCAAGATATTTCTCAGAACTACTGGACCTGTGTACAGCAAAACTGCCTGAACTCTGTGGCCTTCCAGCGCTCCAGTACATCGACACCACAAGATTGCCGGGCAAATTCACTTGGCATTTTTCCTATGAGTGTGACAAGTCTCACTGAGATTTCATGCTTCTGTCTCACTGAGAGACGGCATAGCTTGGGGCCACGTGTCAAGAATGTCATTAAACGCCTAACAACACCGAAGCACACCATATGCATGTAATCTAAACTGAAACCAGTTACACATGGAAACCCTACTTCAATGAATGAGCTAATGCCTGTGTTGGGTGTACTCCAGCCTGTTGAAGCCTTCGTCAGTGCGAGGTGTACAATCCTGGTTCGAGGTGTGAAAAACGATTTGTCTTTCTCTAAACTGACCTCTAACTGTGCACCTTTCACAACTCTCATATGAGGTATGAGTCTTGATAGATTTCAAGTATGCTCTTGCAGGAGCATTGAACACTAGTGCTTCTATGTTGACAGAATACAAGGGGGGCGGACTTTTCTCACCATTAAAATTAACAACTATAAATGGATCAAAATGGCCAAACTTGGCTAATATAGGCCAGAACTGCAGACCACTGCTTTTGAATAGCAGAATATCATTGATGTTAATGCTAAGATTAACTGAATCACCATGCCCTTTACTAAGCAAGTGAGAGATCCCCTTCTCCAGGCCATAGTATGTGTACTGACCACCACATTTCGCCTCTGTTAACTTCCCTTGTGGTGTAGCCAGCAGTGTTCTGGAATCTACTAGCAACAGGTGCCCCTGCTTGCGTAGTATTGCTAATAACTCTTTGATAGATCTGTGTGTTTCTCTGTTTTTTATGGCCCACTGTCTCAGGTCATCTTCAAGGGGCACAGTTACTTCACCATTTCTTTGTTCTTCTTCTGAGTCTGAGTCATTGTCCACATCGAAGTTAAAATCAAAACTAGGCCTTTTACTTTTCTCAGTCATATTGTCACTGTCAATATCCCTAGTAAATGCAGTTCCAGGCACACTGTCACCATCACCATCAGATGCACTCCTGTCAGAACTATTAGCTGTGCCAGGTCCATCCTCACTGTTGTTACTGCTAGAATCTTGGAGAAGATGGACCATCTCTGGCTTTCTTTTTCTCCACAATCTCAAGTAAGCCATCTAAAACGCAGATAAAAAGTGGTTCTAGGTGCTATGTACAGGATAATGTTGAGTGAGCAGGTTGTTATACGATTGAGCAATCAGAATACAGCATTTAATAGAGCTGTGTAATAATACAAATTACGAATTCTCCACATTCAAGACTAGACTTAAGACTTTACTCTTTGATGAAGCTTATAGTTAGGGCTAGCTCAGGCTTCAATTCAATCAATCAATCAATTTTATTTATAAAGCCCAATATCACAAATCACAATTTGCCTCACAGGGCTTTACAGCATACGACATCCCTCTGTCTTTTAGACCCTCACAGCTGATCAGGAAAAACTCCCCAAAAAACCCTTTAACGGGGGAAAAAAAAACGGTAGAAACCTCAGGAAGAGCAACTGAGGAGGGATCCCTCTTCCAGGACGGACAGACGTGCAATAGATGTCGTACAGTTGCCTTGTACCAGGCGCTAGTTAGGCTGACGTAGGCCTAGTCTGCCAGAGGACCCCCTATAATACACTGGGCACCTTCTCTCTCTCTCGTGTCCTATTACTGCATCTTGCTAACTTGGCCATTCTGCATGTCACTAACTCGGCTTCTTCTCCGGAGCCTTTGTGCTCCACTGTCTCTCAGGTTAACTCGCATTGCAGCGGTGCCTGGATAGTGTGACGTGTGTGGTTGTGCTGCTGCCGTGGTCCTGCCAGATGCCTCCTGCTGCTGCTGTTATCATTGGTCATACTTCTACTGTTATTATTACACATATGATTATTATCACACATGTATACTGTCAGATATTAATATATTATTATTAATTATAATGTTATTACTTTTATTAATGTTGTTGGTCTATAGTTGGCTAACACCTCTGGATCCAGGGTGGGCTTTTTTAGGAGAGGTTTAATTACAGCTACCTTAAAAGACTGTGGTACATAGCCTGTTAATAAGGATATACTGATCATATCTAATATATGAGTGTTAAGAAGTGATGAAGAAATCACTGTAGTCAATTCTTGAAGAGAAATTTAGGAGAAGCAATCAAATATATATTAGGTCTTACAGCTGTGTTTGAGGTTAGATAGGTACTATCTGAGGACAGGAGGTCATGACTTTTGCCTCTAATAGTTAGAATTTTGTCATTAAAAAACTCATAAAATCATTACTGCTAAGGGCAGTAATGATGTAAATGTGAAAATATTTTTCACTCTGCAGTGAGGTGCTGTGGCTATTACAGAGAGACAAAACAGCATGAGTTCAGTTGATCTGTTAATGAAAAACTATGATGTCATTCTGTGATGTCATCCTATAATGTCATGCTCTGACCCAGTGATGATCTCATCATGTTGCAGTGAGGTCAGGGTCCTATTCCAGAGAGCAGGATGATGAGAACTCTGAGTTTGTTCAGCCTGAGATGAAACTCTTGAGGTTTCTGTTTCACAAAGCCAGTTCAGCGTAACCCTGAGTCAGTTACTATGGCAACATACTCTGTGAAGCTAACCTGCTGAGTCACAGGTTTGCTTGATCTCAGCCTGAGGCTGAGCGTGTAGCAGGAAGTAGAAACATGGCGTGTCCTTTAGTGAATGAAGTGGTGGAGGTTGAGGCCCAGTTTATTCAGAGGCTGTTGTGTAAGGAGAAGGTGATTAGAGCCTGTTTGGATGTCTCCCTGGAGGAGTGTCTATATGAAAGATACTGTTTGACCTCACACTCTATCATTTATCTAACAATCTGTTCCACCCACATATATCACATATTACACATCCTGGATTTACATTATCATCACAGCACATTTTATGCATCGTCCTTTGATTCTTTTCTTTATAACATCAGAGACACTGAACACATCAGAGAGACAGCAGTTTGTCATAACGTTATGCTGTCCTGACGTTAAAGGCAACAAAAGCCCCAAAATAATCTTTAAAAAAGAGAGGAATTCCACAGAACTGCAGGTTTGTCAGTGTTAATCAAAAATGAATCTACCTGGACAAATCAAATCAAATCAAACTTTATTTATATAGTGCTTTCCATACATTAAAAATGCACCACAAAGTGCTTCACAAAATAAAAAACAATGAAAATCCCGCACCTCCCACTCCCCACATATAACACACACGCACACACGCACACACACACACAAACAGCACTCACCAACTGTTAGTATAGGAACATGGCTTGGCACTGAGGCACCAGGTGAGGAAAAACCACCTATGGGGAGCTCATCCACACCGAGAGGCGTCACAGCCGATGGCCACAGGGAACACCGCCACAGAGACCCCCCCGACCCACAGACTGGGGTGGACTCCACACATGGTGCAGAGCCTCCCAGTCCTCCGGGCCGAGGGATCTCCAGGACGTCGTCCCCGCGGACATACTGAATGAATGAATGAATGAATGAAATGAAATTTATTTTTGAACATGAGAATCAACAAGGAAGCATTTTTCACATGACATTTCTCAAAGAAAATAAATAAATTAAAGGTCTCTACATGTTCAAAAAAGGAGAAGGAAGAAGCTAACTTATGTTTACCTTCCTCTTTTATACATCCTAATTTTCTAACACGGCTACTGTTTATTTTATCAAAGTACCGCCATTTGTCCAAATGAGAAACTCTTGATTCATCTGAGGTAGTTAGTTCTGGAAATAAAAACCAATATATACTGAAAATATAATACAAGAGAGTATTTGAAAAAAGGAAAAAAAAAAGCAGACTTTATGGCTAAACAATCCAGTACAACCTCTTAAAGTGGAAATGAAACATTTGGCCCACCTTCACCTCAATTGTTATAGTTTTCTAATGTGAGAACTTTAAACTGTGTTTTGAATTGAGCAATGTGTTTACTTTCTTTGATCGTTACAGGTAAATTATTCCACAACCTCACCGCATTGACAGATATGCACATGCTTTTGAGTGTGGTGGCACCTTGGATTGTAAAGAGATTCCCTCTCCTTCTTAAATTATAACCACTTTCTCTTTCTTTAAACCATTTTTGTATATTATTAGGGAGTAAGTTGTTTTTGGCTTTGTAAATAATTTGTGTGGTCTTGAAATCCACTATATCCATAAATTTTAATGTTTGTAATTTTAAAAATAAATCATTTGTTTGTGCATTATAGCCAACATTTCTAACTATTCTCATTGCCTTTTTCTGCATGGTGCATATTGTCTTTAGGGTGGATTTGTAGGTATTACCCCACACCTCAGCACAATAAGACAGATAAGGAAGAAAAAGCGAGCAGTATAGAATGTACATTGTTTTCTGACTCAGTATGTGTCTGACTTTAAAGTATACCATTAGTCTTTGCCAATTTAGAGCAAATGTGTTTGACTTGTGGTTTCCAGCTGAGATTGTGATCAATTATTACTCCCAGGAAGGAATTTTCATAAACTCTTTCTAATCTCGTGTTATCACACAGTACTTCAATGGTTAAGTCTTCTGGAATTTTGCATTTCCCAAAAATCATGAATTTGGTTTTCTTTATATTGAGAGATAATTTATTTGTATCAAACCACAGTTTTAGCTTGGCTAACTCTTCAGAGACGATCTTTAACAACTGTTGGAGGTTCTCTCCTTTACAAAAGATATTTGTGTCATCTGCAAAAATTACAAATTTCAAAATATTAGAAGTATTAATAATATCATTTCTGTATAATATAAATAATTTTGGTCCCATTATTGATCCTTGTGGTACACCGCAAGTTATATTTAGGAGTGTTGACTTTTCTCCCATCTGCACAAACTGTTGTCTATGTTCTAAATAACTTTTTATCCAACTGAGCCCTACACCCCTAATCCTATATCTTTCCAGTTTTTGAAGCAAAATATGATGATTAATTGTGTCAAAGGCCTTTTTAAGGTCAATAAATACCCCTTTAACCTGTTGTCCACATACAGTGTGACTCCTCCACCCTTTTTATTTGCTCTATTCACAAAATTGAAATTATAACCTTCTAATTCAAAATCAGTCCCTTTGTCATGGCTAAGCCAGCTCTCAGAAATAGCGATTACATTAAATTGCATGGTGTAATGCTGTAGATAGTCTCTGATCTTATTAAAATTTGCATATAGACTCCTACTATTGAAGTGTACGATTGATATACCATGCTCTAAATTGAATTTCTCCTTAAATTGGTTTTCGGTGTAATAACAACAATTACTGGTTACATAGTCAAAAAAATTAATTTCCGGGTCTATATCTATATCTTGTTCCTGCATAGTAATTGTTCAATGTGGTCGCACACAGTCGCCTTCTCAGTCACACACATCCAAATTTGAGCATATACACACCCACAAAAATAGATAATGAGACAATTTATCCAAACTGAATCCAACAAAAAAATTGAGTAATGGTGGTATAAAAAAATCGGCAGGTGTAGTGATAAACAGAATAAGTCCAATATGGGCTGTTCCATATAGGCATACACCTACTCACCACCACCAAGCAGGGCTCTTCAAGGACGAAAAAGATGTCTATAAGATAAATCTGGGCCACCAATGAATATTCTTGTTGGCTATACAGTTTCATATTTCTCCAGGTCTTTGAGGTCCCAGATTAGCAGGACCTTCGCCTCCTCACCAAGTGAAGCATTTGTGCGAATCCAGATTTTGCAATCCCTTGTCCATGTTGAATGAATTTTCTTTTGTTTCTTCAGTACCCTTGGATGTTTAGCTATCTCAGCATTCCTTTTTGTAAGATGTTCGTTCACATATACCTGTGTGTCCTTCAGTTTCCTTCCTTGTTTCAAAAGCTCCATTTTGTGTTTTCTGTTCACAAATCTCAGAATGATGGTTCGTTCCATTTGTCCATTTCTTTTGGGAGGAGTATGGCAAGCAGCGATACTCTCCTTATGTATGGAGATGTTGTTTCTGTTGAAGAACTGGATCACCTGCTCCTCCAGCGTCTGTTTTTCTCCCTCAGTTAGGTCCGCTCCACTGCTCTCCCTCGGATGACGTTCGAGTAGGTGCGGTGTGTTGTTTTCAGGCCGCTAATGATCACATCTTCTTTTCGTGTATATTGCTCCAGCTCATCAACTCTTTTCTCCAGTTCTGCAATTTTCTCGTCCTTCAGTATGAGTAGGTTGTTTAGCTTCCTCACATCTTCAACCAAACCGCTTATTTTGCCCACATTTTCTGCCATTCCATCAATTTTCTTTGCCAGTTCTTTCAAGGCTTTCTTGACCTCCTCCATTTTAAGTTTAGCTGGTGTTTCACACTTTTGACATGTGTTATCAAAAGTGCCCAAAACATCAAAAATAATTGAAAATAAACACACCAGTTGAATCACAATGACCATGTAAAGCCATAAACTTCACTTAACTGCTTGGATGTCAAGTCATTTTCATGATTTTTGATGGATTGTTAGAGCCAAACATTCAGAGCTCCAGCACAGGCCGAGTCCTCCTGCTACTGGACACACCTCCCAGTGTGGAGGCCCCCCATGAGGAAACACTGGAGCTAAAAACTAAAAGACTTAAAGACAATGGTATAAAAACAAGCATAAGATAGAATAATGATAAAATGCATAATTTTTTATAAAGATTTAGAAAATGAGTTAAAAATTATAAATAATAAAATGCATAAGAATTTAAAAGTAGATCATTAAAGCAGCTGTGTGGAACTTTTTATCATTAAAGAGTAACTAAACTCTAAAACCATTGTTTTCAGCTGATAATCATTGTTTCTGGTAGTGAAGTAGTGTTACTGACTGATCCTGCAGAAAGAATAGATAGTAATTTGTCAAATTGTATTGTTAGCATAGTGTATTTTAGTGTAGGTTTACAGTTAGTAGTGTGTTTATAGTATTTAGGTTAGTTGGTCAAGGAGAGGCGCTGAGGCTCGGGAGTATATGTGCGGGGCGGTGAGGGAAAGAGGGGTGGAGAGCCGCTGTGCCGTGACAGAGAGCAGAGGCTCGGGGGTATATGTGTGGGGCCGCGAGGGAGGGAGGGGTGAAAGGATGCGGTGGGCTGCTGCACGGTGAGCCCAGGCTCCCAGATTAAATAAGTCAGCTGCCTTCCCTTCTGCCCATGTGACACACATGTATACTGCCAGATACTAATATATACTTTCAACATATTGTACCACAGTAGCCAGAACTATAACGACAATATTATTACTTTCATGAATGTTGCTGTAAGCTACTGTCATTACCAAGGATGTCCTGCATATCTCTCTCTCTCTGTCTCTGTCTCTCTCTCTCTCTCTCTCTCTCTCTCTCTCTCTCTCATTGTGTCATACAGATTACTGTTAATTTATTATGCTGATCTGTTCTGTACGACATCTATTGCACGTCTGTCCGTCCTGGAAGAGGGATCCCTCCTCAGTTGCTCTTCCTGAGGTTTCTACTGTTTTTTTTTTTTCCCCCGTTAAAGGGTTTTTTTGGGGAGTTTTTCCTGATCAGCTGTGAGGGTCTAAAGGACAGAGGGATGTCGTATGCTGTAAAGCCCTGTGAGGCAAATTGTATTTGTGATATTGGGCTTTATAAATAAAATTGATTGATTGATTGATTGACACAGTTAGGGGGGCGGAGTAATGCCCAGAGAGGGGGGTTTAGTTCCCCTTTAATAAAACTGTCCCTAGTTCGTATCACCCCCCCCTTCAAGATCCGCATATTAATTTGAACCCAACAGCGACAAAAAAAGCCTTTCTCTATATGGCTATTTAGGACAGCCTCATGTGGGTTGGACGGACAGCGGAAGTCAGCAAACCAGTATACAGCACCCTAGGCGGAAGTGATTCTACTTGCCCGCAGCGGCCCGTAGCCATTAAACCACAGAAGAAGAAGGAGCCGTGTTTACAGAGAGTGTTCTCCAAGTAAGCGGTACGCAACGGGCGTTGCTGAACACATAACAGTTTTACCAGAGATGTATCTATAAGGACTTGGTTGTACTTTTGATTTGATTTTTTTGAACGAAGGAGCACCATCTAAAAGAAAAGAACAGAAGTAGGTTAAATGGGACAGTGATAGGGCTCGTGTAAACCTCGGTTGGGTACTCACCAAGTGGAGAGAGCTGAGAGAATTGAAAGGTTTTAAAACTGATCCCGAGTTGGCCCTTTTCCTAATTGACAGGTATATAATTCTTGTTTTATTTAGAGAATATATTGCAACTTGTTAGACGTTGTTTCACTTCAATATATGACAACATGGAAGTTATAAGCAAGCTAAATGTAGCTGATGTGAACCGCTTTTGTCTAGTAGGGGAGAGCCGCCACAATTGTAACATTTTTCACTCTCTTACTCAGAGATCGTTTTACCTACATATGTAATATTTTCAGGCAAAGCACCAACACGTCTGCTATCATAAACCACTTAAGTTTTTCAGTGTGATAAAACAGGTCTTGAGTAATAAAACTGAAAGTGGACTCTGTTCGATGTTACAACTGAAGCGCGTTTGAGTCTTAATTGTAACGGCAGGAGTTACAATTGTAACACTGCTAAAAAGTAGCATTAAACTCATCGTTTTCAGGTAAAATCAATTATATTTCATCCAAGCAACTGTTTAACGTTTCTTTGTTACCAAGAATGTGATAAAAATGTATCAAAAATACTGTATACTACTAAAACTTACCGGACGGAGTGACTTTGACTGATGGAGTTGTAAAAATGTTATACAACCCTAATTTGATTTAGAATATAACTGAATGACAGCTGACTGAACACAGAATATTGGCAAATGTGGTGCATGAGTTTTGAAAAAGTCCCATTCATACCTGCACTGACCCCTGCAGGGTCAAATATGTAGCAACACCCCAAATCACTTATTTTTTACAGTCTGTAGAAAAACAGTATTTGTATTTTAAAATTTTATTGCAAAAACTCTTGACTTAAAATGTCAGTTGCATAAAGAAGTGCATTCAAGGTGCACCCAAAATAGGCTACAATAGCAAATAGGTTAGCCTATTACATTTCAAGGTAGGACAAGGCCTACATCTCAGCCTATCAACCACTGACTTTCACCGAGGAGGATGGTGTTCACTTCCTGTAAGATTGTGAAGCCAAACCCTGTTCTTTTTTCCAAAATGTAATCACATGTGTGTGTTGGCTGAACCTAATCATGTGGGTGTGTTGGCTAAATGTAACCACGTGTGTGTGTGTGTGTGTGTGTGTGTGTGTGTGTGTTGGCTAAATGTAACCACGTGTGTGTGTGTGTGTTGGCTTAACGTAACCACGTGTGTGTGTGTGTGTGTGTGTGTGTGTGTGTGTGTGTGTGTGTGTGTGTGTGTGTGTTGGCTAAATGTAACCACATGTGTGTTGGCTAAATGTAACCATGTGTTTTGGCTAAACATAACCACCTGTGTGTGTTGGCTAAATGTACCATGTGTGTGTGTTGGCTAAACAAAATGAAAATGAAAGTGAGTCGTATTTTCTGTTAGATCTGTGATGACTTCATGAAATGTGCCTTCTAAACGTCAACATCTTATGGTGCTTAGAGGAACAAAAACTGGAACGGTTGATTCTGATGCGTTTAAGTTACGTGTTTAACTCCTGAAAATTAAAAACAGTTCCAAAATTTAGTTTTTGTTTTTTTATTTTTATTTTTTTATTTTTTAAAGTCTGTCTTATTTTTCATTTCCAGTCTGATTCTCAGAGTTGACGTTTCTTCTTAGAGTCCATGTAAAGCAAACTCTGCTATTTCTTCTAAACACATTAAATAGGTCATAAAAGTATTCCTCAAAATGTGTAAAAAAAAAAAGCCTTTTAACCATTTACAATTAAATTGTGGGGCTAGGCTTCACAAACTGTGTTTCTAGGTTTCTGTGGTCTGGATTTAGTGGGTGGGCCTTAAATCATAGCCGTGTTACGTAACAGAGCTATCCCTGCTACAAACACGGCCCCTGAGGCTGTAGCAGTATAAATAGAGGGAATCGCCTTGTTTACAAATACTTCCGGGTAGAAAACCAGCAGAATTTATATATATATATATATATATATATATAATATATATATATATATATATATATGTACACATAGCTAAACTCTGCTGGTTTATATATACACAGGGCTCTCAAGTCTCACGCATTTGGCGTGTGACACACGCATTCCCACCCATTGACACGCCACACGTTGTATTTCTCACGCATTTAAATTACCACGGTGACGTCCACCAAGTTGCTCCGCTTTGAGAGTGGAACAGGTAGGAAGCGAGTCAAGCGAGCTCCCCCGAGAGTTCAGAAGCTGCGTGCCACACGCAAGCCAATCACATAAAGCATATCTACCGAACAGCCAATCAAAAAGTAGAATTGCTGTATCCGGGTAGATTTTGATATTTCGCGCGGTTACAGAAGAAGATGGACACTCTGTGCATCAGGGATCGAAGTTAGCAGTTAGCAGCAGTTACTGTTGGTTATTCCAGTCAGATCTGAACCAATTAATATCGGCTACTGTGCGGTTTCCACAAATCTATTTAGTACTAGTCTACTGAAATACTGACTGGGGGATACTTGCACAGGAAAAATATATTTCTAGGTGTTATTTACACATCAATGCTTGAATAAGCTGGTAGTGGAAGATAGATTTTAAAATTAGCAAAAAAAGTTAATTTTCATCTCTGGTGTGTGTGTGTGTGTGTGTGTGTGTGTGTGAGAGAGAGTGAGTGTGTGTGTGTCTGTTTGTGTGTGTGTGTGTGACACAAATATTATATTGTGTTTTATCCAGACAATGCATAGTAATTATTGCATTTGCCTTCAAAGATGTCAGGGAAGAGGCAAACAAGCATACTTTCCTGCTTCTCGCAGCTCCCTAAAAAAGTGGCCAGATTAGGCCAAGAAAAGGAGACTGTGGAATGAATTTATGCGTCATTTGTAAGACATCCATCCCCACCTCAACCAAATCCCCGCTGCCGCTGGTAAAATCTCACTCTGAACTCACTTCAAAACTTGAGAGCCCTGTATACATATATATTTTTTTCACGTCACTATATCACCGTTTAGACTAATCTGATGTTTAAGTCTATAAACACAACGATTGAACAAACATTACTATTTCTGTGTGCACGTTTTGTAATTCATAAAATGGTTATTGTAGATTAGCTGGGCTAACCGCTAGCTGTTAGCTATTAGCTGTTAGCTGTTACCCGTTAGCGGTGTCTGTAATAACTCAATAAACGGGGATGTCTTAGTTACAACATGATTGAGCTAGCAAAGCAGTTTTGTTTTGCTATGTGTGGTATTTACTCAGTTTTGGGAAATCACTATTTCCCACTCAGAATTAAGTCCAAGGTCTCCCTCCTCACCCACCAGTGCATTCACAGACACGCCCCCCTTTACCTCAAAGAATTCCTAACCCCCCAGACCTCTTCACGTACCCTCCGTTCTGCAACCACAAACACCCTCCAAACCCCCAGAACCAAGCTCTGCACCATGGGTGACCGGGCCTTTTCCTCTGCTGCTCCGAGGCTGTGCAATGCCCTCCCTGGCCACCTCAGGGCCCCACAGACTACTGATGTTTTTAAACAAGACCTAAAAACCTATCTTTTCACAAAAGCATTCTGCTAAATGTCTTTTATAGGTTATCCTTTTAACTATTTATCGTTTCTAATCATTTTTAATAATGTTTTAAAATTGTATTAATTCTAACTGTTTAAATTGATTTTTTTCTGGTTTGTTTTTCTCTGCTCTGTAGCACTTTGAAATTGCTGAGAGAATGTAAAGTGCAATACAAATAAAATTTATTATTATTATTATTATTATTATTATTGTTATTATTGTTAGAAAGCATCAGTGGCTGCAGCTGACAGGGACAGCTAACAGCAGCAGCAAAGCTAACATCAGGACGTCATCTGTTAAAAGCCTCTCGTTGTTGGATACGACATGAAACTACTCCAGCTGGCTTAATCATGTTGTGACTAAGACATCCGCTGGAAAAAATATTTTCAGTCAGTGGAGCCGAACCTACACTCTCCCTCCCTGGATTACATCCTCCTGTTCTGTCGGCTGCAGGTGCGGGGTTACGTCCTTGTACAGTACACGGAGGTGGCTTCCCTCCCGCGAGTGGGTGCGGACTGAATGTCTGCAGCCTGGGGTCATTAGACAAGAGGCTGCAGACATACCCTTCCAAACACGCCACCAGCGTTTCACAGCAGAGAGAAGTGCTTGTTTTTCCATTATTTTGAGAGCTAATGTTACATACTTAACGATTTTTTTTAATCTTTCAGATTTGGCTCAGTGATTAATGACACATCTCTGTGATGTGACAAACTTATAACAGACATTTTTTTGCTGCTTTACACAGACTTTAAGTTCAGTTTGTTGTTGCTGACGGTTATTGTTGCTGTCCTGGCTCTGACACTTACATCCTCCTTCTCATCCAGGTGTTTTCACTAATGAGCCATACAGCTAGCACACAAACACACCTTGAACGTCCTCAGGTGTCAGACAGGTAAAGTCAGAGAGACTCTGAACACGTCTGAACTCGTCTGCAGGTGAGCAGGTGAGGCTTTTCAGGTAATGATTCATCATGTGTGACTCAAATGTGACCGAAGACAGACTGACTCACTGAATCTGCTGCTGTGTTCGTGCTTACTCACACCAGCTGCTGATGTCATCTGTGACTCACCGATGATGTCACAACAGGAAGAACATTTAACTCTTTATAACTCATCATTTCAACATGCGTAATGTTTCTGCTGAAGATAAATAAAAACAATACAATATTTATTTTAGGATTATTCATGCGCAATCTTATTTTAGAGGAGACGTACGTTTAACAGAAACATTAGGCTAATATGTAAAAAATAATATTTCATCCCACAAAGAAAATAAACAACATTTATTGTTGTGTTGTTTAAAAGGTGTATCTTATCTTATCTTATCTTAAAGTTGAATGAAGACATTTTATAGTTATAGTTTACTGAACTATATGAACAGAACAGAACTGTATGAACAGAGGTTACATAAAACCAGAGTGACCGTCTTCTACTGACCAATCAGACTGCAGGGTTTCTAGCTCCACCTTTTAGTACCAGATCTGTGTGCTAGGTACCCCAACAGAGGGGGGACCAAACATGGGGACGCTAAGGACGCTGCTGTTGGGACCATCCACAACTTTCACTGTGGGAACAGAAACTATGAACTATGAACTATGAACTGCTCTGTGGAGACGAGTCTTCAGTTTCAGAGCTGTAGGTGAGGATGTGGTCTGTAATCATCAAGATTCATCTGTTGAGAACCATGAATATCAACATGAACCCAACTGCAATCTGGTGAGATCGTTGTTTAGATTTGTACAGACCTGTCACAGATGACCAGCAGTCGTGTGTCTTCACACAGTCTTCATGTGTCTGCTCTGATGTGTGAGTCTCGTCTTCATGTGGTGTATCTGTCCTGTCCAGTGGACTCATAAAGACAGCAACACTTTACTGTTGTTAGAGGACATAAAATTTTTCACGGACATCAGAAGACGTGTTGATGAGTTAGATCCTGACAGCATTTGTCTGCACTGAAATGAACGTCGTGTTAGCAGCAGCACTTCAAACGCTGTGTGTACGCGGGGCGCTGTGCTTGTCAAGGCTTTTTTAATTAGATGGGAACGGATCCCCCGCTGATGTGACGGAGTTCACCAAAGTTCAGCAGCAGGTCGTTGTTTGATGTTTCCTCTGTGCTGCTACAGTTTCCTGTTTCCCTGGAGCTAACGCAGTAACTCACGCAGTGGCGTGCACAGACTTTTTTTTTTTTTTTTTTAAAAAAAGGGCACATACAGCACATTCTCACCACTGAAGAGGGCACTAAGTTCCATGTGTTTTTGAGGGCACTTTAGACATGTTATAGCCTTAAAACAGACTAACTAGACTAGACTAGACTACTCAAGCAGCATACATGAGAACTGTGTAGATTCAACATTGGACTGTGAAAGAACACACGGAGACATGGATGTATGAAGGAAATAAATACCTGGGGAGGTCTGGGGGTCCTCCCCCAGAACATTTTCAATTAAATAGATTTCATTTCCTGTATTCTAGTGCATTTTAACCAGTGATGGGCAAGCTACTTGGAAAATGTAGTAAGTTAAGCTACAAGTTACTCTTGATTAAATATAGCTTAGCTACAGCAAAAGCTACTCCAGAGAAATGTAGCAACCTACACTACAAGCTACACCGCAAAAGTAGCTAGCTGCATTGACACTACTTTTTTTTTCTCTCTCTCTTTTCTCCCCCGTACCAACTTCATGATCAAGAACGACTTTCCACCAAGCAAATAGGCATGCAAAAAATACTCAGTTTGATTGTTTTATTATAAAACAAACTGGAAACAATTCGAACAACTCTCCTGTCTGGTTTTTGTGTCTTCCTGACCTTCTTTTAACATTTACTTGACATACCATGTACAGCACTAAATGTTTGAGGAAAAACTGTAAACAGCAGTAAAACAAGAATCAAATAAACACAGTAGTAAAATGTCCTGGCCAAAGAAAAGGTGCAATATACCTTGCTATCTCTACTGGAACGGAGATTCTGCAGTTGATTATGTAGCTTAAGCCTTTTCATCAGCTCACCTTAATATGCGTTTTTAGGTTTGTGCTTGACGTCTTCGAGGTTGAGAGCAGCTTGTTTTTTGGCTTGCACAGTAAACACGTGAACACAAACTTTTTAGCCTTTGTGTTTGTTAGAGTCATAAACTTGTCCAGATACGGCCATGGAGAGGAATTATTATTGTTGTCCTCCTGGACGTCGTCTTCTTCGTCACTGCTGGCGCTGGAAATATCTGAGGATGCAAGTCTTTCTGCCTCTGCCATTTTTCTGCCGAGTTTTCTCCCCTTGTTTAGCATGTGGTCGGTCATTCATGTGTGTGTTTGGGGTGTTTTGACTTCCTGCTTGGAGAGGCATGACCTATCTTGCCTCTGATTGGGTAACCTTACGGTCCTTACCCAATCGTGAGTCGTCATATCTAAACCAACTAATCATCATGGGTTATTCCCCCCCCCCCCCACACACACACACAAAACTTTATTCAGCAGTCTTCTCCTGGACACTTGACAGTAGCGTGTAGCGCCCGTCGCTACAGGGTCTAAAAATAGCTACACTACAGAAAAAGCTACTTGGATCAAATGAAGCGGCGCTACCGTGTCGCTACGGAGAAATGTAGCTAATGCTAGTAGCATCGCTACTTGTAGCGCACTACTGCCCATCACTGATTTTAATGCCATATTAGCACCAGATAATCCAAACCGGTTCTGTGAGATATAGTTCTGGCTCAATATAGATTAAAAAAAGGGCCCAACATAAAAGTCATTACAACAGTAATGTTTTAACCAGCCAAGAGGGTAGTTTAGTGTGTTTTGCCAACCAGGAGGGCACTTTAGCCTGCGTTTTGGCTCCCAAGAGGGCAATTTATCATATTTTAACTATACAAGAGAGCAGTTTAGTGTGTTTTGGCTGCCAAGACGGCACTTTAGCGCATGTTTTGGCTCCCAAGAGGGCACTTTAGCGCACGTTTTTCAACGATTGGGCCACTAAGGGGGGCAACCCCCTGCTCCCGTGCACACCACTGAGCTCATGTCAACATGACAGAGATGTCCTCGAGTCCTCAGCCAGCGTCTCTTCTGTCAGCCGTCTCCTCTTCGTTAACAGTCCCATCTATTGCACGTCTGTCCGTCCTGAAGAGGGATCCCTCCTCAGTCGCTCTTCCTGAGGTTTCTACTGTTTTTTTTCTCCGTGAAAGGGTTTTTTGGGGGAGTTTTTCCTGATCAGCTGTGAGGGTCCAAAGGACAGAGGGATGTCGTATGCTGTAAAGCCCTGTGAGGCAAATTGTGATTTGTGATATTGGGCTTTATATTTTTGATTGATTGATTGATCTGTTTATTTAAGTGTCAAACACCATAATTGGTGCCCAGCCCTCCTTTCGAGTCTGATTAAACATCATTCACCACCTGACACAGGTGAGTCTGATTAAACATCTTCCACCACATGACACAGGTGAGTCTGATTAAACATCATCCACCACCTGACACAGGTGAGTGACCTGTCAGGTGGTGGATGATCCTGACTCACTGACAGAGTGAAACAGAGAAATAAAATAAATCTCCTGAAGGAATAAAAACAGTCTTGACATTCGTTCTAATCTTAAATGATTCAGACGGGTTGACGGGAGCCTGTGAGGGACAAAACAGGACATCTGAGGACATCAGGTTGGACTCTGAATTTAATAAAACAGGCTCTGAACTGGTGAAAAATAAGTCAACGTGTGAATGATGCTATTGAGTCCTGTGATGTCATTATCAGGAAGAATTATGGGGTGTTTTGTGTTTTCAATGTACGCGTTAAAGACCATCAGACTGTCGAGTCTCCACCTGTTTTATTTCTTAAACACACAGTCACAGATGACAAACTTTAAATCCTCTCCGTTCACAGCATCACAGTTTGGACGCTGGTCTATTCTGATTGGCCGTGGGTCGACCCCACAGGCGAAGCCGGCTGACTCCTCCATCAGGGCTGATGATGATACGGATGTGAGTGACAGGTGAGCTGAGAGTGAGCTTGGACTGGCTGTACAGATGTCTGTGATGAGGACGAAGCTGCAGGACAGACAGGAGGACATGAGGACAGGAAGCCATTTAAATCCAAACACTCATCATCTTCCTCTTTTAAAAAAACACAACAAACATCAGATAAACTTTACGATTCATATTTAATTTAAATCTGATAAACTTTTCTAAACTTCACAGATATATACATGAAACATTTCTGTCAATCAGGGAGACAGGATGGACGTCAATGGAAACCATTCCACAGGACAAGGACACATACTTTCTGAGGGGAAAGAAGGACATGCCATTTCCCAGAATTCCACCTGCTCCTGATGCACTGAGCTTCCTCCTCAGCAGTCAGAGAACAAACCTCGATCCTGCAAGAGTCCGGGAAGTTACCTAGATACAAACAAACAAACAAACAAACAAACACTTTAAGATTCTGAGCTGCTCATGAATAAAATTAATTTTAAATTTTAATCTGTAAAATAAAAACAGTAAGTAGTGAGGCGTGTGTGGACCTTTGAAGTGGGTGTCAACTTCAATGCTGCTGATCACTCCGGGATGACCGAGACGAAACACCGCCCACTCAGAGCCAGGGACCTGCAGGATGCCTCGCTGGTCCACCTGCAAGACAACCAGCAGGGAGACATTTAACAGGAGTGGAAACATTTAAACTTATTATTTGTGTTCATATCAACCGACAGTTTCAGGAAGAGAAGTTTGAAAAGTGTGGACATCTGCAAAAAGTTGGTGAGGACATTTTTTTTAAAGTGAGGACAGTTTTAAAAGAGACATCAAATTGAAATGGGGACATTTTAGAAAGTGACAGAGTTTTTAGTTAGAGATAATTTTTTTAATGCAGTGTCACTGTGCCGTCATGAGAGGACATTTTAAAATGAATGCAAAATGTGAGGACATTTCAGAAAACATTTTTAGAAACTTTGGTGAGAAAATTTTAAAGAAAGTGGTATTTTTAATTGAGGACATTTTGGACACATTTTAAAGACAGTTTTTGAGAAATGGTTGAATTTAATTTGGGACATTTTTAATTAAAGCAAGGATATTTTAAACAAAAAGTGAGCTGATTTTGAGCAAAGTCATAACATTTATGAAAAGTGAAAACAAGTGGTGTTTGAAATATGAGGGAATTTAAGAAAATTTTAACATTTTAAGAAACTGAGTTCAGTAAACTTTAGAAAGAGGGGATATTTTTTTCAAAGTGAGAATCGTTTTAACAATTCTTAAAAAAATAAGGACGTTTTATCTCATCCTCATTTCCTGAAATGTCTGTTTGAGAATTTAAGCTTTGTTTTAAAATTGAATTCATGTTAATGTTAATAAATCTGAAGTTTTTCCTTACAGCAGTGGCCCTCAAATGGCGGCCCACAGTCCGCATCCGGCCTGCGAGCTGCCTATTTGCGGACAGCGAGCTGAACATGTGACTCCTTCACTGTGTGTTTTGGTTGGTCAGCATGTGTAAATGGGCTGTCATCTCCATGCCAACGACTTTTAGAAGAATATTAATATAGAACGTTAATATAGAACATTAATCCCTAGTGTGCATGTGTCTGCGCATGCAGCCTGTTGCGCTCCTGCTTGTGTTCTTAGTTTTCCTACTTTTTTGCTTTATTAAGTTATGTATTTGTGCTTTTTTTTATGACTGACACTTTGAAACTGCGCCCTCTCCAAACATGCTGATTGAAAGACTTGTGCTCTGTTTCCTCACTCTGGAATTACTTCTTTCATTCGGACCCGGCATCATTGCGCAACAACTTCCTGGCTGCATTGTTTACTCCAGAGATCAGCTGATCACGCTGAGGCAGCGATCCCAGCTGAAATGTGGAGGAAAACACACAAAGGATGCAGGGGAGGAAGTAAACAGCGGAGGAAAAAAGCAGGGTTGAGACAATGGAGGCTTATGGAGAGGAGAAGATATAAGCCGTGTCTCCCCTCTCTCATCATGGATAAGGTGAGGAGTTTTCACATGCCATTATTGTAACTGTTTACACCCCCCCCCCGCCAACTGTCATTCACTCCGCCATAGCCCGCCTGCAGACTAAACCTGAGTGCCTTCATAGCTATCTTGGGTGACTTCAACCATGTCACCGTGGAAACAACATTGCCCACCTTTACACAGTATGTGAGCTGCCCTACCAGAGAAGAGAGAACACTGGACTTGCTGTATGCTAACACCAAAGATGCATACAGCTGCTCCCTCTTCCCCCCTCTGGGTAGGTCAGACCATAACCTGGTGCCTCAACCCCTGCTATGTACCACTAGGCAGGAGCCAGCCTGCAACCATGAAGACAGTGAGGAGATGGTCGGAGGAGGCTTATGAGACACTGCAGGACTGTTTTGGGGTGACAGAGTGGCAGGCACTCTGTGAACCACATGAGGAGGACATCTCACAGAATGCATCACGGACTACATCAGTTTCTGTGTGGACTCCACTGTCCCAGCCAGGACTGTCCATTGTTATCCAAATAACAAACCGTGGGTAGCAAAGGACATCGAAGTCATCCTCAACGCAAGAAGAGGGCCTTCAGAGTAACAGGAAGGAGGTGAGAACAATACAGGGGGAGCTGAAGATGAAGATAAGGGAGGCTAAGGAGAGGTACAGGAGGAAGCTGGAAGGAAACTCCAGCAGAACAATATGAGAGAGGTCTGGAGTGGAATGAGGACCATCACTGGCTTCAGGACCAACAACCACAGAGGAGTTGAAGGCAGCGTGGACACGGCCAATGAACTGAATCTGTTTTTTAACAGATTGACACTGGTGGACTGCAGACCCATGGCATTGACCTCCCATGACCTCCCATGTCATGCAGACCCTGGAGAGACTCGTCTTGGAGCAGCTCTGGCCCCATGGTCAAGCCACTTTTGGACCCCCTCCAGTTTGCCTATCAGCCCTGACTTGGAGTTGAGGACGCCATCATCTACCTGCTCAACCGCATTTACGCCTACCTGGATAAGCCGGCGAGCACTGTGAGGGTCATGTTTTTTGACTCCTCTAGTGCGTTCAGCACCATCCGTCCAGCTCTACTGGGTGACAAGCTGACAGCTATGCAGGTGGATGCCCCCCTGGTGTCCTGGATTGTAGACTACTTGACTGGCAGACCACAGTATGTGCGCTTGCAACGCTGTGTCAGAGAGAATGGTCAGCAATACCGGGGCCCCGCAGGGGACTGTCCTCTCTCCCTTCCTCTTCACCCTCTACACCACAGACTTCAGCTATTGCACTGAGACCTGCCATCTTCAGAAGTTTTCTGATGACTCTGCTATAGTTGGATGTGTCACCAAGGGTGATGAGGATGAGTACAGGGCTGTTGTGGATAACTTTGTCACATGGTGTGAGCAGAACCATCTGCAGCTCAACGTGGCAAAGACAAAGGAACCGGCTGTGGATCTGAGGAGGACCAAGACACCGGTGGCCCCTGTTTCCATCCAGGGGGTCAGTGTGGACATTGTAGAGGACTATAAGTACCTGAGGCTACACATTGACAATAAACTGGACTGGGCTAAGAACAGTGACTCTCTCTACAGGAAGGGCCAGAGTTGTCTCTATTTTCTGAGGCGACTGAGGTCCTTCAACATCTGCTGCACTATGCTCAGGATTGTCTATGAGTCTGTGGTGGCCAGTGCTATCCTCTATGCTGCTGTGTGCTGGGGCATCAGGCTGAGGGTGGCGGACACTAACAGACTCAACAAACTGGCCAGTGATGTTGTGGAAACGGAGTGTGACTCTCTGATGTTGGTGTCAGAGAGGGGATGCTGTCTTAGCTACGAACTATCTTGGACAATGTCTCACACCCACTCCACCATGTTGTGATGGTTTTATTGAGTGACTATTTTATTTTATATTACCTTTTTTTCTGGGGTGCCAGTCGGATGTAACCTGACAAAAAAACAACACAAAGGATGCACAAATATACACACTATATTAGTTATATATATATGTGTGTGTGTGTGTGTGTGTGTGTGTATAATACTTTATTTTTAGTTAATAACCTGTTTAGTTGAACTATATATTTACTCTTGTTAAATTTGTTATATTTTCACTTATGTTTCTACTCTTGCAAGGAGCACCTGTAATGCAAATAATTTCCCCTTGGGTATCAGGAAAGTATTTCTGATTCTGATAATATAGAGCGTTAATACAGAACATTAATATAGAGTGTTGATATAGAACATTAATATAGAGCGGTAATATATAGCATTACTATATAACATTAATATAGAACGTTAATAAAGTACGTTAATATATAAAGTTAATATAGAAGATTACTATAAAACATTCATATAGAACATTAATAAAGTATGTTAATATAGAACATTACTATAAAACATTAATATAGAACGTTAATATAGAACATTACTATAAAACATTAATATAGAACATTCATATACAACAGAAAGCTTACAATAAAATAAAAATACTGTAATGTAATAAATGTAGAATATAAATGTTTCAGAATAAGAGCTGTGAGGTTTGTGCAGTGTCAAAGCTTAAATGTTTAATATTGTTTCATAATAAACATTAATGTGCAGGTCTGTGTGGTAACCTTCAGGTATTTTGGTCTGTCCAGCCTGCGAGCTGTCTCCCAGCCATCGGCCATGTTCACGGCTTGGCCAAGACCTGCAAACACAGAACACACAAAGTGTCACCAGAGTCACAAGAGTCAACAGTGTCTCCGGAGTCACAAGAGTCACCAGTGTCACCATAGTCACCAAAGTCACCAGTGTCAACAGAGTCACAAGAATCACCAGAATCATCAGTGTCATCAGTCACAAGAGTCACTAGTGTCACCAGAGTTACCAGAGTAACCAGCGTCACCAGTGTCACCAAAGTCACCAGATTCACCAATGTCACCAGTGTCTCAAGAGTTACCAGAGTCACAATAGTCACCAGTCATCAGAGTCACCAGTGTCATCAGAGTCACCAGAGTAACCAGTGTCATCAGAGTCACAAGAGTGACCATGTCATCAGAGTCACCAGAGTAACCAGTGTCACCAGAGTCACAAGAGTCACCAGTGTCATCAGAGTCACAAGAGTCACCAGTGTCATCAGAGTCACCAGAGTAACCAGTGTCACCAGGGTCACAAGAGTCACCAGTGTCACCAGGGTCACAAGATTCACCAGTCACCAGTGTCACAAGAGTCACCAGAGTAACCAGTGTCACCTGTGTCACCAGAGTCACAAGAGTCACTAGTCATCAGAGTCACAGGAGTCACCAGTGTCACAAGTGTCACGACAGTCACCAGAATCACAAGTGTCACCAGTCACCAGTGTCACAAGAGTCACCTGTGTCACCAGAGTCACCAGAGTAACCAGTGTCACCAGGGTCACAAGAGTCACCAGTGTCACCCAGTGTCACAAGATTCACCAGTCACCAGTGTCACAAGAGTCACCTGTGTCACCAGAGTCACAAGAGTCACTAGTCATCAGAGTCACAGGAGTCACCAGTGTCACAAGTCGCACGACAGTCACCAGAGTCACAAGTGTCACCAGAGTCACCTGTGTCACTGCCGCATAAGTAGCCAGTGACCAAGACTGACTTTGCGTCATATTATAAAGAAATCAACAGGAAGTGAACCTACAGAACATTTATACTGATACTAACCAATCATGTTGCGGGGATGCCCAAAGTGGGCATCGCTGTAGGCAAGGCAGACTCCCCCATTGGTCAAAGCCACCAGGTCGACGTCCTGGTGGGAGGAGCAGATGACCAGTCTCTCTGCCCGACACCGTACGCCCGAAGCCTGGCTATCCCTCCATCTGACCAACAAACATACAAACACACAAACACGCAAATAACAAATAATAGATAAAATACACAAATACACCCTAACCCGCCCTCAGACACGATGAGCCAATCACAGTGCATATAGCCATTCCCATACACTCGGACATTCTTTGCCTGGACGTCCATTGAAATGCATTAGAGAAAGTCAGTTTTGTTCGGATTTATGAGCTTTTTCTGAGCTGTGCAGTGTAAAATGGTCAAACGGTGAGCATGAGGTACATGCAGCTCTGACACAAGGTATCCTGAGAGGCTGGACGACCAGCTGTATTTTTACACTTTAAACCACATCTCAAGCCAGAAAAGTGTCTCCTTTGGATAAAGTTGTGTGGTAACGTTAGACCACAACATCAACTCAACGTGAATAAGATTAACAATGATGTCTACATCTGTTCTAAGGTAAGTCAACATTGTGTTTGAGGCAACATATTGTCACTTTGCTGGAAAGAAATATAAAGTTATCTTTAACATCTCTAGCTAACGTTAGCTAAAGTTAGCCTAACGTTAGCTCCTAGCTGCGTTGTTCATCATGTCATCTTGTTTGCTGGGAGTCATTAGCCTGTTTGTTCTAGTTTTGTACTTTGGTGATGGTACATCATTGTTAGCTGTTGTCCAAAGGGCTCTAGTTAAGCTGACGTTAACTTCTGGAGCTTAGCTTCATTAACTTATCTGTAATGGCAGAGATAACAAAGGTTGGCAACGTTATGCTGAATGATTCAGTGTAAATACTGTAGCACCAAACTAACGCAGAGACACTCTTGGTAAAGATGGTAAAAAGGCCGTTATCCTTTTCTCATATTCTGAGCCAAAAACCTTAACTTCAGTGGCACTTTAACTTGTTGTCTTTGATGGTGACGCCAACCAGATGCGCTTCACCAGCGTAACACTGTGACCTGTAAATGTTGGCTTGTAATTGAAGCTTTTCATCGACCTTCTCAACAATAAAATCTATTAAACTAGATTATAATTCATTTGAAAGCCTTGTTCTTAGTCTTTTAAAATCTCATAGCCACTTTTATTCGTTATAGTGTACCGTGCTCCTGGCCCATATTCTGAATTTATATCTGAATTTTCAGAATTTTTATCCAGTTTAGTTCTTAAATCAGATAAAGTTATTGTTGTAGGCGATTTTAACATTCATGTTGACGTTGATAATGACTCCCTTTATCTCATTATTAGACTCCATTGGCTTCAGTCAGGGTGTACATGAACCCACTCACTGTTTTAACCATACCCTCGATCTAGTTCTGACGTATGGAATTGAAATTGATGACCTAACAGTCTTTCCACAGAATCCCTCGCTATCAGATCATTATTTGATTACTTTTGATTTCTTTTTACTCGATTACACGCCACTCAGCAACAGTTACTATACTAGATGTTTTTCAGATAGTGCTGTCGCAAAATTTAAGGAAATGATTCCTCCATCATTAAATTTAATACCATGTCCTTCAGTAACAGAGGTTTCCCGCACCGACTTTAACCTCTCCCGAATTGATCACGTTGTCGATAGCGCCGTAGGCTTGCTGCAAACAACACTCAACTCTGTAGCTCCTCTTAAAAAGAAGTTAACAAAGCAAAGAAAGCTCGCTCCTTGGTATAACTCTCAAACCCGTAAGTTAAAACAAATATTGCGAAAATTTGAAAGGAACTGGCGATTAACCAAACTGGAAGAATCTCGTTTAATCTGGGCAGACAGTCTCAAAACTTATAAGGGGCCTCCGCAATGCCAGAGCAAACTATTACTCAGCTTTAATAGAAGAAAACAAAAATAACCCCAGGTTTCTTTTCAGCACTGTAGCCAGGCTGACTGAGAGTCAAAGCTCTATTGAGCCTTGTATTCCTTAGCCCTTAGCAGTAATGATTTTATGAGCTTCTTTAATGATAAAATTCTAACTATTAGAGCCAAAATTCACGACCTCCTGTCCTCAGATAGCACCTATCTAACCTCAAACAGCTGTAGCACCTAATATTTATTTAGATTGCTTCTCCCCAATTTCTCTTCAAGAATTGACCGCAGTGATTTCTTCATCTAAATCATCAACGTGTCTCTTAGACCCCATCCCAACTAGGCTACTCAAGGAGGTCTTACCTTTAGTTAACACTCATATATTAGATATGATCAATATATCCTTATTAACAGGCTATGTACCACAGTCTTTTAAGGTAGCTGTAATTAAACCTCTACTAAAAAAGCCCACCCTGGATCCAGAGGTGTTAGCCAACTATAGACCAATATCTAATCTTCCCTTTATGTCAAAGATCCTTGAGAAAGTAGCAGACCAGCTGTGTAATTTCTCCATGATAGTAATTTATTTGAGGAATTTAGTCAGGATTTAGAGCGCGTCATAGCACGGAACCACTATTTAGCCTTGTAGGTCGAATTACAACTACTGTATGCAACCCATATATTTTTTTAAATAATACCACGTGAAAAGCCAAGAGGACGGTCTCTTGTTATCTTTCAAAACCTATACTTGTCCCTGTGTTTCCCATTAAGTAGGCTACCCCAGTGTAATTAAACTCGATCTCATTTACCGTGCTTTGTGTGACTTTGCCGTGTTATCATGATTCAAACTGAGGTATTTGGAGAAGATCCAAGAAATAAATAACATCGATCCGTACGAGCTACCCGCAGCTGGAGCAGGGAGATGCGTTGCCACCCTGCACCTACATGCAGTTGGTTCACTACTTAGTTTTCAGCATTAGTTACTATACAGAAATTTAAAGCCTGAAATCACTGGACAGCCCCACTAAGACATGGCATAACGGTTCTGTGTGTTCTGTGCGTAAAAGGCAGCCGGGACCACACTTTGCCATGATGACACACACATACTCAACTCAACTCAACTCAACTTTATTTATATAGCCCTTTAAAACAGCCACGGCTGAAACAAAGTGCTGTACATAAATAGACAAAGCAACACAGGGACATAAAACAATTAACAGAAAATACATACTAAAATAATTGTTTATTGTTTTTAAAACAATTTAAAAACAATAAAACAATAAATAGAACAAACCATAAAACACTAAAACAGAAGTAGAGTCTTATGCGGAGTTGAAAGCCAAGGAATAAAAATGGGTTTTTAGATGAGTTTTAAAAATGGACAGTGAGGAGGCTTGTCTAATGTGGAGGGGTAGCTCATTCCACAATTTAGGAGCAGCAAAGGAAAAAGCTCTGTCCTCTCTGAGCTTCCGTTTGGATCTCGGTACCTCCAGAGCAGCAGATCAGCTGACCTGAGGCACCGAGCAGGAGCGTAGGGGTGAAGAAGCTCGGAGAGGTAGGGCGGGGCCAGAACATTTAAATATTTAAAAACTAATAAAATAATCTTAAAATGGACTCTAAAGTACACAGTACCTAACTCTAACCCCAGTGGAGAGAGGCCAGGATGGGAGTTATGTGCTCCCTCTTACGTACTCCAGTTAACTGTGGTTGTGCTGCCGCTGTGGTCCTGCCAGATGACTCTGCTGCTGCTGCTGCAGATACTAATATATACTTTCAACATATTGTACCACAGTGGACAGAACTATAATGATAGTATTATTACTTTCATGAATGTTATTGTAAGCTACTGTCATTACCGTCTGTCCTGTATCTCTCTCTCTGTCTCTCTCTCTCTCTCTCTCTCTGTCTCTCTCTTTATGTCTCATTGTGTCATACGGATTACTGTCATTTTATTATGCTGATCTGTTCTGTACGATATCTATTGCACGTCTGTCCGTCCTGGAAGAGGGATCCCTCCTCAGTTGCTCTTCCTGAGGTTTCTATCGTTTTTTCCCCGGGAAAGGGTTTTTTGGGGAGTTTTTCCTGATGAGCTGTGAGGGTCCAAAGGACAGAGGGATGTCGTATGCTTTAAAGCCCTGTGAGGCAAATTGTGATTTGTGATATTGGGCTTTATATTTTTGATTGATTGATTGATCTGTTTATTTAAGTGTCAACCACCATAATTGGTGCCCAGCCCTCATGGGCTTATTAGACACTGAACAGTAAATAATTCATTAAATAATTCCACGATTACATCATGATAACCATGTGACATAATACATAACAGAGCAAAACCTCTGAAAATAGGGAGACATACAAATAGAGAAAATAAATAAATAAATAATAATAATAATAAATATTAATAATGAAAATTTGTTAAACAGGGTACAGAATACTTTGCCGCAAGTACCATGCCTTTTCTATAAATTTTGCCAAGGCAAAAACATTATTTTCAAACAACCAACACAGAATCTCACCTTCATATTTCCAAAATAGATCAGGATTTTTTTAACTGAATTGATTCAAAGAGAGAATTCCTTAAATCACCATATAAAGGACAACGAAAAACAAAATGAAATTCATCTTCCACAACCTGGAGATCACAAAATTCACGCAAACGTAAATCTTCTTGTATGCCTTTAAATCTTCCCACTTCTAATGCCAGAGGTAAGGTACCAGTTCTCAATTGAGCACAGAGAGACCTCTGCCTTCTCTTTAAATTAAGGACAATATAAGGTTCTGTAGCATAGTCATTCTTAAACTGAACATAATTTCTAAGCTTTGGCTTCTTCCATATATCCTGTTTCCATTGATCTTCATACTTTCTAAACATTTTTTGTTTAACACAATTTATATTACATTGCAGATTATTTCTGAACATTATATGCATGTCAGATAATATTATAAATAAAATTGATTGACTGATTGATTGATAAAATGATTAATATCCCTAGGCCCTTTTGGTCCTTCTCAATGACATCTGATCGTTATGTCCTCCAAAATCATCAGTTGCCTCCTGTGAAATGCCGTGTACTGTGACACCAGCGATAGCGCCGGTCACTGAATGTTGATAGTTTGTCCAAGTGAGTGGAGGGGGCGGGGCTGAGCCATAGGTCAATTATTACTTTTATAGTCACTGACTGTGTGTGTGTGCGAGTGTGTGTGTTTGTGTACCTGGGTGGATGTTCAGGCGCAGGTGTGTGACTCGGTGGTTGAAGTTGACCTTGAAGTGATTATGGCAGCAGTCTGAATATCCAGGCTTCAGCTCCGACACACACACCAGCTCTGGCCACGCCTCCGAGCTGAGCTGTCAATCAAACACACGTCAGCTGTAGATCAAACACACATCAGCTGTCAAATCAAGCACACATCAGCTGTCAAATCAAGCACACATCAGCTGTAGATCAAACACACATCAGCTGTAGATCAAACACACATCAGCTGTAGATCAAACACACGTCAGCTGTAGATCAAACACACATCAGCTGTAGATCAAACACACATCAGCTGTCAATCAAGCACACATCAGCTGTCAATCAAACGCACGTCAGCTGTAGATCAGACACATGTCAGCTGTAGATCAAACACACATCAGCTGTCAATCAAACACACATCAGCTGTAGATCAAACACACGTCAGCTGTAGATCAAACACACATCAGCTGTCAATCAAGCACAAATCAGCTGTCAATCAAATACACGTCAGCTGTCAATCAAAGACACACCAGCTGTCAATCACATTCCTCACAGTAACCTTGGCAACAGCAGCCAGCTGAATGTCGGAGGCGGCCATGCCGGTTCGGTCTCCGTCCAGGCTGAAGGTCGGTGGTTTGTCTGGTGAAGAACCTTAAATATTAACACAGGTTCCGCTTTCACCTACGTCTCAGTGGTCACTTTATTAGGTACACCTTTACATCTGAACACAGTTCTGTACATCAGCTCCAACATCTCTCTGTATGAAATGTATAATTAAATTAACTAAAATGTTAAGTAAGTTTTTGTTGACCCTGCTTGAAAAGATTAAATTCAGTGATGTGTGTAACTGAAGAGATTGTAGTTAAACACTGTTTTTCACCCATCTTGATGTTTCAGTTTCCTGGGTGGTTGTTTTCTTTACACTGGGGTTCAGGAAACGTGACGCTGCTTCCTTCACAAATTACATCTGTATTTGTGTAAATATAATAAAACCTGCTGGGTGTTTCTGTTTGTGCGTCACAGATTAAAGTTTCTCACAGAGTTTGAGGAGTGAAGCCTCGTATGAAGTGAAGCGTCTCATACTTTACGATGAGTATCAGAAGAATTCCTACCCAGACAGCCGGCCTGGATGGAGATGTGAGGCGAGTGATTTCCAGTGAAGAAGGACGTGTCAACATCAAAACCATAGATCTGTCCTGGTACTCCCAGCTGGATGATGCACCAGTCATGACCTCCACAAAAAGATTAGGTTGTGTCCATGTCAAACAAAGTCCAAGAAAGTCATTTGTGCACGCGAACAAAGATTCAGACGATTGACATCAGTTCTAAACTTTAAAAAAAAACCCAAACAAACAAAGAAAGAAACAAACAAACAAAAAAAAACCTCTTAATTAAGAGTTTTCTGGATCAATAGATTAATATCAGTTAATCACAGATATATTGACACATTCATCAGCTGATCAGTAAATGTCACAGATATGTTTGAAGACAATTACAAATGGAAAACTAGAAAACTAATTTAAATGATCTTAATTAGAAACGTTAATGTTTTAATTGATTGCTCATCATTTTCATTGTAATTTATTTAAAAATCAAAGCTACAATGTGCTTTACAATAAAAACAATAATTAAGTTTGAAAAAACAAACAAACAGACCAAAGTAGTAAGATAAGATCAGCTAAGACAAGATAAGATCAGGTAAGATAAGAGATGATGATAAGATAAGGTAAGATAAGGCAAGGCAAGGCAAGGCAAGTTTATTTGTATAGCACAATCAACACAAGGTAATTCAAAGTGCTTTACAGAGACATTAAAAACAACAAGACACAATTTAAAACAAAAAACAGTCGATTAAAAAGGGAATAGAAATTGAGAATGATAGTGAATAATAAAATACAGTAACATAAAATAAAAACAGGCTCAATACAGATAAGAAGAGGTAAGATAAGATAAGGTAAGGTAAGATAAGTTAAGATAAGATACGATAATAAGATAAGGTAAAGTAAGATTTGATAAGATCAGGTAATATAAGATACAATGATAAGATAAGGTAAGGTAAGATCAGGTAAGTATACTATCAGACATTTATAGTATATACTTTAAACATATTGTACCACAATAACCAGAATTATAATTATTATAATATAACTTTCATTAATGTTGTTGTAAGCTACTGTCATTACCGTCTGTCTTGCATCTCTCTCTGTCTCTCTCTCTCTCTGTCTCATTCTGTCTTTAGGGTGGTCGAGTGTTGAGTGTACTGATGGGTGAAATGTTTGGATGCGTGTGAGTGAGTAAAGGTAAGGGTGCATTTCAACGTTGCACCTGTCGACACTGTGGAAATAAGCATGGGTGTGCCTTCCACGCAGAGGCAGGAGAACACAAGGACATACAATACAATACAATACAATACAATACAATACATGTTCACCGCAATAAACAACACAAGCAACCCTTGTTAACAAATATGATAACATAAGATAAGATCAGGTAAGATAAATAAGATAAGATCAGGTCATGTCAGGTCAGGTCAGGTCAGATCAGATCAATATAGGGACACAGTGATGTGAATAACTAGGGGCTAACAAGTTCAAGCTAGCAAACAACAGGTCAGTGTGGAGAAATAGCCGACTTGGAGCTGACTGGTATCACCAAGAAAACAAAGAACAATTAGAGACAATAAAAAAAGAAATTGTGAAGTTAAATATCAGACTGGACAAAGCAGAGGGGTGAATTGAGAAAGCGGAGGAGAGGATCCAAAACACTGAAGAAGTCATCACAGCCATGCTAAAGCTGCACGTCAAGCTGGAGGACAAATTGCTGGATTTGGGGAGCTGCTCCAGACTTGAAAACGTAAGGATCTATGGGGTGCCAGAGAGATCCGAGAAGGAATCAAAAACGATGATCTCATTTATGGAAAAATTACTCTGCGAGGGTCTCGGGCTAACAGACGACATACAGATTGAAAGAGCTCACCGGACGGTGGGTCCACAACCACTGGTGGATGTGCCACCATGCTCCATCATAGTGAAGTTTTTAAGCTTCAAAATGAAAAAGACGTTACTCTGCAAGGCATGGCAGAGGAAGGGATTTACCTGGCAAGAAAACGACCTAAACCTGGACCACGATTATCCACATATAATTCTTAAAAAAGAAAAAATACAGAGATCCACAAAGTGCTGATGGAAAAAAAAAGTTCAATTCCAGACCCTCTTCCCTGCCAGGCTGCATGTGAGACATGAAGTCAGAACCAAAATCTACAGCACTATAGAAGAGGCAGCGGAGGACCTGCTGAGAAGGAGTTACACCGTGACGACCACCAGACCTCCGGGGACGCTAATGGAGCAGGTGCAGCGGCTGACTTGGAGGAGAGTAGAGAGGCGAGCGAGGAGGGTTACAACCAAAGCCAGACCTGAGTCAATCAATCAATCAATCAATCAATCAATCAATCGATTTTATTTATAGAGCCCAATATCACAAATCACAATTTGCCTCACAGGGCTTTACAGCATACGACATCCCTCTGTCCTTTGGACCCTCACAGCTGATCAGGAAAAACTCCCCAAAAAAACCCTTTAACGGGGGAAAAAAACGGTAGAAACCTCAGGAAGTGAAGCTACAAGGAGAAGCCGTCCGGAGTCAGTTTCTTTTTTTTTTTCCCTAACTCCCTTTTCAACATGTGACCGTCGCAGTCAAGGGCCACCCCTGCTGCCACCCCAGTTGGCAGCAACGAATTCAAAGAAACGTCATGGCCAATTTGACATTTACGAGCGCGAATCTCCAACGTCCGACTGCTATGAATGCAGCACGAGATAACGCCAGAGCGGCAAGAGACTGCTTTGTTTGGAAAACTGAGTGGAACCAGAGGGGTAGCCTATTGCAGAAAGACCTCTGAGTATATTAACCCTGAAATGAGGGAAACTCTGGGTTTTCAGTTCCAGAAAGAGAGGTAAATAAAACTCTGAGTCAATCACCATGGCAACTGAGTCTGTGAACCTAATCCGCTCGCTGGTTAGGTTTTTCTCCGTCTCCTCCCTTTTGCATGCTGTTTCATTTCTTCATTCATTCAAAGCTTGTATCGAAGCGCATCCATTAGTGGAGATTTACCATCTGTCACAGTCTAAATCCTGCTGGATATTAGTTTGTTACTCAGGTCTGTCTTAGTTATTGAATTTATGCACATCAATCATTTCTTTGGACATCAGTTTTTGTCTTTACATTAAAATATTACACAGCAAGAATTCACCCTCAGCTCAGAATCAAACCTCTGTCCTTTTTATTACTTTTTATTTATTATTTTTTATAACACTGTGCACAAGGATCAGAATGTCAGTCTGTTAGAGCAGCTCCGAAATGTTTATTGCACATAATGTGTAGGTCTAATTAGGCTATTTAAATTTTAAAAATTGGTATGAAGCTTTAGACACGTAGTATCAATGACTAATGATCTCTATCACTGATGTCACTGGTCGCACTGATGGAACATAATTCCTATAGCCTAATATTGGGGATTATATGTTCATATTTCTGAGTGAGCAATGGTGCAGCATTTCAGTGTCTTTAAATTTACTACATTTGTAGCTGAAATAAACTCACTGAAATGCTGTTGAGTCAAGATACAAATAGATGTCCAACATTTTAAAATCTACTGTATTTTAACCTAAACGTCTTTTCAAGTGCAAATCACCAAACATATTATTACTGGGTCAGACTGTGAGTTTACAGTCATGTCAGACTGTGAGTTTACAGTCATGTCTTTATGTCTTTGATCTATAGCCTGGCCTATATGTTTTAAATCTTCTGCTGCCTCCTGTGTTTTTCACCATCAGATTAAATCTGAACAAATATATTATTATATTATTAATATAATGTAATGTATCTACAGCCTGATACACAGTCACATTCCACCACTTTATCAAATAGCCTTCTTGCAGGAGTCACATCTCAGTGACTCTGAATATGCTAAATTGAATAGATCGGGATGTTTACTTTTCTTCCTACGGATCGGGGGGCGGAGAGGAGTGGCGATCTTGATATCCAGTTCTGTAAAGTATGAACACATATCAGAACATAAGGCAGATTTGTTTTGATTATGGGCAAAATAGAGGGTACTGTGATGAGTGATGAGTCAAGTTGTATTTGGAACATAATAGCTCAGTCCATAGGGACTTGAGTTGGGTCCCTGTCTGGACCAAATATGGAGCATGGACTGGTGGCTGGAGAGGTGCCAGTTCTCGGCAGTGCCCAGGAGGTGACATCTAACATCTTTCCGCTTTGTGCACGTATAGGTCCTGTTTGTGCGTGTGTCTTTTGGACCTGTGTGTTAATTACAAAAGAGTGAAAAAATTTAATTTTTCGTCGACACCAAATTTAATATGACAAAACTAAAAATGAAATAGAGGAAATAAACCCACGAGAAATTAAAAAAAAAGAAAAGCTTATTTTTTTACAAAGCAATGATATTATGAGGCAGGGAGGAAATCATTGAAACTCCTATCATATAGGTTAAGAAAACAACAAGCAGACAGAAATAAGAAACCCCACAAAAAGTGAAATAGAAACTAGCACAAAATTCATCAGTGCTTCCAAAAATACTATAAAATATTATATTCACAACCACAAACAAATGATGACCCCCAAATTGATGCCTTTTTGTCCCAGATGCATCTTCCAAAGATCACTGATGAACAAAATGTAAAATTAATATCTAAAATAACAGGTGAAGAAATGCAATTTGCAGTAGGGAGAATGAAAGGGGGGGAAGGCCCCAGGGGACTAACCCACAGAATGGTATAAAACAATGCAAGATCAACTAAATTCAACATTATTAAAAACGTTAAATTGGATTTTCGAAAACAACCTAGCCTAGGGACCTCTCAAGACTGTACGATGTCAACTACAGCCCCTTAAATTCATCAATAAAGTCTGATACACAAAGATGGAATATTATTCTCTTTTTAAGCTTACGCTGCTGGATAGAAACCATTAGGATGAATAATCTTCCATGGATGATGTATCTCTTTCAGTGTCTACCAGAGGTGGGAACAAGTCATTGTTATGCAAGTCACAAGTAAGTCTCAAATCTTTGCCCTCGAGTCCCAAGTCAAGTCGAGTCAAAGACGAGGCAAGTCCAAGTCAAGTCAGAAGTCATAGGCCAACAAGTCTCAAGTCGAGTCAAAGTCCTACCATTTTAGTTTCGAGACATCTCGAGTCCTCCTACCAGAGAAATAAAATTTAAACAAATCATGCATGTCTGTAAGATCTGCATTTATTCAAACCTCTTTTTATACAAAAACTAACCAAATACAGTAAGAAATATAAATAAAATTCAAATAGATTCAAGAAATTCAAATAGAACGTTCAAATAGACATGGGTCCTTTTAGCCTACATTTTTCAACCAGATAACTTAATCTTTTCATCTCTACTTTTTTTTTAACAAACCAGGCTTTCCACACTCCTCATTTGCTGTGCATGTCTTGTCCTCTTTAGGATGGATGGGTGGAGAGAGTGCAAGAGAGAGAATGGGAGAACGAGACAGAACTAGATAGCGCTTAAAACGTCAAATAAAATCTTCACTCCTCAAAATTTTCACTTCTGAAAAACTATATATACGTAACTGGAATGCCTCCATATAGACTGGTCTGTGTGTGTGTGTGTGTGTGTGTGTGTGTGTAAGTGAGAGAGAGAGAGAGAGAGGGGGGAGGGGTGGAGATAGATAGATAGATAGATAGATAGATAGATAGATAGAGACAGAGAGGGCTGGGGTGGAGAGAGACAGAGAGAGAGTTAAGGGCCGTCCACACCAAGAACTATAACTATAAATATAACTATAAATCGTTTGGATCACTTTCAGAGCGATTTGATGAACGATAGAAACACTGACAGCCAATCAAAATCCATCCGAAATGACAGGTCGAGACATTCATCACGTCATGTATACCCACTAAGTAAGCTCCAGGATTTCCATACACCCACTTAAACATGTGCAAAGAT
Organism: Epinephelus cyanopodus; assembly: GCA_026686955.1. Taxonomy (NCBI): domain Eukaryota; kingdom Metazoa; phylum Chordata; class Actinopteri; order Perciformes; family Serranidae; genus Epinephelus; species Epinephelus cyanopodus. The sequence continues at coordinate 80,431 of CM048925.1, read as the reverse complement.
CCGTAACAATATAGTTTTGTGACAGAAGCTTAACTTCAGTGATTTTGTTTTGCAAATACCGGGTAAATAACTGCAATGAAATACATTTTGCAGGGGAATGCGTCTCCTCTTTTCCCCTCCATTCATAAAATTCAGGAGCCAGGATGAAGTTACTGAGGGGGGCAAATCTTTATTATGCAACATAGGTTCACACAGTGAGTTATAAAGAGCGTGCAGCCGTGCGTAATTGTTGCGCATAATGACAGCTCGTCGCCGGTGAAACACAATAAACTGCACGTCTTCATTCATGTTTGTCTCATGACAGATGGAGCTGACAGACAGACAGACAGACAGACAGGTGGAGCAAGCGGCAAATTGGTTTTCTTTTTCTGTCTCGCAACATACAGCAATGACAGGTCATCAATATCCATTTTATCCATCACCATGCTCCCCTGCCGACCGCACCGAGCAGTGTGTGTTTGGCGTAACCTAGCAACACGATATCGTTCATCAGTGTGGATGCTGCCATTGTTATCGTTATAGTTAACGTTACAGTTATCTTTCTTGGTGTGGACGGCCCTTCCTCATTATTGTATGTATTGGCTGGGGGACTTTTTAGATGTGTTTGTCCTGGGCCCAGTCAAAACTGCCAGCCGGCAGCGCGCGTGCTCTCAGCATGCATGTGGTGCTGGCGCTTTTTTTGCAGAAGCAGATGAACTGAGATCTGCGCGGCCGTGTGATTTTTATTTTTATTTTTATTTTTTTCAGTTTTTATGAGAAGACGCAAGTCTTCTCGAGTCAAGAGGCTCAAGTCCAAGTGAAGTCACAAGTCATTGATGTTCAAGTCCAAGTCGAGTTGCAAGTCTTTGTACATTTTGTCGAGTCGAGTCTGAAGTCCTCTAATCCACGATCCGAGTCCGACTCGATTCGAAGTCACATGACTCGAGTCCACACCTCTGGTGTCTACCAGTCAAAATACCACCTCAACAATTTGTAGAATGGGACAGATTAATATCAAGATGTCTGTGGCAAGGGAAAAGGGCCAGAATTAAATTTAAAACCCTGCAATTAAGAAAAGAAAAAGGGGGAATGGGCCTTCCCTGCTTACTAGAATATTACTATGCAGCCCAGCTGAGATCTTTGGTCTACCTGTGTTCACCAACATACACTGCAGCATGGAAGGAAATAGAAGGCACAATGATAAAAGGAATCCTAATAACAACCCTAGTAAGTGACAACAAACTACAGGGAGAACAGGAGGTCCCTGAAGACTCAGTAACAGGCAGTTTTCAGAAGCCCTGGCAGGAAGTAGTCAAATTCTGCAGATTATGATATGCATCCAAAATTATGAGGTGGTATGATACAGACTTTGCACCAAATAGAACCAATTTGTCCATGAGGGGACATGTTTTGAAGCCCTACAGAAGGATCATGGATTGAGAAGAGATTAGTTTTTTAGATACTTGCAAGTGAGACATTATTTTAACAAACATCTGAAAGAGGTTCCAGGAAAAGGTAAATCAAGGTTCATGGTGGTGTTTTCATAATTGATTAAGTCTCCACAACATCAACCACCTCCGCCCCTCTCTCACACCTCACACAGCTGCCATTCTGGTCCACAGTCTCGTCACCTCCCGACTTGACTACCGCAACTCCCTCCTGTTCGGCCTTCCACAAAAAACTCTCTATAAACTACAACTGGTACAGAATTCAGCAGCTCGCATTATCACAAGGACCCCATCCACTCACCACATCACACCGGTCCTCCAGCAGCTCCACTGGCTCCCCATCACACACCGTATCCAATACAAGGTTTTACTGCTCACCTTCAAGGCCATTCACAACCTTGCCCCGCCATACCTGTCTGACCTCATCCACATTGCCACACCTGTTCACACACTCAGATCCTCTTCCTTCATCCACCTCTCCGTTACCCCCGCCCGTCTGTCTACCATGGGGAGCAGAGCATTCAGCTGCTCTGCTCCCCAGCTCTGGAATTCACTCCCCCTTGACCTCCGCAATACAACATCTGTCAATCTGTTTAAATCCAAACTCAAAACACATCTGTTCAGACTTGCCCATTCCACCTGATCATATGCATTACACCGTCTTACTGTCTTCCCCTCTATTTTAATGTATTGTATGATGTGTTATGATGTTTTGTATGCTGTGTTTTATCTTTGCTGTAAAGTGACCTTGAGTGTCTTGAAAGGCGCTCTAACAAATAAAATGTATTATTATTATTATTAAGTCTGGATCATGCAATAAAATGATCTCTAAATTATATAATACCATACTATTATCCAAACAAGAGAGTGCAGAATACATAAAGAAGAGGGGAAAGGAAGGAAAGGTATTGATCATGCTAGAGAGCTGGGAGAAAATATGCCAGCTACAATGGTTCTCAACTGGGTCGAACACGTGATGGGAGTTCTGCTGGAAGAATATTGTGAGAATTTTTGTCACACCCACTCAGACATGACATCAAGACAGCTGGAATGCTTGTTGGAGATTTTGTGGGTTTAATGAGGCCAACCAATTTCATGCCAGGTGATAAGGACTTACTGGGAGGAGATCCACAAACATATTAAAAATGTATTTAGCATATATACTCCATTGAGATGTGAAACTATGTATTTGGGCAATTTGCTGCTTGAAACATGGAACACTAAAGACCAAAAACTGCTGGTTATATTGTTGGCTGCCAGCAAGAAGTCAATCACAAGAAAATGGTCAAAGGTAGAACCACTTACCATTTACAAATGGATTGACATTGTACATGAGATTTATGCTATGGGGAAGATATAAATCTATAGGATCTGGATCAATATTATATATATATGGCGATTATATATGATCTGCTATGGACAAAGAATTGCTGTAAACTGTGTCTTGTGGAAATTTGCCTTTCCAAATAAAAGGAAAAAAAAGATAAGATAATCTTTTATTTGTCCCACAGCGGTGAAATGTGCATCATCGCGGCAGCAGAGGAACAAACAGGAAGTAATGTAAAACACGAGTTGGTATCGCATGATGATCACACACATTTTTACAAATATTTTTATTAATATTATTATTGTGTTTATGTGTAACATAATATTCTATTATTTCTATAACATGTTCGGACTTTGTGAGAGTGTATTTTTACTTTATGCATTTTTACATATACTAAACATATTTTATATAAATATACTACATATACCATGGTTTACGTTATTGTGTTATTGTGTGTTGTTGTGTGTTGTTGTGTTATTGTGTATATTGTGCTTGTTATTGACCCTGATACCTATAGTTAATAATTGTACAGTTCACATGTGGCAGGTGCTGCAGTCAGACTTTCTATAATCTGAGATTTTGTAATAAATACATTGAACTCTTCTCTAATTTATTTATTTATTTTATTTATTCTCTTATTTTTTATTTATTTATTTTTTTTTACCTTTCGCCTTGTGTCTGAACTCTTATCTTAAAATCACATTATATTATTATAATTGTTATGATTATTATTATGATTATTTATCCTGACAGAAAATATTTATTTATAGACGGTTATTAATGTCTCATTTAAATTATTTTAAGGATATTATAAAAAAAACATATTAATGTGTTTAATCTGTGAATGTGCTTTGAAGATGTCATGTTATTCTGACTTTATTTGGGTGAATTTCAGAGAACAGCAGAGTTCGTTTCTGATACTGACCGGTCGTCCTCTTCCTCCTCGTCTCCCATCCGTCCATCCACTTCCCAAACTCAGTAAAGGCTGACGGGATGAACTGTGGTGGCTCTCTCTGAACGAACACACAAAGTTAACGTCAGGTGATATTCTCTAACCTTTGTTTACACAGTCCCACACACACACCATCCTCCTGCACTAAATGTGGATTCATCCACCACTGAAAAATGTCCCAGACAAACGAACTATTCCCTCCCGTTGTTGTTGATGAAGACGACAATGACAAGTGAATTCAGCTCTCAGACGAACGCACAATCTGAAAACATTCTGGATGAACCGAAGTCAGTGGATCCAACATGTTCAATGACAAACTACATCAGAGCATCAGTTTATAACTGGTGCAGTTTAATTCAGGTCTCATTTATCCCGTCGGATTATCAGGATGTGACAAACACACACAAATTTAACCTAAAACATTACAATATGAAACACTTATGCCAACGAAATGTGGGTCCCGAGCACACGCATGCAAGTGAGCTTCGCTTAAGCAGATTGTAAACACAAGTGTGTGATCAGACATGCTGCTCAGCCGTGTTTCATAATATAATGGTTGAGGTAAAAGTCGTGTTGATGATCTGACAGGAGAAATGAGACTTTAATTAAACTGCACCAGTTATAAACCGATGCCCTGATGTAGTTTTGTTTTGTTGCTAAATGTGAACTCTGTGAACTTTAGTTCATCAAAAATGTTCTCAGTTATTTGGATTCTCCGTTCACCGTGATGGTCTGAGAGAAAAACAAAGTTTTCTTCATGACTTCAGTGAAACAGGTGGAGAGTAAGTGATGTATATGTGATCATGTTACAGGTGAAGTTTTTCTTTAAAATCACTGAACTTTATACTGAGAACAAAAATCAAACATTGTTGAAATGGTGAATCAGTGTTTTACCTTCAGCAGGTTGGCAGCAGGAGCGAACCATTCGTCTGTAGCAAAAATAACCTGAAGGAACAAAAACAGAACACACTGTGACCAAACTTCAACGTGAACCAAAAAACAAGCCTGAAAATATGACACATCATCCAGATGTTAAAGCTCAAAGCTGCACAGATACAGGTCACCATCGGGGTATATGAACAAGTTTATTAACTTCAGATTAGTTCAGACTGAGACTTCACATCTGCACGAAAAGTAAGAAGCTACAGCCGCTTAGCTTAGCTCAGCTTAGCATAAACATTACTACGTGTTAACATATCTGATCAAATGTGTTTAGTTACCAGAGGTTATTAACTTAATTAACGTGTGTAGAACATCTGAATCAGTGGCGATTGCTCTAAGACTGCAAGGGAAGCTCAGCTTCCCCTAAAATGTCAAAAAAATAAGTGGTCAAATATGTAGTGTTGTGTTTACATTTCATTGAATAAATATGCGCTAGAACGCGTTCAACTTTTGTTCAGAATCAGCTCCTTATCACAGGTCACTGACGCGACTTTCTTCTCATTCATTCCCGTAGCGTCACAGTGCATTAAACAGTGTAGAAGGTCAGCGTCCAAAGACTTCAATGGGGAAGCACAGAGTGGGTTGTTCCACTGCAGCGAAACTAGACAGTCATTGGATAAATGCTCGGCTTTGTCCCGCCCATCGGACGCTCAGCGTCTCTGAGGGTCTATGGGGCAGTGGGCGGGCCTCGGCTGGCCTGGACGCTGGGATTCTGCATGATGATTGGATGATCTGTCTGAGGCTGAATCCCTTTTTGATTGACAGCGAAATGAGCGAATCAGCGATCTTGAAATATAAACCACCACCAGAGCGATTTTCAAGTTTCATTCTGTTGTTCCGAGTTGATCTGGGGACTTTTCCAATCCTCTTGGTGACTTTTTCTTTGTTAAAAACGAGTAGCAACAAATCTAGCATCTTTTTCTGGTGCAGCGGGTGCTGCTGTGAGCCCCTCCACCATCCCAAAGCACTCACAGGCGGTCACACTAGCCTCGCGCAGTAGCGCCAGCTAGCCAGCGAGCTGGAAAGCTGCACATAATGACCACACAGCCAAACAGCAGGGCAGATCAATACCTCAGATTGATTTGGTGCAAAGGGTGGGGAAAAGTAACAGATCTTTTCACCCATCTGAAAAACAGCTTCAATTAAATGCTCCTTTTATAAGTTACTGCCTTGCTACAATATGACAACTTTTATATATAAAACTGATATAAACTTAAAGTGAGCTTCCCCCGTTTGAAAGACCAGCAACCGCCACTTATCTGAATGTATTTGTGTCTATATGTCAGTCACTCACCTTCCCGCCGACCGCCTCACAGGCCAGGTCATTAAACTGCAGGAAGTCGGGCTCAGCTGCTATTGTCACTGCCGCTCTCCTTTCTGCCATGATGACACTTTAAGTTTCTCCTAAAACATGAAGAGAGACATTGAAGCAGCTGCTCGCTGCGTCTCCACCTGAAGGACGACTCAGACCACCTCTGTCCTGCAGGACAAAGTTCATTGACTGCTGTCACACACAGTATGCTGTTTATTTATACAGTGAGGGGTCACTGACTTGCTGCAGTCAGGTGTGAAGCTCAGATCGCTCTGTTAATTCTCTGCCGACGCGGATCATCGACCTCCATGTTTACAACCTTCAGCTGAACACGTGTGTTACATCACACACGTGAAACACGAATATGCTGCTCTGTACAGGAAACAGGTGTGAACACAGATACGTGAACTATCATCAGTTTTAAAGGTAGCAGAACTTACAATAATGGATTACTTTCAGCAACAAAGTAATATAAAGAGTTAGGGAGTGGGAAATACTGAGCATTCTGGGAGCGGTGCCGCCATCTTGACAGGATCAGCCTCGAGTCCAATTATTTGTCATTCTGTCATTCTGTCACATCATCAGGAAGTAAAAGAAGTGTTATTAACAAACACTGATACACAGAGAAACACAGACGAGTGAAATATTACAGAAGTTATTGTATGTGTAAACAGCGCGTTGGTAATAATATGTGTCTCAGCTGCCTATTTCCAGTCAGCTCTGTGCGTTGTCATGATTAATTCACATCATACCAAAATGATTATGACGATCAGTGTGTCCCCGAGATACCACCTAAAGATGAAAGTTTAATAGGTATATGTATTCTTTTATTTAAAGTTTGTGGAGGTTGTGATCAGGACTCTCAGTGATGATATGGAGTGTGATAACTGCATGAGATCTGATGCTGCTTCATTTCCAGACTTTATTAATTCTCACAGTTCATGTGAGCAGGTGGAGAAGATGAAGGTGAGCTGACTGAAGAAAGAAAACTGTGTCAGCACTGGGCCGTGTCAGGTGACAGTCAGGGTTACTGCAGTGACCTAGCTAATGACATTCGTGCTGCGCGAGTGTTAATAGGCACGTTGGAGATCAACTGCGCCTTGCCTGGAAAGTAGATGAGAGCAGGCGGCTGCAGCGGGGAGCGGTGACAAAAAGCCACGGTGAAGTCAAACAGTTTCCAGCAGCCTTCAGTCCGTACAGGAAGTTACAGACACACTAACTTATTAAAGTGATCAGACCCATATATCAGTTTGTTTTCAGTCTCCAGTCGTTTTAATTATGATAGATTAATTTATTAAAATGCTTTACAGGTGATCTGTAGTTTATGTTCATGGTTTATCCTCCATTTGACATGAATTCTCAGTAACACTTCATAAGTCAGCCCGCGTTTTAGAGTGTACCTCTCGCCCACTTTCCCAGGAGTTAGCGTAGATCTCCTGGGAACTTACATGTACTTTCACAGGAGTTGGAGCAGAATTCCTCCCGGTCACTTACCACATACTTCCCCAGGAGTTAGAGTATCCCTTGTGGTCACTTAACACATACTTCCCCAGGAGTTAGAGTATCCCTTGTGGTCACTTAACACATACTTTCCCGGCAGTTATAGTATAACTCGTCACTTATGTAATTTCCCGAAACTTATGGTTTAATTTACTCATATGAATCTGTATATGTATGAAGTGCAATAAAAACAAATGCTTTTGCCCTTTGCTCATGGCAGTTGATTCAGTCACTTTTATGTAGCCTATGTGTCATCAGGCAATCTCACCCACACTCCAGGGTTTTAATATTTATGTTTTGTTTACATTTCATTGAATGAGTTTGAATAGAAAGAGCAGTATACTTTCTGTGTATGTAGAGTTTATTTCTTACAATATTCCCATATCATCCCTCTGTTGTCTTCAAGTTGCTTGAATGTTTGTTTGTTTTTACCTGTCAATCTAACTATATCACTCTGGCATAGTCTTATTGATCAAACAAGGTGTCAATCACAGTCACTGTGCTTAGACCAGCTGTCACTGGTCAAACAGGGAGGTGCACACTTCTCATTGGTTAAAGGTAGAAAGTCCCACCTCTTAGCGAGGAGCTTGTACTTATAGGCGCAAGAATGACAGAGCAGACGACAAAGAGAAACGAGTGAAATTACACAATATCTACGGTGAGAAATGTTGATGTAAACACAAAGCTAACACTCTTTGATACTCGCAGGAGACGTGAGGGAGGAACTGAGGACCTGTACGATGGCAGTTTTACCACATTTATCAACGTCTTGGTGAGTTAATGCTAACACAGCTAGCGATGTCAGCTCGTGCTGCAGGTGATATATGTAAAGTGTGTGCTTCCCTCTATACCACACTAACTGGGCGTTGCGACCTACTTGTAACTGTAAAGTGCTGCAGTTGTTTTGCCTCGAGGTCGTTGCCGTTTGTATTTGTGTTAGTAGTGTACTGTATACATTTGCACCGTTACAGTTGGTTATGGATGTTATAAATGATGAATAGTCAAGCGTAACACAATATGTGTAGTGTGGCCCACAGTTTTGAAATATGTGTGTCAATAGCATACATGATTTTGTTATTCATAGTTAAGTGCAATTCTTAAACAAATGGTTAAAAACATTAAATTTGTAGTTGAAAAGAAAATATGTAGTATTTGTAATTGATTAATATGCTTAATAATCACAAATTATGGCTTAAAAGGCTAATAATTCATGATGTGAAATGTAAAGACAGGATAAAGTATTCCATGCTGAGAAAAACTGTACAGTTAAAAGTTATTCATCTGCTCACTTTGCGTTACTCTGATGCATTTCTGGGATATTGACTATGGCCATAAAACAATTGAAGTTGATGACGCAAAATAGTAATAGCTCTGTTTCTACACAGATGAGATTTTGAGAACCTATGGAAAATTACGTGTGGATTTGAGATTGTACCTGACGAGAGAGATGGCGAGCCACCCATGAACCTGATCTCTGCCTTGACCCAAGGAGTTGGATCAAGATCACCTATTATCCACAGGATCTCCATCACTTGAGCGTCACACTGTGTGGTAATACTATCACGACGACCTTTTCACACTTGACTTGTGACTTAAAAAGTGCATTTGTCACAATAAAGGATTAAAATCAAGCTGAACAGTTTATAACAGAAGAACAAAACTGAGTTTGAATAAGAGAACCAGTGGAACTCTGTTATTTTTTGTCAGGGACACTTTGATTCATCTTTGTATTATTTTCTGGTAATACTGTTATCTTGTGAAGCATTGAACTAACTATTTCCAAGGGTTTACATATGAGTGCCAAGCTACAGACTAAGGACGGGCAGATAGTGCAAACTTCATATTCCAGCCCGGTCTCTTTTGTTAGTGTTTACTTAGGTGGAAAGTACTGGCTCGTTTCCCTGTAAGTTTTGGGGAAATTATCTAGTTCTTTCAGAGTAAGGACAGGCAAACAGTGCAAACTTCATAATCCAGCCCAGTCTCTTTTGTTAGTATTTACTTAGGTGGAAAGTACTGGCTCGTTTTCCTGTAAGTTTTGGTGAAAGTACACTCTAGATGTGAGAACAGCACCTACCATGTGGCCTCTGTGCCGACACCTGTCCCCTTCGGGACGTTTTTCGTTCTTGCTGGAAAAATAGCCATAAGGATATAATAAATTAGTGTTTTTTTTTTGCTTAAATCATTTAACCAACTCCTACTCAGATTATACAAAAAAAAAAAAAATACAAAAATTCAGTGTGTGAGTGTGTGGATGAGTGAAAGTGGATGCATGTGTGTGTGACAGAGAGCGAGTGAGAGAACAGTAATGTAACCTGCAGCTCATAATTTGCATAATTTTTGCTCCATAATTACACACATGCACATGCACACACACACATAGACACACAATATTTTTTTAGTAGCTACACAGCCACAGCCCCCAGACATCCATATAAACACTAACCTAGCATTAATTTTTTTTGCAGCAATGGCTTGTAAACCTGAATAATGGAAAAAATAGGAGAAAACTACAGGCAATTTTACTGCTTATTATTTAGTGTGTGTTTACTCTGCTGGGGAAGCAGGAGAAAATGTATGATTCAGCTGGATTTTAGTAAAAACTTCAATTTTGAGGTCCTAACTCTGGAATGCATGACTAATATCATCAACTTCATGTTTATAAGTTGCCATGAGGATGTGATGAAGAAATATGGTATTTATGGTTTTACCAGGGTTTTACATTAGCTATATTTTCACATAGGGATTTGACATTGTGTATTTTAAGTCCATGTACACACACACACACATACTAATTTTGGAACATTTTGATACAGACCACACTGTCACATCCTTATGAGCACAGCAAGACCATTTCTTGTTCTACTCTGCATTTGCCCTCCCTGTTCAGGGCCTATAGTGCTTCAAGTGGCCAAACCAGGAATTGCATTGAAAAGACAGCAGGGCCCCAAAATGGAAAATGGCCCCATCTGGTATTTTTTTTTTTTTTTTTTTTTACAATTCTTGGGTCTCTCTAACCAACCTGACTACCAGAGATAGAAAAAAATCACATTTTTTTATGTAAATTGAAGGGGAATCAAAAAACGTTGTTTTAATGGGTTTCAATGGGGACGTTTTTGTCCCGAGAGGGCGAGATGTCGTAAAAGGTTGCCATTTGTGTATTTTAAGCCCGATTTAGGAGTGGCTTTAAAATTTCAAAATATCACCAAAAATAAGTTTTCTCACCAAATGTCATGCTGTATGCATGAACACAGCCAAATTTATCAAAAAATAAAAACTGAAAAATGGCTGAAAAAGACATTTTTGTCTCGAGAATAATAAAAACATTTTATAACTTTTCATAACTCATTATTGTGTATTTTAAGATATATGTCGGCTATATTATTACATGACTGTATTGTTTGTGTTTCGTCCTCGGATGGCACTACAAGACTTCCACAGATGTGCACTTGAGAAAGGCAAGTTTGCTTTGTACTCCAGCCTGCCCGTTAATTAGGCAATTCGCAGAATATAGATCCATTTCTTGACATATTCATATTCAAACTTGTTTAATGAAATGTAAACAAAACATAAATGTTAAAACCCTGGAGTGTGGGTGAGATTGCCTGATGACACATAGGCTACATAAAAGTGACTGAATCAACTGCCATGAGCAAAGGCAAAAGCATTTGTTTTTATTGCATTTCATACATATACAGACTCATATGAGGAAATTAAACATTAAGTTTAGGGAAACTCCGGGGAAGTATGTGGTAAGTGACCAGGAGGAGTTATATTCTATCTCCCGGGAAAGTATGTGCTAAGTAACCACGAGGGATACTCTAACTGCCAGAAAGTATGTGGTAAGTGACTGTGAGGGATTCTCTAACTTCTGGGGAAGTATGTGCTAAGTGACTGTGAGGGATACTCTAACTCCCGGTAAAGTATGTGCTAAGTGACTGTGAGGGATACTCTAACTCCCGGTAAAGTATGTGGTAAGTGACTGTGAGGGATACTCTAACTCCCGGTAAAGTATGTGCTAAGTGACTGTGAGGGATATTCTAACTCCCGGTAAAGTATGTGGTAAGTGACTGTGAGGGATACTCTAACTCCCGGTAAAGTATGTGCTAAGTGACTGTGAGGGATACTCTAACTCCCGGTAAAGTATGTGCTAAGTGACTGTGAGGGATATTCTAACTCCTGGGAAAGTATGTGGTAAGTGACCAGGAGGAATTATGCTCTAACTCCCGGGAAAGTACATGTAAGTTCCCAGGAGTTATATGCTAACTCCCGGGAAAGTGGGCAAGAGGTACACTCTAAAATGCGGGCTGACTTATGAAGTGTTACCGAATTCTCCTGTAAATCAGCATCATATCAGTTTGACCTGTCCCCTCAACTACACAGGCTGAATACACTGTGTGTAACTATAAGGTTCATATTTTCAGGAAACAAAAACAGCTTTCATTAAGGCTCAGTCAGATACAGTCAGGGCTTCACAGGGTCCTAAGGACAAAGGGATGTCGTATGCTGTAAAGCCCTGTGAGGCAAATTGTGATTTGTGATATTGGGCTTTATAAATAAAATGGATTGATTGATTGATTGACATCTGTAGGCTGTAGATATTATTTTAAGAATTGTCACATCCCACTGACCACACACTATTGTGTGTTGCTAAATACTTAATAAATAATTAAAACAGTCCAGTGTTAATATACAGTAGACTCTGTATAGTTTATGATGAATGTATTTAATCTCTGATGACTAAACTTGGCGCTGGGGGCAGGTGTCCCACATTGTCCCACACAAACCTACTCGTCCTACATTTGGTTTATTGGAACCTGGTCACCCTACTGCTGCTGGGCTGAATGAAAGTGAACTATGAGGTGAGAGGCGTGGTTAAACGTATAATAATTGATCTCACATACAATACACAATACAATCTCAGTTCACCACCTCACAGTCTGTGTCTGAATTGCTCATGGCTCAGAGTTTCCCCACAGCTGCACACATTCTGACATCAACTCTGTTTTCATAAATCACAATGTATTAGAATTACTGTTTTGGTTTCTTATATGGTCTCTAGCACCACCCTGTGGTGATTGTAAGTATCTGCACTGAAGAGGACGTGAGCTAATTGACAAACAGGAAACAGTAGAGCATGTGATTGTAACAATGTGCATAATCCTTGGCCTAAAAGTCCACAGAACAGCTTCATCTGTAAGTTATGTACTATTTACATTTATATTAATATTTTTATGTCACAGTTTTTGGACTTGACTGCAGTATTTTTGATGATGGTTAGTTTAGTTTGTTACAGAACTACAGTACTACATGTGCATGTAGAAGTGCTTGATAGTGATGTTTCCTGTTGTACTTTTATCAGTTATCACATATTTTGACATACTTGACATAAGTGTAAGTAAACCTATCTCTGACATATGTTATTTAGTACTTGTTGTTTGTATTCTGTGCTCTTTTTGCAGTTTTATAAATGCAATATTTTGTTTCATTAAATCCTGCCAAACACAACGACTTGTCTGTTCCTTGGAGGACACACAGCTGGATAATAAAATGTTGAGCTGGCTATATAGCTAAAAAATGTTTTTTTTTTCATTGACGGAGACTAAAGTCACTAAACTGCTGAATGTGATGAAAGCAAAACTCAGAAAAACAACCAGCTAAAGAAATTATCGAGGTCTGTGAATGCATCAGAGCTAAAGCTACTCTAACCCCGGATTTCCACTGGATGCGTGTCCGTTGCGGTACGGCAGTGCTGGTTATCCGCTGCGTGCTCTGCCGTCCATCAATACCCACCGGCTGCGTTTGCTGTGCGGAGCGGTGCAGCTCCGCCGGAAGACATCTCGGTGCACTGCCATGATGAATATCTCCTCGTCCACGGTGTCAACGGGGTGAAATGACGTCTGAAAACCTCTGACCTGTTGACTTCAGGCCTGCCTCTGCCCATTATGTAGTTTTCAAGGTGTAGTGCAGGGAAATATGATCCGCCGTGAACACTGTGTATCTTATTTTGAAAATTAACTGGATGTTTTATTGTGTTTCTCTGCACGACTTCCTGCCCTGCATGATCTGCTCTGTGCTAAATTGCTGCGTTGTGCTCCGGCGTCTGGCAAAAACAGAAGTGCTGCGTATCTGTTGCGGAGGCCTCCGGACTGCCGGAGCTGAGACGGAGCCGGAACGCAGCACTGCCGGAGCCGGTGGAAACACACACATTGACTATAATTGAATCTAATCGGCTCCGTTGCCGTGCCGGAGCGGAGACGCAACCAATACGCATCTGGTGGAAATTGGGGGTAACAGGACATAAACAAAAATGTTACTGAAGACTTGCAGCGATGCAGTTGAGGAAGACCTAAACGGGAAACGGGAAATCTCTGAACATCATGTCGGTTGCATTTAGCACAGTGGGTAAACAACAAGCTACGATACTTGACTTGAATCAAGATGAAGTGAAACAAAAGAAGAATCTTATGGAACAGTAGATAAAGAAAACCGATGGCTGAGAACTAAGAATAGATGACTTGGAGAATCACACAAGAATGGATGACCAATCAATCATCAACAACAGACAAGATTTTTTGTTTTAATTGTATACGTTTGATGTGATTGCTGTGAGTGACACTTGATGATGATAAATCATGACAAGATATCAGATGTTTAAGATCAATAAAAGAAGAAAAGGGTTAGGCTTGATATGTTGTACAGTTTTAAGATGCACTTGAATACATCACAGGAAATAAACAACTCAGAAGTAAACAAAACAGTGTCTGGATTTGAAACAAAAAATGTTATTCATTTTCTCACGTGTACTTGTCAAAACATGAACTATCAGCAAAGTTTTCTTTATACTATTGTGGCGTATTGATTATGAATATAGTCCATCTGATGCTGGTTTTGTTTCATCACTGTAGCCAGTATGTCACTATCACTATTCTCATTCAGATTTTAAGAAGCTACAAATTATATTCAGCCACAAAATACGTCTGAAAAGCTGCAAATCAGAATGAAATACAGAGTTGTTGACTAGAGATGATACGCCGTCTCATGGTGGTCACTTCCTGTCAACGTTACAGATCAGAAGTACAGAGAGTTGTTGACTAGAGATGATACGCCGTCTCATGGTGGTCACTTCCTGTCAGCGTTACAGATCAGAAGCACAGAGAGTTGTTGACTAGAGATGATACACCGTCTCATTGTGATCACTTCCTGTCAGCGTTACAGATCAGAAGCACAGAGAGTTGTTGACTAGAGATGATACACCGTCTCATCGTGGTCACTTCCTGTGACAACTACTCCTACTACTACCGTTACTAAAAGAGCTGCTACTTTTGTACATTGTTTGATTGATGGCCATTTCTTCGAACTTTCAGCTGCAGAAACAATACAAATGTCAAAACATGCAGCTCATTAACGTTGATGCTGCTCTTAATTTTTTCCTACTTTTTATCCTTTGTAGAGTATGAAACAGTTTTCCCTGTTAAAGGATTTTTTTGGGGAGTTTTTCCTGATCAGGGTCCTAAGGATAGAGGGATGTTGTAAAGCCCTGTGAGGCAAATTGTGATATTGGGCTTTATAAATAAAATGGATTGATTGATTGGCATTTCTGCTTTTGACTTTTACAGTTAATTTAACCTCTGACATTATTAGTTTAAGTTTATTTACTTTATTAATCCTGCTGATGGGAAATTCACTCTTGCCTGTCAATTAAACACAGGTCCGTAAGACACACACATGCACCAACAGGACCTATACATGCACAAAGTGGAGAGATGTCAGAGTGAGGGGGCTGCCCTTGGTCAGGGGCCCCGAGTGGTTCGGGGGTTTGGTGCCTTGCTCAAGGGCACCTCGCAGTACCCAGGAGGTGAACTGGCACCTCTCCAGCCACAGTCCACGCTCCATATTTGGTCCGGACAGGGACTCGAACAGGCAACCCTCCGGTTCCCAAGCCAAGTCCCTATGGACTAAGGTACTGCTGCCCCAAGTTTTACAGTTTAGCTTCCAGCTTTTTTGGTAGCAGTTCAGCTTCTATCTCTGCCAGATTTTCAGATGTTTCCAGCAATTTATTTGATGTTTTTTTCTTTTTCAGCCATGGTGTAGAATTCATTTTGTTTATCTTTTTATGTTGTAATGAGAAATATTATCACCACGCCCTGAGTATTTACATATCTTTGATATGTAAATTAAATGCTACATTGATGTACCCTGCAGATGGTGGTAGGATGGTGGTCAGGATGGATGGTGGGTGTAAAAAGTGCTGGACTTTGACACTGGACAACAAAATTCACATTCTTAGTCTGTTTGCATGTGTTAGACAACCTCCTACACCAGTTTTGTTTTTTTTCAAGGACAGCGTGTAATTTTAAAATACACATCTGTTATGGCAGGAAATGTTCAGTTTCTGCTCGTTAGATGCATCCAGTCTTTTTCAAGATAAACTCAGGTAAAAGTACATCTGTGAGTGATGCTAAGGTCCACTGACTAAGCATTGGTGGTATTTGATGAGTTGGCAGTGAGAACAGCGTGATATTTTGTGGTCAGTATCAAAACTGCTCCATATAAAAGAAAGGAAAAAAAAGATTCAGGGGTGAGAGTGTGTGTCATCGGAGATGGACTTGTCCTGCTACAGTTGACACAGAGACACTGAGGAGTCCAGTGACAGCATCAAGGACTCCACCCCAAACCCAAACCCAAAGCCAAACCCAGGATAAAGAGGTTCAGTGAATGTGGTGTTGAAGGTGTGGAGGTGGATCAGTGTGTCAGAGGAGACCCTGTAGAAGGACAGAGTCCCAGCAGGACAGTCCACATACACTGCTACTCTACCAGAGACAGAGGAGGAGGACGAGGACAGACGGAGGACTGTTTCTCTGTTACTGTGCCAGACGGAGTAACCACCATCCCAGCAGCTCAGAGTCCATGACTGATTGTTTCTTCCAAACCTGCAGTCAGCAATATTTCCTGTCCTTCTGATACCTCTGTAAGTCACTGCTACGTCAACCTCTCCTCTCCACTCCACTTCCCAGTAACAGCGACCAGTCAGACCATTTATACACAGCAGCTGACAGCAGCCATCAAATCTGTCTGCATGACTGGGATAAGGCTGTTCTTTCTCTCCGACTAGGGTCACCTTCTTGTTGTCTTCAGACAGTTTGAGCTTTTTGTGAGTGGTGTTTGTGTCCAATGTAAGTTCACAGGCATCTGACAGGGACAACAAGACATGATGGCAGCAGTTTATAACCTATTCAGTTATTGACATACTGGTAGTTATATAAAGTTCCAAAGATTAAGTAACAAAATTCAATTTAAAAGAAAAATATAAAGATAGTTGTAAACATTCACCTGTAATGTGATATTTACATGTCATGTTTAATGTTTATGAATCAAACTGTCTTCACACTCACACTTTCTCAGACCAGGTTTTAACCTCTGTTTCCCAGCATGGTCCAGCCTGGAGGAAGAAACATATCATGTATGATCTTGGATTATTTAATATCATTTGCTGTAAATGAGACGAGTCGTAACTGCTGTTAAATGTGTTAAGTGTTTGTCAGCTTGCTGGTATGACTAAGAATCAATCTCAGTTGTGTTAACTTTTCCGTTTCCTCACTTTTAGTCCGCAAAAGAAAGAATAATATAATGTTATGTACTGTACAAATGAGGTTGAGGCACAAATGAAGCTCTGCCAAGAATGAGTCTTGTATTCCTTAGTCCTTAGCAGTAATGATATTATGAGCTTTTTTAATGACAAAATTCTAACTATTAGAGGCAAAATTCATGACCTCCTGTCCTCAGATAGTACCCGTCTAACCTCAAACACAGCTGTAAGACCTAATATATATTTAGATTGCTTCTCCCCGAGTTCTCCTCAACAATTGACCGCAGTGATTTCTTCATCTAAATCATCAATGTGTCTCTTAGACCCCATCCCAACTAGGCAACTTATCCAAGTCCTACCTTTATTTAACAGTCACTTATTAGACATGATCAATATATCCTTATTAACAGGCTATGTATCACAGTTTTTAAGGTAGTTGTAATTAAACCTCTCTTAAAAAAGCCCACCCTGTATCCAGAGGTGTTAGCCAACTATAGACCAATATCTAATCTTCCCTTTCTTTCAAAGATCCTTGAGAAAGTAGTCGCAGACCAGCTGTGTGATTTTCTCCATGATAATAATTTATTTGAGGAATGTCAGTCAGGATTTAGAGTGCACCATAGCACTGAGACAGCACTAGTTAAAATTACAAATGACCTTCTGATTGCTTCAGACAAAGGACTCGTCTCTGTACTTGTTTTATTAGATCTTAGTGCAGCATTTGACACAATTGACCATCAAATTCTGCTACAGAGACTGGAACACTTAATTGGCCTAAAAGGTTCTGCACTAAGTTGATTTAAATCTTATTTATCTGATCGTTTTCAGTTTGTTCACATTCCGCAAGGTTCTGTGCTCAGACCAATCCCATTTACTCTATATATGCTTCATTTAGGTAACATCATTAGAAATCACTCTGTAAATTTCCGTTGTTGTGTGGATGATACACAGCTGAATTTATCGACAAAGCCAGAAGAAAGTAATCAATTAACTAAACTTTACAATTGCCTTAAAGACATAAATACCTGGATGAGCACCAATTTCCTTTTGTTAAATTCAGACAAAACTGAAGTTATTGTTCTTGGCCCCAAACAACTCAGAGACTCTTTATCTGATGACATAGTTTCTCTAGATGGCATTGCTCTGGCCTCTACCACTACCGTAAGAAACCTCAGAGTAACATTTGATCAAGATTTGTCTTTTAATTCTCACTTAAAACAAACCTCATGGACTGCATTTTTTCATCTGCGTAATATTGCGAAAATTAGACCTATCCTGACCCGAAAAGATGCAAAAAAAATTGGTCCATGCTTTTGTTACCTCAAGGCTGGATTACTGTAACTCTCTATTATCAGTAAGTCCTTAAAAACTCTCCAGCTAATTCAGAATGCAGCAGTACGTGTACTAACAGGAACTAAGAAACAAGATCATATTTCTCCTGTTTTAGCCTCTCTGCACTGGCTTCCTGTAAAATCCAGATTTGAATTTAAAATCCTACTGTTAACTTATAAAGCTCTAAATGGTCAAGCCCCGCCATATCTTAGAGAGCTCATAGTGCCATATTATCCCACCAGAACTCTGCGCTCTGAGAACGCAGGGTTACTCGTGGTCCCTAAAGTCTCCAAAAGTAGATCAGGAGCCAGAGCCTTCAGCTATCAGGCTCCTCTCCTGTGGAATCATCTTCCTGTTGCGGTCCGGGAGGCAGACACCGTCTCCACATTTAAGACTAGACTTAAGACTTTCCTCTTTGATGAAGCTCATAGTTAGGGCTGGCTCAGGCTTGCCTTGTACCAGCCCCTAGTTAGGCTGACTTAGGCCTAGTCTGGCGGGGGACCCCCTATAATACACCTCCACTGCTCTCAGGTTAACTCGTATTGCAGTGGTGCCTGGATAGTGTGACGTGTGTGGTTGTGCTGCTGCCGTGGTCCTGCCAGATGCCTCCTGCTGTTATCATTATTCATACTTCTACTGTTATTATTACACATATGATTATTGTCACACATGTATACTATCAGATATTAATATATTATTATTAATTATATTATTACTTTCATTAATGATGTTGTAAGTTACTGTCATTACCATCTGTCCTGCATGTCTCTCTCTCTCTGTCTTTCTGTCTCATTGTGTGATACGGATTACTGTTAATTTATCATGTTGATGTGTTCTGTACGACATCTATTGCACGTCTGTCCATCCAGGAAGAGGGATCCCTCCTCAGTTGCTCTTCCTGAGGTTATTACTGTTTCTTACCCTGTTAAAGGTTTTTTGGGGGAGTTTTTCCTGATGAGCTGTGAGGGTCCTAAGGACAGAAAAAATAGAGGGACGTCGTATGCTGTAAAGCCCTGTGAGGCAAATTGTGATTTGTGATATTGGGTCTTGTAAATAAAACTGATTGATTGATTGATTGAATTCAGTCAGGTAGATTTTACTTTTGCATGCTTAGAGCTGTAATTTATTTCTCCGACCATCTGCTATTCACTCCTCACCTGCAAGCTTATTCATAATTTCTGGCTGTCATTGTCCGGGGCTGTCAATTGAGGTATCAGCTGTTCTATCAGCTGATATCTGCACACCCTCCCCCTCCCCATCCCCACCATTTATCAGATTCATCAGCCACAGCCATCTCAGCTGTTATTAGCAATATTCTGACAACACTTGTGCTGATATTCCACAGACTAAAAGAGTCAGTTTGGGTCTGATCATCACCCAGATCTGTTAACCTGCATGCCTGTGATCTGTAATGAACATTTATATTTACTTCACTGAATTGTCTCTCCTATAAATTCTGACCTGTTTTCTGTTTAGTCGTACCTGAGAGTGTCCAGTCTCCAGAGTGGATCCTCCAGTCCAGCAGTTAGCAGCTTCACTCCTGAGTCTCCTGGATGATTGTAGCTCAGGTCCAGCTCTCTCAGATGGGAGGGGTTGGACTTCAGAGCCGAGGCAAGAGCAACACAGCCTTCCTCTGAGACCATACATCCTGACAGACTGAAAAAGGTTGGTTGGTAAATAGACAGGAATCCTCACTGACATCATCCACCATGAAAAGCATTTAAATGCTAATTTCTTTATCAAACTGCAAATCACTTACCTGAATATTTCCAGTGTACAGTGTGGACTATCCAATCCAGCCGACAGCAGCTTCACTCCTGAATCCTGGAGGTCGTTGTTTCTCAAGTCCAGGTTTCTAAGACTGGAGGGCTGGGAGGTGAGAATTGAGGACAGAGCCTCACAGCTTCGCCATGACAGTTTACATATCCCCAGGCTATCAAGAAATGAAAATGTTTCCTGCAATTTATTTGAATATTTAATGCAATTTATACCTGTATGTGTGAGAATCAAGGCAAACATGATCAAGTGTCAAAACCCTACAATTTCCAGTGCTACCACCCTAATTGATCTAAACCATCTCATGTTCTATACAGGCATGTGGTGCTTTAATGTATTAAAAAAGAAATTAATTAAAGAAAAGATTTTGTTTTCACTTAAATAAAGCATTTCTATTGCAAACATAATATATCTTAACTGTCTCGTTTTACTAAGGGTGGTGGAAAATCGATATTCTCACGATATTTTGCGTGGCAATATGGTGTCAATACATGGAGACCAAATAACTATATTTTTTTTGTTATATAAATATAAATAAGAATTGTGTAACTATTGTATCATGGGGCCTTTGGTGATTCCCACCCCTACATTTTTAAGATTAAACCTGACCTAAGAGTCTCCAGTGTACAGTGTGGACTCTTCAGTCCAGCAGACAACAGGTTCAACCTGGACTCCTGCAGGTCGTTGTTAGTCAGATCCAGGTGTCTCAGACTGGAGGATTGGGAGCTGAGAACTGAGGACAGAGTTTCACAGCTTCTCTCTGAGAGGTTACAGCCATTCAGCCTGAAGAAAAATTGGTGATGGTCAGGTTTCAATGAAAATACTGTTTATCCTCTGAGACATATCAAATATTGATATTTGTATATTCAATGAGTCATTCACTTACAGAGCTTTGCTGGAGGCTTTGACCACTGGCAGCAGCCTGAGAAGAGCCTCCTCTGAAGCACAGTATTTCTTCAGGTCAAACACGTCTAGATCTTCTTCTGATGACAGTAAGATGAAGCACAGAGCTGACCACTGAGCAGGAGACAGTTTATCTCTAGAGAGACTTCCTGACCTCAGGTACCGTTGGATCTCCTCCACCAGAGAACGATCATTAAGTTCATTCAGACAGTGGAACAGATTGATGCTTCTCTCTGCAGACAGATTCTCACCAATCTTCTTTGTGATGTACTTGACTGTTTTGTGATTGGTGTCTGAGCCACTTCCTTTCTGTGTCAGCAGACCTCGTAGGTGTTTGTGATTGGTCTCCAGAGACAGACCCAGGAGGAAGCGGAGGAACAAGTCCAGGTGTCCATTTGGACTCTGTAAGGCCTTGTCCACAGCACTCTGGTGGAGATATGTTGGTTTAGGTTTGTCTCTGAAGACTTTAGGCAGCCGGGTGGTGCCTGTTTGCTCTTGTGATAGCAGATTGACTCCAGAGTTGATGAAGGTCAGATGGACATGAAGAGCAGCCAGAAACTCCTGAACACTCAGATGGATGAAGCAGAACACCTTGTCCTGGTACAGTCCTCTCTCCTCTTTAAAGATCTGTGTGAACACTCCTGAGTACACTGAGGCTGCTCTGATATCGATGCCACACTCTGTCAGGTCTGATTCATAGAAGATCAGGTTGCCTTTCTGCAGCTGATCAAAAGCCAGTTTTCCCAGAGACTCAATCATCTTCCTGCTTTCTGGACTCCAGTGATGATCTGTCTCAGCTCCTCCATGATACTTGACATTCTTCAGTTTGGACTGAACCACCAGGAAGTGGATGTACATCTCAGTCAGGGTCTTGGGCAGTTCTCCTTCCTCTCTGGTCTTCATCACATCCTCCAGAACTGTAGCAGTGATCCAGCAGAAGACTGGGATGTGGCACATGATGTGGAGGCTTCGTGATGTCTTGATGTGGGAGATGATTCTGCTGGCCTGCTCCTCATCTCTGAATCTCTTCCTGAAGTACTCCTCCTTCTGTGGGTCAGTGAACCCTCTGACCTCTGTCACCATGTCAACACAGTCAGGAGGGATCTGATTGGCTGCTGCAGGTCGTGTGGTTATCCAGAGGCGAGCAGAGGGAAGCAGTTTCCCCCTGATGAGGTTTGTCAGCAGCACATCCACTGAGGTGGACTCTGTAACATCAGTCAGGATCTCATTGTTGCGGAAGTCCAGAGGAAGTCGACACTCATCCAGACCGTCAAAGATGAACACAACCTGGAACTCTTCAAACCTGCAGATTCCTGCTTCTTTGGTTTCAGTAAAGAAGTGATGAACAAGTTCCACCAAGCTGTACTTTTTCTCTTTCAGCACATTCAGCTCTCTGAAAGTTAATGGAAATGTGAACTGTATGTCCTGGTTGGCTTTGTCTTCAGCCCAGTCCAGAGTGAACTTCTGTGTTAAGACTGTTTTCCCAATGCCAGCCACTCCCTTTGTCATCACTGTTCTGATTGGTTCATCTCTTCCAGGTGAGGCTTTAAAGACGTCTTCTTGTCTGATGGTTGTTTCTGGTCTGTCTGGTTTCCTGGAGGCTGTTTCAATCTGTCTGACCTCATGTTCATCATTGACCTCTGCAGTCCCTCCCTCTGTGATGTAGAGCTCTGTGTAGATCTGATTCAGAAGGGTTGGGTTTCCTGCTTTAGCGATCCCCTCAAACACACACTGGAACTTTTTCTGCAGGTTAGATTTAAATTTCCTTTGGCATAAGAGAGCTGCAGCACCAGTTCCTGAATAGAAAAAAAAAATCCAAATGAAAATATGTTGATGCTCATAAACCAGATATGTACAAACACTAAATTCAGATAGTTAGATATAGACTTCCTGCTGAGAAAAATTAGTGTGTAGAAAACAAAACAATGGTCATAATCATTAAGTACGGATGCCTCTAAAAAAAGCTCACTGGTGAATGAGCCATTCATACTCCCAACTTGTTAAAGATCGATGTCTCGTTAGTGGACATCATCATCAGACATGGATGCACAGAGGCACCTTTCTCAGTGGTATGATATGCAGTGGGTGGAGGCAGGTATAAAGAGTGAGAAAGTCCATATAGGGTGGGAGGGAGGATGGTGTAGGGTCGAATAGACTCTGGATTCTTACTCAAAAGTCCCAAGGGATCCCACTCCTCGAGTTTTGCTGTATAACCGTCAGGACATTTCCCTAAAACATGCAGTGTTTGACCTAAGTTCTGAGTTAATCTTAGAAAAGACTGTGTGCATGTAACGAGCATAAACGTAACATTTCCTGTGAAAACACAAGTTTATTTTAAAATGACACAATGCATGTAACTCTTGTTAACTGATAGGTGTTCTCATGGAGGAGGGTACCTAATGAGTTGTTTTTAGATGTGGAGGTCTACTGACAAAGCAGCAACACATGACTAGGTTGGATGAGAACATGTTGGATGATCCACTCTAAGGTAATTGGAACCATAATAGTCAATTTCAAAGTTCAACCACAGATTCTTCTACTTAATTTAACTTATTTAGCTCGTCCTTTATGAACAAAGAATTCCTGAGATTTACAACAAAGATTGGAAACATAAATGTCTGTGATGCTGGACTTATTACTGGTCATATTATTATATTTCAAAGACTTTTACTTCTCTGCAAACAGTCAGCCAGCTCCTCCTGTTTCATTCTCCTAAGAAAGTGCAGTGTGATCTTCAGAAACGCCTCCCTGCTGCCCCTCCTCTGCTCTTCATCACCATCATCCAAGACCTCCTTATTCTCACTCTGAATCTGGGAGTATTCTGGGTAATCTGGATTCAGAACCTTCTGGAATTTATTCAGTTCATTCTTCACAAAACTGACAATGTTCTCCTCAAGCAGCTGGAATAGATAAATATTCACATTTAAAGTAGCAGAACACAAATATGTGACAAGGTAAGTTCATTTGTGCAGCACCTTCAACAAAGTACTTTACTTGGAATATAAAATGTATTAAGAAAAAAACACAAGTCAGTGTTAAAAGAAAAGAAAGAAAATAAAAACACAAGATAAAATACAGTAAAACTGATAAAACAGGATGATGAATATCACAATACAGTGCAATATATCAATGAGTATCCCCAAATTGAATTTAACATGATAGAGTTGCAAACAGAAAAGTTTTTCAGCCCAGATTTAAAAGAAGTAAAGTTAGAGCAGACCTCAAGTATTCTGGGAGTTTGCTCCACATGTATGAGGCATGGATTATAAATGGTCCTTGTTTAGTTTAGGCTCTGTGAACAGTAAGCACACCTGTCCAGATGACCTGAGAGGTGCAGATGCTTTATACTGATGAAGCAGATGAAAAATGTACTTTGGCCATAACTGCAACAGTTATATATTAAAGTAAATTCTTTGACACACAGTAAACACACATTAAACCAGTGTAAAGACCGAGAGCTGGACTAATGTGGTCTCTCCTGGTCTTAATGAGAACTTCAGCAGATCTCTGATCTGAGATGAGCAAACCACTGTTCAGCCTGCTGAAGATAAATTCTAGATTTCCTAAATTCTGATGAAAGATGCATTGTAAGTATTGGTATGGTGCTAGTGGGATGATTTTGTCATTTTCTTAATGTAACTATGGAAATTTAGGTCTTAAGTCCAGGACTACCCAGCTGACATTGGGTGAGATATCAGGTCTGATAGGCTCTAGCACCCTTGCGACCCCTAACAAAATAAGCTGTTACAGAGAATAAATGAATGAAAGTCCAAGACTTCACCATGATTTCTGGTTTGGTTACGTATCTTTAATATTAGTCTGACGTTAATCACTATTTTTTTCTTTGGCTCCATAAACAAGCTTTTTCTCTGTTTGTTTACAAACAGAAAAATGGAAGTGCTTGTCTGGGACCCAGTTCACCTGGTAATACCTTTATATGTATAAGTGAATTGTTTGCATTTTGATAAGATATTTGGTTGGTTTCCATAATCTGAGTTAGTGTGACCATGTAGATGTTGAACAGAGGAGGACCATGAACGGAGGTTTGGGCAAGTCCAAGTAATCTTTGTCAACCACATGATGTGTTGGCTGCTGGTCCATAGGGTGCAGAATGGAGACTACTAAGACCAGAATGGCAGTGTGTGTTGTAAGCAGTAGCTGTTCTTGCTCATTTACACACCATGAATACGGAGTCCAGGTGAGTTTGATGCTGCTGGGCAGACTGAGTACTGGAAACCTTGGAGCTCTGTTGCTGAACTCTGTGAAAATATTGTCACATTTTTTAAAAAATGTGTCTTCATCACAGTGATGATTTTGCATGGTAGATACACAAGATGAACACATTAAAGTCTGATCATTGAATGTAAAAGTGTGTTTAACAGAGAAAGGTAAGTCAAGTCTTGTACTCTGTATTCAAACATGACAATGTTCTCAGCATAGTGATGAACAGATCTGTGTTCATTTTTACCTTTGACTCTTGAAGTCAACAGGTCGACCCTTTGACCGGTCACTCCTCATGGACACACAGCTGATTTCAGAGGGATGTGAGCTCTGTAGAAGCACCCTGTTAAAACACAACACTAAGTAATTCACATGTGCCTGGATAGTGTGACGTGTGTGGTTGTGCTGCTGCCGTGGTCCTGCCAGTTGCTTCCTGCTGCTGCTGCATCATTAGTCATACTTCTGTTATTATTACACATATAATTATTGTCACACATGTATACTATCAGATATTAATATATTATTATTAATTATAATATTACTTTTATTAATGGTGTTGTACGCTACTGTCATTACTGTCTGTTCTGCATCTCTCTCTGTCTCTCTGTCTTTCTGTCTCTCTCTCTTTATGTCTCATTGTGTCATACGGATTACTGTTAATTTATCATGTTGATCTGTTCTGTATGACATCTATTGCACGTCTGTCCGTCCTGGAAGAGGGATCCCTCCTCAGTTGCTCTTCCTGAGCTTTCTACCGTTTTTTTCCCCCCATTTTTGGGGAGTTTGTCCTTATCCACTGTGAGGGTCTAAAGGATGTCGTATGCTGTAAAGCCCTGTGAGGCTAATTGTGATTTGTGATATTGGGCTTTATAAATAAAATTGATTGATTGATTGACATGTGACATAAACTCTGCCTGGATGCTTAACTGTTCACCAATATTACTGTTTTTATCCAGCTTTCAGTTCTCACCCTGGATCAGCAGACTGCTGTCCACTTTTAAAGTCAACAGGTCGACCCTTTGACCGGTCACTCTTCATGGACACCCAGCTGATTTCAGAGGGATGTGGCCTCTGTAGAAGCACCCTGTTAAAACACAACACCAAGTAATTCACACGTGATAATAAACTCTGCCTGGATGCTTAAGTGTTTACTAATATTACTTTTTTTTTTAAAATCAAGGTTTCAGTTCTCACCCTGGATCAGCAGACTGCTGTCCACTTTTAAAGTCAACAGGTCGACCCTTTGACCGGTCACTCTTCATGGACACCCAGCTGATTTCAGAGGGATGTGGCCTCTGTAGAAGCACCCTGTTAAAACACAACACCAAGTAATTCACACGTGATAATAAACTCTGCCTGGATGCTTAAGTGTTTACTAATATTACTTTTTTTTTTTAAAGCAAGGTTTCAGTTCTCACCCTGGATCAGCAGACTGCTGTCCACTCTTGAAGTCAACAGGTCGACCCTTTGACCGGTCACTCTTCATGGACACACAGCTAGATACAGGAGAGTCTTGCTGCTGTTTGATCCTCCTCCAAACACAGGATGTGACAGTTTAAATATATTGGTTAATGTCTCATTGAAATACTACGTAGTCCCAAACAGGACAAAAACAGATATGGTGAATAACATATTGTTTCAGATGAGCACCACAAGCTTCACTGCAAAGATTAATGATATACTCATCGTTTATTTCCTGTTAACACTGAAGCAAAGTTTTTGTGGTAATTTTCATTGACAATGTGCCGATTGCAGTGTTGTCACATCTATGCACATTTGATCCTGACAGAAAGAACATGCTGATAAATGCATCCAAATCTTCAGTATGGAGAAACTACTGAGTTCTTACCCTGGATCAGCAGACTGTTGTCCATGTTTGAAGTCAACAGGTCGACCCTTTGACCTGTCACTCTTCAAGGACACACAGCTGGACACAGGAAAGCTCTTCTTCTGCTGCTGGATCGTACTTTAAACACAAGACAAGATATGAAGCTCAATGAAAGTTCAGTCAGGAAGAGTTTCCTGTGCTCATCCATTCATAGTTCTCCCTCTCCCACACCACTGCTTCCTCCAATCAGCTGTCTTTGGGTGTTCACTCTTCTTGATATCTTATCAAACTTTGCCATGACCTCCATCAGCCAATCAGGATGTTGCTGCAAGATTTTAAATCTGCTCCCTACTCTGCTGCTGTCAGCTGACTACGGATTTATCATGTTCCTTAAAGCACACCATCCTGAAGTGGTCTAATCACCAAAGACTTTTCACATCTTCATTCTCATGTGCACAAGCTATTAAAAAGTCTCTTTTTAACCAAAACCAAAAACGAGTCTCTCCTGATTGAAATATAAACACAATATTTACTGTCTCACTTAAATAAAATGAAGCCCTGGAAGGAACATTAGCAACATTTCCACAAGCTCCTATGACATAGAATCCCACCCATCCTCTCATTTATCCATCCATCCATCCATACATTCATTCATTTTTGACTGCTTATGCTGAGCTGGGTCACGTGCAGGCGCAGCCAGGTGAGCAAAGTAGTCCAGATTTTCTTTGTCCCAGCAACCTTTCCAGCTCCTCACCCAGATGTTGAATATGATCCCACCAGTGTGTTCTGGGTCTGCCCTGGGACATCCTACCAGCTGTCCATTTTATGCTCTATTTTATCCTCACTGATGAATAAGACCCAGAGATACTTTATTTACTTGACTTGGCAGTGACTGTGTCCCAATCCAAAGGCAATAGTCAAGCTTCAGGCTTCAGATGTTGCTGACTGTCGGGACAAGCACTTCACGATTGACTGTACATCACTCAAGGTCATGCTGGAGGTCACCGTGCGATAAAGCAAACAGAACCACATCATCTGCAATGAGCAGAGATGCAATTCTGAGGTCACCAAACCAGACCCCTTCTTATCCTGACATCCATGAATATCGCAAACAGAATCAGAGACAAGGGACAACCCTGATTGAGAAACAACCTCTATTGGAAAGATATCTGAGTTTGTGCTGAGGACATGGACACAGCTGTCATTCTGGTGGCAGTATCCCCTACAGGACTGCCCAAGGGACCCCGTCATAAGTTTTCTCCAAGCCCCCAAAACATGTGTAAACTGGATGGATAAAGGCCCACGACTACTTCAGCACCACTGCAAAGAGAAAGAGCTGCTCCACTGTTTCATGAACAGGACGTGGTCCCATGGGAACCAAACAGTTTATGGTGAGCACCTGACAGCATCCAGTGCACACTGGAGTCATAACAACAAAGACTTTACTCAGTTTCTGGTGCAGTGTTGTCACATCTGTGCATTTTGATCCTAATTGAAGTACCACACTTATCAATGGTTATGTTCATATATGAATAAATACTACATAGAAAAGTATGTAGAATAGTCTCTGACAGATTCTCACCCTGGATCAGCAGACTGTTGTCCATGTTTGAAGTCAACAGGGCGACCCTTTGACCGGTCACTCCGCATTGACACACAGGATACAGGAGAGCCTTGTCTCTGCTGGTCAGTCCTTCTAGAAACACAGGACAATAATTTTAAAAAGGGCTTTATAAATCGATTACAGTAATAAGTTTCTCTTACAAATAGCGATTTAATTATAAAGACGTTTAAAACACAGATGAGTTCATGTTGTGGTAAGTAGGATAAAATACTGCTGAAATAAAATTTGTGTCAGACAAATCCTGTACTCTCAGTTCTCGAGTCTTACCCAGGATCAGCAGACTGTTGTCCATGTTTGAAGTCAACAGGTCGACCCTTTGACCGGTCACTCTGCATGGACACAGAGCTGGACACAGGAGAGTCTGATCTTTTGAACACAGATACAGAGCTGTGAACAATGATGGTGGAATGACTTGAGTCATGGACGGTTAGAGATGCTGGTCTTACCTCTGAGCTTTGGTCTGGCTGTCATGTTTCCCACACAGAGTGGTTTTAGAGGGAGGGACTCCCTCCTCTGTCCTCACCGTGATTCATAGCAGAGTCCACACCTTCACAGAGACACAACAACATGCAGTCACTTGTCGTAAGTTTTACAACACAGGACACATCTGTTCTTGTCACCGTCACTTAGACTCAAACATAAAAGAAAACTGGTTTTGATTACTATAAATATATTCCACAATCTAACTGTGATCAAATTTTTTTTTCTACATTTTTTAGGAGTTGAGGCAGAAAGACTTGCTGCTGGAGCCGTGTTGTTTTTGTTGACATTATTCTTCACCTGCCTTTCTTTGTTATCTTGGCCATTTATTCTTTTCATGAATCAAAAACTCACCAAATTTGGCAGGTGGGTCGCAAATTCTGCCCGTACTCAGGCACATCAAATGATACTCATTGAAAACAAGGTGGTGCTGTTTATGTTCTTCCAAGTATGTCACCCCCAAGATGTCGAATAGTGACAGCTGGTCAGTGACTTCTGGCATCAGACACCAATGAAAGAAGCCATCTTTTCACCTCGGCATGATTTATGGGTGGTCGCTCTTATTGTGTAATGGTGGGTGGTGACGTCAGGGTGAGATGCAGCGGGACAGTAACGCAAGTTAATGTAAGTTAAGGTGGCAGAATTCTGAGTAGGGCAGGTGAATGGGGTGGTGGATGGGTCCAAAAACCATTGACAATCACTCAGGAGGTTGGTGTTCACTTTTTGTCAGATTGTAAAGCCAAACCCTGTTCTTTTTTCCTCAACCCAACCATGTGTGTATGTTGGCTAAATGTAACCAGGTGTGTGTTGGTTTAATGTAACCAGGTTTGTGTTTCAGCTTAACTTAACCTTGTCTGTGTTATGGCCAAACGTAA
This sequence comes from Epinephelus cyanopodus, assembly GCA_026686955.1. NCBI lineage: Eukaryota > Metazoa > Chordata > Actinopteri > Perciformes > Serranidae > Epinephelus > Epinephelus cyanopodus. Next base: position 50,346 of record CM048925.1, on the reverse strand, counting down.
TGACGTGCATGTGTTGATTAAATATAACAACGTGTGTTGAAGGAAAAAACTAAGTTCTATCAATGTAGTGATTTTATTTTGAAAGAGACTGTATGCAAAGTGTACTATTTGTTGTGACAACAGAGGTGTATTTTTAAAACAGACAATGCTTGTAACAGGCTGAAGTTGACATGGTGTCCCAGAACGTAAACAACGAACACTAGGATGACCAGATTTGTGAGATGAAGGTCAGGGACATTTTCAGTGTGGCGGTGAAAAATCTTTAAATATTATCATTATGAAATAAAAAATGGGGACAAGTACTTTTACATGTACTTTGATCAGCTTTTATTACAAAAAAGGTTGCAATCAAACAAATGTGTGACATCATCAACCATCCATCCACTGAGGAAGACAAAAAATATCTTAATCTTATTAGCTTGAGTCAGGATGGATTTTTTTGGTCAAAGGTTTCAACTCATAACTGAATACTGAACTTATATTTATGATACCAAAGGTGGCAATCAAAAAAGGGATCAATAAATTTCATTTATAAAGCCCAATATCACAAATCACAATTTGCCTCAGAGGGATTTACAGCATACGACATCCCTCTGTCCTTTGGACCCTCACAGCTGATCAGGAAAAACTCCCCCAAAAACCTTTAACGGGGAAAAAAATGGTAGAAAGCTCAGGAAGAGCAACTGACGTGCAATAGATGTCGTACAGAACATATAATATGCCTCCTGCTGCTGCTGTTATCATTAGTCATACTTCTACTGTTATTATACACATATGATTATTGTCACACATGTATACTATCAGATATTAATATATTATTATTAATTATAATATTATTATTTTCATTAATGTTGTTGTAAGCTACTATCATTACCCTCTGTCCTGCAACTCTCTCTGTCTTTGTCTCTGTCTGTGTCTTTCTGTCTCATTGTGTGATACGGATTACTGTTAATTTATTGTGTTGATCTGTTCTGTACGATATCTATTGCACATCTGTCCGTCCTGGAAGAGGGATCCCTCCTCAGTTGCTCTTCCTGAGGTTTGTATTGTTTTTTTCCCCGTTAAAGGGTTTTTCTTGGGGAGTTTTTCCTGATGAGCTGTGAGGGTCCAAAGGACAGAGGGATGTTGCATGCTGTAAAGCCTTGTGAGGCAAATTGTGATTTGTGATATCGGCCTTCATAAATAAAATTGATTAACAGTAATCCGTGACATCACCGTGATCCCCTTATTCATCCACGTCCATAGCCTCTGCCTCAGGAGCCTGGGTAGAATAAGAGCAGGGGAGAACATGAGAAAAACTGCAAGAACAGAGCCAGTAGTAAGTGAATAGTTTCTTAAAGAAGTAACATCAGTTTCGGTAACAGACTTATATAATTTAATCATTGTGCTCTTTTTTATATGCTCTTGGTAACTGTGTCTATTTGAAATGTAGTACATCAGAGATTCCTAAACATTTCAGAACATGTACCACTATATACCAAACCAAATTTTCAAAGTGCAACTTTCTACTGCAGATATGAATTTTTCGTACAATAAAAATAACTGTATCCCCCATGCAACAGCATCAGCAAGGCTAAAGAACATCAACGAAATGCTACTTTACTAAAATCAAAGAATAGCCTACATTTATAAAGTGCACTCACAAAAGATAGAGATAATATTGTCATCTCATGGTAATGTAATATAACAAGTTACACATTCAGTAACAATAGTGACATACAAAACAGTGACATAGGGCATCATCTAATCAGATGGTCTGCATTTATAACTACTAAATTCATTGGTTACCCACAATAGTTAACACATAAACTGTGTTAAAATAATAAATAAATAAATGAATAATAATTAAATGGTTAATAGTTGTGAGGTCCATATGCCTCCAGGAAAATGCTATGCTACCAAAGCAGTCTTCCAACTCCTCCTTTTCTAAAACAGAGCTACAACAATTTCATCACCTGGTAATGTCACGCTAATGTCACAGCTTCTCCAATGACAGATATAAAAACAGTGGCATAATGTTAACGTTCAATGACTTTTATAACGTTACGTTAGGTCTTCAATTCAGATTAAACAGATGCACTGCATGTTACAATCATACTTAGCCTACTTTTGCCTACCTCAGTTGACTGACAGACAGACAGACAGACAGACAGACACACACACACACACACACACACACAAAGTAAAGTTTATTGCCAGCTCACACAAAATAAAGTTCATACACAACATACCATTCACAGTACGCGGTTGCTGGTCTTCTCTTCTGTCGTTTTTGTTGTTGTTGATGCTGCTGTGTCTGGTTGTGCTTCCTGATAACGTCAGTACATCATACGACGTCTTCTCTGGTGATGCGTTTACAGACTACTGTGATAACTGGTGTTTGAGTGTGCACGCAGTGTTTCCCCCATTCAATGTCAAAATCTGGGACATTTTCGGCGACAGCTTTTACCAGGCACAGGTCACTGAAATCAGGGATTGTCCCTGGAAATAGGGGACGCCTGGTCACCATAAGTAACACACCCAGGATACCTTGGATGTTATATGTGGACGTGGAAAGTCCATGACTAAACGTGGACATGTGACAAGGTTACAGTGAGGATACATTAATTATTCTGCATGTACAGTATAGTGGTGTTCTGTAAATAAAATGCCTAAAAAAGTTTTTGTTTATATTGGATTTGGATTTGTGATGATCATTTCCTAATGTAATGTGTGTGATTGTTCCATGTTTAGTTCAGTAAGATGAGTATCACTAATGAACACTACTTCATGATTATTGAAGAAGAAATGTAGTCAGCAGGAGTAAAAAGCAAGTGTTAGGCCGTAAACAAACTTGAGCACATGACTTAACCCTTTAAGCGCCAAAGTCGCAAAATTGCGACAAGCAACATAGCTGAATAAAACAGGCTGTATCTATAAATGTGGTGCAGAATCTTGTTACTACTTTTCACCAGGAGATGGCAGACATGTGTGCCTGTAATCTGAGCAGCATTTGTGGGCGTGGTTCTATTCAAAGTTTTAGAGTAAAAAGAGTTTGTAAAACACACTCCGGCGCAGAGACGCGGCGGCGAAGCAGTGGTAGTAGTGCTGAGCGTAGCGAGAGCAGAGCAGAGCGAAAGAGTGTATTTTCATTTACTCACGATGCCGAGAGGTCGGTTTACCGTCGACGAAGTACTTCGTCAGGTACTGGCTGACTCCGATTCCGAGGAAGAAGACATGCAGTTGTCCAGTGAAGCCGAAACTGACGTTAGTAGTGACGGCGAGTCCGTGCGCCATAGTCCACAATCAGCACATGGTAAAGCGGATGCTTCACCTCACCGTGGCCAGGGTGGAAGTATTCTGTGAACGCCAAGTAGGGGACGTGGTCGGGGTGGCAGGGGGGCTCATAACACCGCAAATAGCGGTGAATGTAGCGGGGATGAAAACAACCGCGGTGGTCGCGGCAAACACACCGCTAATGGCGGCGGAGGTGGCGTTCACTGCCGCATCGTAAATCACGGCCGAAAGGCCGTCGCCAGACACAGTTCAGGTGCCGTCAGTGTGGAGTAGGTCTTTGTGCTGTGCCTTGCAATGAAAGATACCACACACTGAAAAACTACAAGCAGTGCCATCTTGATCATTGAAGGTCTTTGAAAATAATACAAATCCATATGGCCACCGACCAGTGCTAAAAGATTATACAAATTGGATCAGTGAATTTGTTTCTATCCCAAATTTCGTTTCATACTAAAGATATTTCACATTGACTGTTGACAGTATTCCCTTATCTCAAACCGCTCTCAAACTACAGCCTTTTGAAATCTTTATAAGAAAATTGACATTTTCCAATATGGCCACCACCTGTTCATGTCACAATATGCAAATTAGATGACAATTTACTTCCAGCCCAAATTTTGCTTCAAACTGAAGATATTCCTCAATTACAGTATGCCCTTATCTCAAACCACTTTCAAACTGCAGCCTTTTGAAATCTTGAAAACAAAAATGGATGTTTTCCAATATGGCCGCCACCTGGTGATGTCACAGTAATCAAATTAGATGACAAATCTACTTCCATCCCAAATTTTGGTTCATACTGAAGATATTTCTCATTTACAGGATGCCTTTATCTCAAACCACTTTCAAGTTATAGCCTTTTGAAACCTTGATATCAAAATTGAACATTTTCCAATATGGCCGCCACCTTGTGACGTCATAATATGCAAATTAGATGAATAATTTCACTTCCATCACAAACTTTGAGTCATACTGAACAATTTTCTCATTTACGGTATACCTTTATCTCAAACTACTTTGAAGCAATAGCCTTTTGAAATCTTGATATCAAAATTGTATATTTTCTTGAAAAAACTCCGGCGCCTAAAGGGTTAATGTCACCACTACATTGACAAAGTAAAAAAGAAAACGAATAAACAAATCAACAAATGAATGTGTAAACAGCTAAATAATGAACTGAATGGGGTGAAGCTTACATTTAATGTCTATATCCGAAGCATATTTGTTGTTTTATAAAGACCTAAATACAGCTACAATGTTTGCTGTCATAAAAGCAGAGCAAAATTTGACACATGCTGACAGGAACATGGTGGAAAATTGTTGGTTCAGTTACATTGTGATGATGAAAATAATCAGCATTAACAATTGAGTCTTGATGAAATTTATCAGGAAGTTGATCTAGAAAATTAACAAACACGAAACTCACAGAAGACGGTCTGCAGATACAGGTTTGACAGTCTTAATCATCCCACTGAAGAGTTATTTGAGGAAATGTAATCACTGAGAAGGTCTGGACTTTGGAACAATGAACTTAAGTCAAACATTAACAGCATAAATCCTTAGCTCAGGACCATAAAGATCAGGGCCCAGTATGTCAAAGTGATCCAATAGGATAGGTAAGGGGATTGGAACAGAGGTTAGGAAAAAGGAAGTTAGGGGTTAAGGGGGTGATTGCCACCTATGAACCCTCGGTTCAAGATGTTTTTAAAAATTGTTAAAAAATCAGGGGAAGGAGTGATGAGCTTGGAAAGCTAATGAACCCCCCTATTTTGATGTACCTGCTTTCCAATGAGCCCATCCCCGGGTGTCTAGGACTTTTGGTTCCGGAGTTATGGGCCTTTTTATATTTAAATTGGCTGTATCTCGGGAAGGGAAGGTGCTAGAAAGATGGGGACACGACAGGCATGTTTAGCGCCCTCGAATTAGGTGGGACGCCACCCAGTCTCGAGTCTCTAAGACGTATGGTTGCGGAGTTATGGGCAATCTGGACTGTCCTCCCCCTCCACCAGTGTCTTTGGAGGTCTAGGAAGTGTAGGGTCTGTGGAGTTTGTCACCGCGTGTGAGTGCACTCCCCCAGGTGACACTCCCAGTACACAGTGGTGGAGTCCCTTTTCCACCTCCGCCCTCTGCCCCGGGATCCCCAGGGAGTTTTCTAATTGGGAGTTGCCTTCGAGCCAGGCCACCTCAGCAGAAGATGAGGGACGACAGGCCCCCATGCCCCTGCATCTGTTCGTCATGATGATGGACACAGAGGAGGATGAGCAGGACGAAGATGACGACGATGGCTTGACCTCCAACCCTGCAGAGGAGTCGCCGGACTGGGAGTTTGAGTTGGACTCCCTCTCCTCAGCCCCGTCTTATGGTTCCGCTCCCAGCGCTTCCCCTTTCAATGCGTGGGAGTTTGAATTGGAGTCTTCCTCCTTTAGTGGTCCTCCCACCCCTCTCACCGAAGAGGAATTTGAATGGGAGGACTTTGATACTACTCCTCCTCCTCGTCCTCCTCCTTCTCCTCCCTCTCCTCCCACCGAACAGGAATTTGACTGGGAGGACTTTGATCCTCCTTGTCCTAGTCCTCCTCCTTCTCCTCCCTCCCCTCCCACCAAAGAGGAATTTGACTGGGAGGACTCTGATGCTCCTCCTTTTAGTCCCCCTCCTCCTCCTCCTTCTTCCCCTGTCCCCTCTATCGTAGAGGAGACTGAGTTGGAGGACTCTGGAAGTCCAGCTGTCAGTGAGCTGATTGAGTGGGAGGACTCTGATGCTCCTCTTGTCAGTCCTGGGGGTTAGGATAGGGGAACTGAGCCCTTCTCCCCTTATTGGGGTTAGGCAAGAAGGGATATACACAGAGTCTCCCCCTATGCTGACCAACGACAACATAGTTGTGTGGGGAGACAGAGGCAGGGCACTGGCCGGCGCAAGTTAGTCCCCTAGCCACCTCCCACTTGCTGTCCTGAGCCACATAGAGGAGAAAAGAAGAAAGAAGAGAAGAGAGGAGGGGAGGGGGGAGGGAGGAGGATGGGAACGCGAGGTCTCCACGACGCCACTTGCAATGACAGACCACAGCCCTCTAAAAAGGACATTTCTATCGATTTATTTCTTTCTATCTACATAGTAGGTAAGCGCACTATAACCCTGACAAGTAGAAATGAAAACAAGGAAACGGCACGAGTGAGTCCCAAAATGGGCAAGGTGGCCCTTTAAAAATGGTTTGAAGCATGGCAGGTGCACCCTGCCAAGCGTAATAAAAGGTGGATTGTAGCCCTAAAAACCGTGAAAAGCATAGAAGTGAAAGGTGACATTTATTCTATCATTGAAATGGTGTTGTTTAATCTCAATCTAAGGATTATTATTAAAGCAAGCACTAAGGGTTAAAACCGCCGAGGGTTAAGACTGCTCAGGGTTAAAACCGCTCAGGGTTAAAACTGCTCAGGGTTAGGAAAAAGGAAGTGTGGACTCCACCATCCGGTAGGATGGCGGAGTCAGTGCACTCTCCATCCAGCCCATCCAAGTATGGGACAAAGCCATCCCCCCCAGAGAGAGACACACACCCACAAGCAAAAGTGAAATAAAATAAGAAGAAAAGAAATTAAAATAAAAAAATAAAAAAATAATAAATAAAGAATGGGCTGGAGTTAGAATGGGAAGGGAATTGTGTTGAAATTTGAGGGTTAGGGTTAGGAATTGGGGATAGAAATCCCCTCTCCAGCTATGGAGAGAGGATGGTGCACTGTCCATCACTCCCAGGACATTGTGACCATGCTGACCCCCTGAAATAACCATCAGCCTAAGGTGGTGGGTGTTCAAAAAATTATGGCGTATCAGCCATTAATAGTGGTCGGTCAGGGTTAGGATAGGGGAACTGAGCCCTTCTCTCCTTGCGAGGGAAGGGAGGTGCACGGTCCTTCCACCCGAAGGACCCCCCATACCACTGGTCCCTTGCACCTTGGCGGTTGGGTTAGGGTAGGGGACTGTACCCCATCCCCCGTTAAAGGGGAAGGGAGGTGCACCGTCCATCCTCCCAGGGGCACCCCAGCCATGCTGGCCCCCCCTGTATTTGTTGTGGCGTTTCCTGCCACGATGGACTGTAGTCCAGGCCCCATCAGCCATTGTTGTGTCGTTGTTTGTGATTTTTTTAGTGTTTTTTGTTTGTTTTTATGTATTTTTTTCTTATTTTTTATGTTTAATGTAAGTGTGTGTGCACGTGTGTACTGTTTATATTTTGTGTGTACGTGTCCTTTAATATTGTGTTTTTGGTGTATGTGTCCTTTAATGTTGTGTTTTATGTGTATGTGTCCTTTAATATTGTGTTTTGTGTGTATATGTCCTTTAATCTTATGTTTGGTATGTGTGTGTGTGTGTCCTGTAATATTTGTGTTTTGTATGTAGGTGTCCTTTAATGTTTGTGTTTAATGTTCCCCTGGGGTAGCCTTTGTTATATAAAAAATATAAACAAAGTAAAGAAAACAATAGTGGAAATGAAAATATAAAGTATAAAAAATAAGGAGTAACAGAAAGCGCTTTCCCAAAAGGGGAAAGGAAGATTTGTAAAATAAAAAGGGGGGAAGGGGGAGGTTAAAAGGTTAAAAATAATCAAAAAGCAGTGAGAAAGAGGGAGAAATGCTGAAAAAAAAGTAAAGGTGAGGACTTTCCTCAAGAGAGAAGTGAGGAGAAAAGACAAGAAAAGAGACAAAGGGAGGGGAAAAAAGGTTTGCCCTCAAGGGGAAAAAAAGCTGTTGCTGAGCTTTTAATTAATCCTAATTAATCTAGTGCTGTCTGTCGACGTTTCGATTCATGTGAATCTTCCTCAGGACCAGCACTATTGCAGAGTTTGGACTGACTACTGGAGCTGAGACCGAGAGCTGCTTCTCCTCTGGCTGCTGCAGTAGAAATGAGCTCTGTGTGAGAGTGAGTGAGTCTCAAGGCTCCTCCCACGTGGATTGAGCACACACACTAATGGAGGAACAAGCCTGGGCTTGTTCCAAGTAAAATTACAGTAAAACCTGTTTAATTAAAGCATATTGTATAACAATAAAGTCATTAATGACCAGTCATGTGCTCTGCCAAGATTTTTTAACCCTTTGTGAGTCCCTGCCTCCTTTCCCTTGTTTTTAATGTAGCCAATTAATGAATTTAACAGGTTAAAATCCCCAATTTAATGAATTCTCAGTTTTAGATAGTGTCCAATGAATTTATAATTCCCTATTTATGTTTTTAAGTGTGATTAATTATGTTTTATATATGCCTAGATGAGTTTAATTAATTTTAACCCCCTAATTAGTGATTTTCCCTCTGTAAATAATGCCAAATGAACTATCTGTCTAATGTGTTTTTGTTGTTCTATTTCCTATTTATGTTTTTAGTGTTGCCAATCATGTTTTTAATTTTTGTAAATAAATATGCTTGTGTTTCTGTGCCCAAATCCCACCTGTCTTCTGTTGTTTACTTGTATCCCATGAATTGAGTGTGTTTTTAATCAATAAAATCCTTATGTAATATTTTTAATGTTTGTAGCGAATGTGTTTTTTAATTGTTGTGTAAATTTAAGCTTTTTAAAGAATGTATTTTTAATCAATTAATTAATTAATTTATGGTGATGCCAATTAGGTCACTCTGTTAGGGTTTAAAATGGGTTAGGAAAAAGGAAGTGTGGACTCCACCATCCGGTAGGATGGCGGAGTCGGTGCACTCTCCATCCAGCCCATCCAAGTATGGGACAAAGCCATCCCCCCCAGAGAGAGACACACACCCACAAGCAAAAGTGAAATAAAATAAGAAGAAAAGAAATTAAAATAAAAAAATAAAAAAATAATAAATAAAGAATGGGCTGGAGTTAGAATGGGAAGGGAATTGGGTTGAAATTTGAGGGTCCAGTATGGTTGAGGATTTGGGGATAGAAATCCCCTCTCCAGCTATGGAGAGAGGATGGTGCACTGTCCATCACTCCCAGGACATTGTGACCATGCTGACCCCCTGAAATAACCATCACCCTAAGGTGGTGGGTGTTCAAAAAATTATGGCGTATTAGCCATTAATAGTGGTCGGTATAGCGCAACGTTTCAGTCCTTATTGGACCTTCCTCAGGCGCACCGACCGTAAAATAAAAGCCTTTTTTTTGGCTTTGCATGCTCCCTTTATTTTTCTCTCCTTTCCCTTTCTCCCTTCCAACCTGCTCTCTCTTCCCTTCTCCCTTCTGTCTACCTCTCTGTACTGCTTCCCTTTATATAGTGTGTGTTAGCTCCGCCCTGTCAACTGTGTTACATGTATTATTGTTATTTTTAATGTGTTTTTTAACTTGTTTTAGCTTTCTTTGTAATCAAAATGTGTTTTAGCTTGTGTTTTTTAACTTGTTTGTTTTTAATATTTGCATGAATTGTGTTTTTAACTTGTTAATGTGTTTTTAACTTGTTTTTAACGTACTTTTTTACAGATTTGTATTTTAACTTGTTTGTTTTTAATTTATTGTATGATGTATTTATCTTTTTAACTTGTTTGTTTTTAATATTTGTACGAATTGTTGTTTTTAACTTGTTTGTGACCTTTTTTTAATAAAATATATACCCCAATGAATTTTGTCTGTGTGTTTATTGTGTCTAATTAATTAATTTGTTTACCCTTCTATCCTTTTCCTTCTTCCCTTTCTATTTCCTTTCCCTTTTTCTTACATCCCATCCTTCACCTTTAACCGGCTTTAGGTTTATTTTAACCTTGCGTACCTCGTGTTTAATTTTGGCCTAAACTGGTGGACAAAGCCAGCGGCTCAACACGGAAATATATAATTTAAATGGCCTACTTGGCTCATTTGTAGGACCTCTAGGGTCAACTTGCGGGTTAAGGTCAGGGTTTGGTTTATAGATTTGGGTTGGGAATTAAATAGGGATTAGTTATAGGTAGGGGGGTGGGACCACAATGGGGTTAAATCAATGTAGGGGTAGGTAAGGGTCAGAGGGTCAAATTAGAATTTAAATAGGGGTTAAGTACATTAGGTTTAGGCATGGGGAGGGGTGGTTAGGGTTAGGGTTAGGAATGAAGGGATATACACAGAGTCTCCCCCTATGCTGACCAACGACAACATAGTTGTGTGGGGAGACAGAGGCAGGGCACTGGCCGGCGCAAGTTAGTCCCCTAGCCACCTCCCACTTGCTGTCCTGAGCCACCTAGAGGAGAAAAGAAGAAAGAAGAGAAGAGAGGAGGGGAGGGGGGAGGGAGGAGGATGGGAACGCGAGGTCTCCACGACGCCACTTGCAATGACAGACCACAGCCCTCTAAAAAGGATATTTCTATCGATTTATTGCTTTCTATCTACATAGTAGGTAAGCGCACTATAACCCTGACAAGTAGAAATGCAAACGAGGAAACGGCACGAGTGAGTCCCAAAATGGGCAAGGTGGCCCTTTAAAATGGTTTGAAGCATGGCAGGTGCACCCTGCCAAGCGTAATAAAAGGTGGATTGTAGCCCTAAAAACAGTGAAAAGCATAGAAGTGAAAAGTGACATTACTCTATCATTGAAATGGTGTTGCTTAATCTCAAACTAAGGATTATTATTAAAGCAAGCACTAAGGGTTAAAACGCCGAGGGTTAAGACTGCTTAGGGTTAAAACTGCTCAGGGTTAAGATTGGTTAGGTTTAGGCGTGAACTACAGTGAGGTTAGGGTAAGGGTAGACCCCTGGGTAGGGTGTCGTTTGATGAATTTAAAGCCAGCAAGAGCAGGCATTAACACGAGTAACTGAGTGAGCGTGAACAGAGCGAGACGCCACATCCATCCTGACATGTTGTGACAGCAGTTGCCTCCATGTGGCCCGCGCCAGTGAAGGCCAACCACTGAAACAGGCTGGATTTAAGGGCACGAAGGCATGTGGAGCCTGCGAAACCCCAAAAGCGAAAAACGGCTGGCGTTTTTCGAATGAGTGTCAGTTTGGAATAGGAGGCCGCAAAGTACGCACCCACCCCTGGGACACATCGTCAGTTGTGCGCCTTGGGATCAACGAGTGTTTCGACCACTTATCACAAGACACTCTCCCCCAAGGAAGGTCCCGCCGAAGATGCGCCGTCTTCGGGGCGTGTCCCAGTCTGACCTACTCTACACTGACCACTTGTTGTTTTGACATCTGAAGAGATTGTTGTGTTTTGAAAAAAGTTTTGTGAGTTAAAGCAGAGGTAAGTAGTTGTTTAAAGTAATATTTAGTGTTGAAAGCTATTTTGGAAAAAACTAGTTTTAGAATTTTTAGAGTAAAATTGAAAGTAAGAGAAACTATATTAAATTAAGAAATAGATGAGTAAAAAAATTTTTATAGGAGTGAAGGTCATTGTAGGAATTTGAGTTGTTTTGGTGTTAAAGGAGATCAAAAAGAAGGCAAATATTGTTAAAAAACAATACTAGAGGTGGAAAAACTGCAGAAAGTAAACGCCTAGGTCCCGGTGCGTCCTAGGCTCAGTCTCTAAGTCAGACTGAGGGACGGAAATTTGGAGGAAAATGACAATTTGAAGGACGCCCAATGAGAGTTATAAAAATGGCAATGCTGAATTAAAGCGTGTATGGTGCAGAAATGGTCTGTAGTGCGTGGGGCTGGTCCCCGAGAAGACTGGGCAACGTTTAAGGTTCTGACGCCCTGAACCACCACTCCCGCAGTGCTGCCCTAGAGTCGGGACACGGGGGGCCGCATACTTACCCCCTGACCATCATGTACCACATAGTTAACACCGCAAGGTAGCCATGGTACAGCCGAGCAGGGTCGCAGCGTGTGGACTCATCTGCGCGAAGCTCCGTAGGTCCCCCTCTAGTAATGACCAGAACCAGCACCGCCTGGACGATGCCGCCCCAGCCATCCCAGAGGTCTGGAGGAACAGGGCATACCGAGACTGGCTCGGCCTCCCTGACCCCATAGAACCAAGGGCGAGGCAAAAAAACACCCAACCACTGTGTTCTGTACACCGCACAACCCCAGTGGTGGTAAAAGAAAAATTAAAACAATCCCTGTGTTCCAATACACCGCACAACCCCAGGGATTGAGTGAGAAGCCGAAGCTTCTTACTCTCCCCATGCTACAGCTACAGGGATGACACGAATCCCACTGACAAGCTATGTAATGGTGCCGCCCGGCGATGTCGGTGACCACGCCCCTTCGTAACGACCCGCCCACGTTCGATTCTACTGTAATTGTATTTACCAGAAATAAAATTATTTCGAGAAAAAACGGTGAAAAACGGCCGAAATTCGATAAAAACGGGCGCTGCTGGCGAGTGAAATGCATGCTGGGAGACTGGAGGCTGTTAAGCTCACTCCAAGTATTTCGTCTGACTTGGGGTATGCTGTTGTCAAAATTGAAACAGGAGATCGCGGCGATCTTCCGCGTTGTGACGTCATCAGCGGTAACTCCGCCCACGCGCGGGAAGCCACCAATCAGAGGCGCAGGCCCCCGCTAGGCATGATGGGTAGGCAAAAAATGAACTAAAACGGACTAAATTCGTAAAGAAGTGTTTGTAAGAGGGGAAAAACGTTTGCAGCATTAAAGGTGCCCTTAAAAGAGCTGTCAACAGGGAGCAACATGTGACAATTAAAATGGAAACCCTGAGTAAGAGCAGTAGTGGGAGAAAAGGCTTGCTGGGAGGAAGCAGGCTACTGACTATGCTCCCAGTGTGTTAAGCCTAGGTGACACCTTTGCTAAAGGTGGAACCAGAGGAGTGATTTAATTCTCCTGCATTCCTGAATGGAATGTTGTTGTTTAAAGGAATAAATGTCCCTCTCCACTCATTATGTGAGTGGCTGTCTTAGAAGTTCCCTGCATGCAGTGAGACCATGAGTGAAAAGCATGGTCAGCAGGGTGTTTACAGCTGCTAATGCTGCTCATAGCATTGGCAATAGGAGATCCTAATTTTAGAAGAGGAGATCCTATTTTAGAAGAGAGGGTGCTTTAAATTTTTTTGAAAACTAAAAGTAAAAAGGAGTGTTTAAGCGTGATATAATTTAAAAGACTTAAATATATAATCATTATATAAGTAGTGTGTAACTATTGAGACAGTAAGAGTTAAAATAAAAAATAAAGAAGTTGAAAATATTATGTTATTAAAAAATGAAACACAAGTTTTAGTAAAGTAAATAATTTAGTGGATATATCAAAAGTAAAGTGAAACCAAGGATTTCTAAAGGGGATACAAACAGCTGAGGGTTAAAACAGCTGAGGGTTAAAACAGCTGAGGGTTAAAACTGATCAGGGTTAAGAATGGTTAGGTTTAGGCGTGAAGTTTCACTAATGTTAGGGTAAGGGCAAGACCAGGTTGGGCTTCAAAAAAATTAATTATGTCGAAGGCCAAAAAGGAGGGAGTGCAGCAGAAACACGGATCGCAGCTGAGGCACAGTGTAAAGCACTACTACTATACTAGTTACTAGAACAACGAATAGCGGAAAAATGATCGCAAAACTAGGTGCAAGTGGTCTGTCATATGTTTGTGGCTGAGTTTTAGTAGCTACGAACAGTCTCTTCACAGGTTCACATGGTGGTCCGTTGTGTTGATGTGTGGAGTGTCCAAGTTTTGTGACAAATTGATCCATGTGAGTCCAAGAAGTTGGAAGGTGTCATGCATCCCCAAACAGCGGGGTATGCAGACTGGCAGTGGGCTCAGAAGAGCTGTTTGCTTGGTGTGTGAACAGCACAGCATCCAAAAACTGCAGACCGTTTTGTGGCAGATATTAAGAGCCCTTGCCTGTATATTTATGCACTGTTGGCACATATATGATTGAGGAGAAGTGGAGGAGTAAGTGCAAGTATAAAGACATATGTTAGGTGGCGCATCTTCTGAGTTTTTTCAGGAGGTCCTGTCTACATAGGAGAAGTGGAGGATTGAGTGAAGTATTAAAACATATGTTTGTGGTCCCATTTTCTGATGAATTTCAGGTGTTATCGTCTACATAATCATGCTCTATGGGCACATGTCATATGTAGGAGAAGCAAGTATTAAAACATATGTTCGTGGTCACGTCTTCTGATTAATTTCAAGTGTTGTCGTCTACATAATCATGCTCTATGGGCACATGTCATATGTAGGAGAAGCAAGTATTAAAATATATCTTCGTGGTCCCGTCGTCTGATGAATTTAAGTGTTCTTGCCTACATAGTCATGCACTGTGGGCATGTATCATATGTAGGAGAAGCAATCCGTAAAACATATCGTTGTGTTCAAGTCTTCTGAGGAATTTCAAGTGTTCTTGCCTACATAGTCATGCACTGTGGGCACGTATCATATGTAGGAGAAGCAAGTATTAAAACATATGTTCGTGGTCACATCTTCTGATGAATTTCAAGTGTTCTTGCCTACATAGTCATGCATTGTGGGCACGTATCTCATGTAGGAGAAGCAAATATGAAAACATATGTTCGTGGTCGTGTCTTCTGATGAATTTCAAGTGTTCTTGCCTACATAGTCATGCATTGTGGGCACGTATCATATGTAGGAGAAGCAAGTATTGAAACATATGTTCGTGTCACGTCTTCTGATGAATTTCAAGTTTTGTTGCCTACATAATCATGCTCTATTGGCACATGTCATATGTAGGAGAAGCAAGTATTAAATTATATCTTCGTGTCTCGTCTTGCTGATGAATTTCAAGTGTTCTTGCCTACATAGTCATGCATTTTGGGCACGTATCATATGTAGGAGAAGCAAGTATTAAAGCGTATGTTTGTGGTCGCATCCTTTGATCAATTTCAAGTGTTCTTGCCTACATAGTCATGCGCTGTGGGCACGTATCTTATGTAGGAGAAGCAAGTATTAAAACATATGTTTGTGGTCCCATCTTCTGACAAAGTCAAGTGTTCTTGCCTACATAGTCATGCATTGTGGGCACGTATCATATGTAGGAGAAGCAAGTACTAAAACATATGTTCGTGGTCACGTCTTCTGATGAATTTCAAGTTTTGTTGCCTACATAATCATGCTCTATTGGCACATGTCATGTAGGAGAAGCAAGTATTAAATTATATCTTCGTGGTCTCGTCTTGCTGATGAATTTCAAGTGTTCTTGCCTACATAGTCATGCATTTTGGGCACGTATCATATGTAGAGAAGCAAGTATTAAAGCGTACGTGTGTGGTCGCATCCTTTGATCAATTTCAAGTGTTTCTTGCCTACATAGTCATGCACTGTGGGCATGTATCATATGTAGGAGAAGCAAGTATTAACATATGTGTGTGGTCCCATCTTCTGACAAATTCAAGTGTTCTTGCCTACATAGTCATGCGCTGTGGGCACGTATCTTATGTAGGAGAAGCAAGTATTAAACATATGTTTGTGGTGCCATCTTCTGACAAATTCAAGTGTTCTTGCCTACATAGTCATGCGCTGTGGGCACGTATCTTATGTAGGAGAAGCAAGTATTAAAAACATATGTTTGTGGTCCCATCTTTTGACAAAGTCAAGTGTTCTTGCCGCCATAGTCATGCTCTGTGGGCACGTATCGTATGTAGGAGAAGCAAGTATTAAAGCGTATGTTTGTGGACGCATCCTTTGATCAATTTCAAGTGTTCTTGCCTACATAGTCATGCGCTGTGGGCACGTATCTTATGTAGAGAAGCAAGTATTAAAACATATGTTTTGTGTCCCATCTTCTGACAAATTCAAGTGTTCTTGCCTACATAGTCATGCGCTGTGGGCACGTATCGTATGTAGGAGAAGCAAGTCTTAAAAACATATGTTTGTGGTCCATCTTCTGACAAATTCAAGTGTTTCTTGCCTACATAGTCATGCTCTGTGGGCACGTATCTTATGTAGGAGAAGCAAATATGAAAACATGTTCGTGGTCGTGTCTTCTGAGGAATGTCAAGCGTTCTTGCCTACATAGTCATGCACTGTGGCACGTATCTTATGTAGGAGAAGCAAGTCTTAAACATAGTTTTGTGGTTGCATCCTCTGACAAATTCCACGAGTTCTTGTCTATATAGTTATGTTCTGTGGGCACATCCAAATGTAGGAGAAGCGGAATAGTGAGTGACATTATGGTTAAGGTGGTACATGGCAGCGTGTGGTGTTCTTTACTGTACAGGGCAGTTATGTGCACTTAAGGCACCTCAAGGGCCGTCCACATGTACAGAGAACTAAGAATGCTGCATGATGTCCAAGAGAGAGGTCCAAGTGTAAACAATGCGTTGAGTGAGGTCCATGTGATACAGGCAGTGAAAAGCTTGTTGTTGGATGACACCCTTGACTGAGTGAGCGCGAGGGGGGTGGGGGGGTTTAGGGAGGGGGGAAGTGGGGGAGATGAGAAGGAGAGTGAGGATTATTATTAAAGCCAGTTAAAATGTACAACTGGTCAAGACAACTTATAAGTGAAAAAGAGTACAGTAAATGTGAACAGTATCATCACGTGATTACAGCATGAGATACACAAAGGCTTTGGGAGAAGTAAAATGTGTTATGAGGTGTCATTCCCAAAGTGTGAAGAAGCTAATATTGTGGTATAAAACACAGGTGGTTGAGTGCAACCCAACTCTGACCACTTGCACAACATAGTTATAGGTATATCAGAAGTTATTAAATAGTAAAAATGTAAAAGTCTGGTTACAGTTGCCACCAGACAGGCAGAGGTCAAAGGTCACAAAACAGCCCGGCTACAGTTGCCGCCAGACTGGCAGGGATCTAACCACTGCTGATCACTTTGCATTTACTGCAGTGATCAATACCACAAGTGTGTGAGTAGAGAAGGTGGTCAGGGAGCAAATTGGTGGGCTGAATTGGCTGGAGCTGGTCCGAGGCTCGGGCAAAGGTTAGGAATGAAGGGATATACACAGAGTCTCCCCCTATGCTGACCAACGACAACATAGTTGTGTGGGGAGACAGAGGCAGGGCACTGGCCGCGCAAGTTAGTCCCTAGCCACCTCCCACTTGCTGTCCTGAGCCACCTAGAGGAGAAAAGAAGAAAGAAGAGAAGAGAGGAGGGGAGGGGGGAGGGAGGAGGATGGGAACGCGAGGTCTCCACGACGCCACTTGCAATGACAGACCACAGCCCTCTAAAAAGGATATTTCTATCGATTTATTGCTTTCTATCTACATAGTAGGTAAGCGCACTATAACCCTGACAAGTAGAAATGCAAACGAGGAAACGGCACGAGTGAGTCCCAAAATGGGCAAGGTGGCCCTTTAAAATGGTTTGAAGCATGGCAGGTGCACCCTGCCAAGCGTAATAAAAGGTGGATTGTAGCCCTAAAAACAGTGAAAAGCATAGAAGTGAAAAGTGACATTACTCTATCATTGAAATGGTGTTGCTTAATCTCAAACTAAGGATTATTATTAAAGCAAGCACTAAGGGTTAAAACCGCCGAGGGTTAAGACTGCTTAGGGTTAAAACTGCTCAGGGTTAAGATTGGTTAGGTTTAGGCGTGAACTACAGTGAGGTTAGGGTAAGGGTAGACCCCTGGGTAGGGTGTCGTTTGATGAATTTACAAGCCAGCAAGAGCAGGCATTAACACGAGTAACTGAGTGAGCGTGAACAGAGCGAGACGCCACATCCATCCTGACATGTTGTGACAGCAGTTGCCTCCATGTGGCCCGCGCCAGTGAAGGCCAACCACTGAAACAGGCTGGATTTAAGGGCACGAAGGCATGTGGAGCCTGCGAAACCCCAAAAGCGAAAAACGGCTGGCGTTTTTCGAATGAGTGTCAGTTTGGAATAGGAGGCCGCAAAGTACGCACCCACCCCTGGGACACATCGTCAGTTGTGCGCCTTGGGATCAACGAGTGTTTCGACCACTTATCACAAGACACTCTCCCCCAAGGAAGGTCCGCCGAAGATGCGCCGTCTTCGGGGCGTGTCCCAGTCTGACCTACTCTACACTGACCACTTGTTGTTTTGACATCTGAAGAGATTGTGTTTTTGAAAAAAGTTTTGTGAGTTAAAGCAGAGGTAAGTAGTTGTTTAAAGTAATATTTAGTGTTGAAAGCTATTTTGGAAAAAACTAGTTTTAGAATTTTTAGAGTAAAATTGAAAGTAAGAGAAACTATATTAAATTAAGAAATAGATGAGTAAAAAAATTTTTATAGGAGTGAAGGTCATTGTAGGAATTTGAGTTGTTTTGGTGTTAAAGGAGATCAAAAGAAGGCAAATATTGTTAAAAAACAATACTAGAGGTGGAAAAACTGCAGAAAGTAAACGCCTAGGTCCCGGTGCGTCCTAGGCTCAGTCTCTAAGTCAGACTGAGGGACGGAAATTTGGAGGAAAATGACAATTTGAAGGACGCCCAATGAGAGTTATAAAAATGGCAATGCTGAATTAAAGCGTGTATGGTGCAGAAATGGTCTGTAGTGCGTGGGGCTGGTCCCCGAGAAGACTGGGCAACGTTAAGGTTCTGACGCCCTGAACCACCACTCCCGCAGTGCTGCCCTAGAGTCGGGACACGGGGGGCCGCATACTTACCCCCTGACCATCATGTACCACATAGTTAACACCGCAAGGTAGCCATGGTACAGCCGAGCAGGGTCGCAGCGACGTGGACTCATCTGCGCGAAGCTCCGTAGGTCCCCCTAGTAATGACCAGAACCAGCACCGCCTGGACGATGCCGCCCCAGCCATCCCAGAGGTCTGGAGGAACAGGGCATACCGAGACTGGCTCGGCCTCCCTGACCCCATAGAACCAAGGGCGAGGCAAAAAAAAACACCCAACCACTGTGTTCTGTACACCGCACAACCCCAGTGGTGGTAAAAGAAAAATTAAAACAATCCCTGTGTTCCAATACACCGCACAACCCCAGGGATTGAGTGAGAAGCCGAAGCTTCTTACTCTCCCCATGCTACAGCTACAGGGATGACACGAATCCCACTGACAAGCTATGTAATGGTGCCGCCCGGCGATGTCGGTGACCACGCCCCTTCGTAACGACCCCCCACGTTCGATTTCTACTGTAATTGTATTTACCAGAAATAAAATTATTTCGAGAAAAAACGGTGAAAAACGGCCGAAATTCGATAAAAACGGGCGCTGCTGGCGAGTGAAATGCATGCTGGGAGACTGGAGGCTGTTAAGCTCACTCCAAGTATTTCGTCTGACTTGGGGTATGCTGTTGTCAAAATTGAAACAGGAGATCGCGGCGATCTTCCGCGTTGTGACGTCATCAGCGGTAACTCCGCCCACGCGCGGGAAGCCACCAATCAGAGGCGCAGGCCCCCGCTAGGCATGATGGGTAGGCAAAAAATGAACTAAAACGGACTAAATTCGTAAAGAAGTGTTTGTAAGAGGGGAAAACGTTTGCAGCATTAAAGGTGCCTTAAAAGAGCTGTCAACAGGGAGCAAACATGTGACAATTAAAATGGAAACCCTGAGTAAGAGCAGTAGTGGGAGAAAAGGCTTGCTGGGAGGAAGCAGGCTACTGACTATGCTCCCAGTGTGTTAAGCCTAGGTGACACCTTTGCTAAAGGTGGAACCAGGGAGTGATTTAATTCTCCTGCATTCCTGAATGGAATGTTGTTGTTTAAAGGAATAAATGTCCCTCTCCACTCATTTGTGAGTGGCTGTCTTAGAAGTTCCCTGCATGCAGTGAGACCATGAGTGAAAAGCATGGTCAGCAGGGTGTGTTTACAGCTGCTAATGCTGCTCATAGCATTGGCAATAGGAGATCCTATTTTAGAAGAGGAGATCCTATTTTAGAAGAGAGGGTGCTTTAAATTTTTTTGAAAAACTAAAAGTAAAAAGGAGTGTTTAAGCGTGATATAATTTAAAAGACTTAAATATATAATCATTATATAAGTAGTGTGTAACTATTGAGACAGTAAGAGTTAAAATAAAAAATAAAGAAGTTGAAAATATTATGTTATTAAAAAATGAAACACAAGTTTTAGTAAAGTAAATAATTTAGTGGGATATATCAAAAGTAAAGTGAAACCAAGGATTTCTAAAGGGGATACAACAGCTGAGGGTTAAAACAGCTGAGGGTTAAAACAGCTGAGGGTTAAAACTGATCAGGGTTAAGAATGGTTAGGTTTAGGCGTGAAGTTTCACTAATGTTAGGGTAAGGGCAAGACCCAGGGTTGGGCTTCAAAAAAATTAATTATGTCGAAGGCCAAAAAGGAGGGAGTGCAGCAGAAAACGGATCGCAGCTGAGGCACAGTGTAAAGCACTACTACTATACTAGTTACTAGAACAACGAATAGCGGAAAAATGATCGCAAAACTAGGTGCAAGTGGTGGTCTCATATGTTTGTGGCTGAGTTTAGTAGCTACGAACAGTCTCTTCACAGGTTCACATGGTGGTCCGTTGTGTTGATTGTGTGGAGTGGTCCAAGTTTTGTGACAAATTGATCCATGTGAGTCCAAGAAGTTGGAAGGTGTCATGCATCCCCAAACAGCGGGGTATGCAGACTGGCAGTGGGCTCAGAAGAGCTGTTTGCTTGGTGTGTGAACAGCACAGCATCCAAAAACTGCAGACCGTTTTGTGGCAGATATTAAGAGCCCTTGCCTGTATATTTATGCACTGTTGGCACATATATGATTGAGGAGAAGTGGAGGAGTAAGTGCAAGTATAAAGACATATGTTAGGTGGCGCATCTTCTGAGTTTTTTCAGGAGGTCCTGTCTACATAGGAGAAGTGGAGGATTGAGTGAAGTATTAAAACATATGTTTGTGGTCCCATTTTCTGATGAATTTCAGGTGTTATCGTCTACATAATCATGCTCTATGGGCACATGTCATATGTAGGAGAAGCAAGTATTAAAACATATGTTCGTGGTCACGTCTTCTGATTAATTTCAAGTGTTGTCGTCTACATAATCATGCTCTATGGGCACATGTCATATGTAGGAGAAGCAAGTATTAAAATATATCTTCGTGGTCCCGTCGTCTGATGAATTTCAAGTGTTCTTGCCTACATAGTCATGCACTGTGGGCATGTATCATATGTAGGAGAAGCAATCCGTAAAACATATCGTTGTGTTCAAGTCTTCTGAGGAATTTCAAGTGTTCTTGCCTACATAGTCATGCACTGTGGGCACGTATCATATGTAGGAGAAGCAAGTATTAAAACATATGTTCGTGGTCACATCTTCTGATGAATTTCAAGTGTTCTTGCCTACATAGTCATGCATTGTGGGCACGTATCTCATGTAGGAGAAGCAAATATGAAAACATATGTTCGTGGTCGTGTCTTCTGATGAATTTCAAGTGTTCTTGCCTACATAGTCATGCATTGTGGGCACGTATCATATGTAGGAGAAGCAAGTATTGAAACATATGTTCGTGGTCACGTCTTCTGATGAATTTCAAGTTTTGTTGCCTACATAATCATGCTCTATTGGCACATGTCATATGTAGGAGAAGCAAGTATTAAATTATATCTTCGTGGTCTCGTCTTGCTGATGAATTTCAAGTGTTCTTGCCTACATAGTCATGCATTTTGGGCACGTATCATATGTAGGAGAAGCAAGTATTAAAGCGTATGTTTGTGGTCGCATCCTTTGATCAATTTCAAGTGTTCTTGCCTACATAGTCATGCGCTGTGGGCACGTATCTTATGTAGGAGAAGCAAGTATTAAAACATATGTTTGTGGTCCCATCTTCTGACAAAGTCAAGTGTTCTTGCCTACATAGTCATGCATTGTGGGCACGTATCATATGTAGGAGAAGCAAGTACTAAAACATATGTTCGTGGTCACGTCTTCTGATGAATTTCAAGTTTTGTTGCCTACATAATCATGCTCTATTGGCACATGTCATATGTAGGAGAAGCAAGTATTAAATTATATCTTCGTGGTCTCGTCTTGCTGATGAATTTCAAGTGTTCTTGCCTACATAGTCATGCATTTTGGGCACGTATCATATGTAGGAGAAGCAAGTATTAAAGCGTACGTGTGTGGTCGCATCCTTTGATCAATTTCAAGTGTTCTTGCCTACATAGTCATGCACTGTGGGCATGTATCATATGTAGGAGAAGCAAGTATTAAAACATATGTGTGTGGTCCCATCTTCTGACAAATTCAAGTGTTCTTGCCTACATAGTCATGCGCTGTGGGCACGTATCTTATGTAGGAGAAGCAAGTATTAAAACATATGTTTGTGGTGCCATCTTCTGACAAATTCAAGTGTTCTTGCCTACATAGTCATGCGCTGTGGGCACGTATCTTATGTAGGAGAAGCAAGTATTAAAACATATGTTTGTGGTCCCATCTTTTGACAAAGTCAAGTGTTCTTGCCGCCATAGTCATGCTCTGTGGGCACGTATCGTATGTAGGAGAAGCAAGTATTAAAGCGTATGTTTGTGGACGCATCCTTTGATCAATTTCAAGTGTTCTTGCCTACATAGTCATGCGCTGTGGGCACGTATCTTATGTAGGAGAAGCAAGTATTAAAACATATGTTTGTGGTCCCATCTTCTGACAAATTCAAGTGTTCTTGCCTACATAGTCATGCGCTGTGGGCACGTATCGTATGTAGGAGAAGCAAGTCTTAAAACATATGTTTGTGGTCCCATCTTCTGACAAATTCAAGTGTTCTTGCCTACATAGTCATGCTCTGTGGGCACGTATCTTATGTAGGAGAAGCAAATATGAAAACATATGTTCGTGGTCGTGTCTTCTGAGGAATGTCAAGCGTTCTTGCCTACATAGTCATGCACTGTGGGCACGTATCTTATGTAGGAGAAGCAAGTCTTAAAACATAGTTTTGTGGTTGCATCCTCTGACAAATTCCACGAGTTCTTGTCATATAGTTATGTTCTGTGGGCACATCCAAATGTAGGAGAAGCGGAATAGTGAGTGACATTATGGTTAAGGTGGTACATGGCAGCGTGTGGTGTTCTTTACTGTACAGGGCAGTTATGTGCACTTAAGGCACCTCAAGGGCCGTCCACGTACAGAGAACTAAGAATGCTGCATGATGTCCAAGAGAGAGGTCCAAGTGTAAACAATGCGTTGAGTGAGGTCCATGTGATACAGGCAGTGAAAAGCTTGTTGTTGGATGACACCCTTGACTGAGTGAGCGCGAGGGGGGTGGGGGGGTTTAGGGAGGGGGGAAGTGGGGGAGATGAGAAGGAGAGTGAGGATTATTATTAAAGCCAGTTAAAAATGTACAACTGGTCAAGACAACTTATAAGTGAAAAAGAGTACAGTAAATGTGAACAGTATCATCACGTGATTACAGCATGAGATACACAAAGGCTTTGGGAGAAGTAAAATGTGTTATGAGGTGTCATTCCCAAAGTGTGAAGAAGCTAATATTGTGGTATAAAACACAGGTGGTTGAGTGCAACCCAACTCTGACCACTTGCACAACATAGTTATAGGTATATCAGAAGTTATTAAATAGTAAAAATGTAAAAAGTCTGGTTACAGTTGCCACCAGAC
Source organism: Epinephelus cyanopodus (assembly GCA_026686955.1). Classification (NCBI taxonomy): domain Eukaryota; kingdom Metazoa; phylum Chordata; class Actinopteri; order Perciformes; family Serranidae; genus Epinephelus; species Epinephelus cyanopodus. The sequence goes on along the minus strand of CM048925.1, from coordinate 26,758 downwards.
AGGCAGAGGTCAAAGGTCACAAAACAGCCCGGCTACAGTTGCCGCCAGACTGGCAGGGATCTAACCACTGCTGATCACTTTGCATTTACTGCAGTGATCAATACCACAAGTGTGTGAGTAGAGAAGGTGGTCAGGGAGCAAATTGGTGGGCTGAATTGGCTGGAGCTGGTCCGAGGCTCGGGCAAAGGTTAGGAATGAAGGGATACACAGAGTCTCCCCCTATGCTGACCAACGACAACATAGTTGTGTGGGGAGAGAGGCAGGGCACTGGCCGGCGCAAGTTAGTCCCCTAGCCACCTCCCACTTGCTGTCCTGAGCCACCTAGAGGAGAAAAGAAGAAAGAAGAGAAGAGAGGAGGGGGGGGGGAGGGAGGGGATGGGAACGCGAGGTCTCCACGACGCCACTTGCAATGACAGACCACAGCCCTCTAAAAAGGATATTTCTATCGATTTATTGCTTTCTATCTACATAGTAGGTAAGCGCACTATATAACCCTGACAAGTAGAAATGCAAACGAGGAAACGGCACGAGTGAGTCCCAAAATGGGCAAGGTGGCCCTTTAAAATGGTTTGAAGCATGGCAGGTGCACCCTGCCAAGCGTAATAAAAGGTGGATTGTAGCCCTAAAAACAGTGAAAAGCATAGAAGTGAAAAGTGACATTACTCTATCATTGAAATGGTGTTGCTTAATCTCAAACTAAGGATTATTATTAAAGCAAGCACTAAGGGTTAAAACCGCCGAGGGTTAAGACTGCTTAGGGTTAAAACTGCTCAGGGTTAAGATTGGTTAGGTTTAGGCGTGAACTACAGTGAGGTTAGGGTAAGGGTAGACCCCTGGGTAGGGTGTCGTTTGATGAATTTACAAGCCAGCAAGAGCAGGCATTAACACGAGTAATAATGAGTGAGCGTGAACAGAGCGAGACGCCACATCCATCCTGACATGTTGTGACAGCAGTTGCCTCCATGTGGCCCGCGCCAGTGAAGGCCAACCACTGAAACAGGCTGGATTTAAGGGCACGAAGGCATGTGGAGCCTGCGAAACCCCAAAAGCGAAAAACGGCTGGCGTTTTTCGAATGAGTGTCAGTTTGGAATAGGAGGCCGCAAAGTACGCACCCACCCCTGGGACACATCGTCAGTTGTGCGCCTTGGGATCAACGAGTGTTTCGACCACTTATCACAAGACACTCTCCCCCAAGGAAGGTCCCGCCGAAGATGCGCCGTCTTCGGGGCGTGTCCCAGTCTGACCTACTCTACACTGACCACTTGTTGTTTTGACATCTGAAGAGATTGTTGTGTTTTGAAAAAAGTTTTGTGAGTTAAAGCAGAGGTAAGTAGTTGTTTAAAGTAATATTTAGTGTTGAAAGCTATTTTGGAAAAAACTAGTTTTAGAATTTTTAGAGTAAAATTGAAAGTAAGAGAAACTATATTAAATTAAGAAATAGATGAGTAAAAAATTTTTAGGAGTGAAGGTCATTGTAGGAATTTGAGTTGTTTTGGTGTTAAAGGAGATCAAAAAGAAGGCAAATATTGTTAAAAAACAATACTAGAGGTGGAAAAACTGCAGAAAGTAAACGCCTAGGTCCCGGTGCGTCCTAGGCTCAGTCTCTAAGTCAGACTGAGGGACGGAAATTTGGAGGAAAATGACAATTTGAAGGACGCCCAATGAGAGTTATAAAAATGGCAATGCTGAATTAAAGCGTGTATGGTGCAGAAATGGTCTGTAGTGCGTGGGGCTGGTCCCCGAGAAGACTGGGCAACGTTTAAGGTTCTGACGCCCTGAACCACCACTCCCGCAGTGCTGCCCTAGAGTCGGGACACGGGGGGCCGCATACTTACCCCCTGACCATCATGTACCACATAGTTAACACCGCAAGGTAGCCATGGTACAGCCGAGCAGGGTCGCAGCGACGTGGACTCATCTGCGCGAAGCTCCGTAGGTCCCCCTCTAGTAATGACCAGAACCAGCACCGCCTGGACGATGCCGCCCCAGCCATCCCAGAGGTCTGGAGGAACAGGGCATACCGAGACTGGCTCGGCCTCCCTGACCCCCATAGAACCAAGGGCGAGGCAAAAAAACACCCAACCACTGTGTTCTGTACACCGCACAACCCCAGTGGTGGTAAAAGAAAAATTAAAACAATCCCTGTGTTCCAATACACCGCACAACCCCAGGGATTGAGTGAGAAGCCGAAGCTTCTTACTCTCCCCATGCTACAGCTACAGGGATGACACGAATCCCACTGACAAGCTATGTAATGGTGCCGCCCGGCGATGTCGGTGACCACGCCCCTTCGTAACGACCCCGCCCACGTTCGATTCTACTGTAATTGTATTTACCAGAAATAAAATTATTTCGAGAAAAAACGGTGAAAAACGGCCGAAATTCGATAAAAACGGGCGCTGCTGGCGAGTGAAATGCATGCTGGGAGACTGGAGGCTGTTAAGCTCACTCCAAGTATTTCGTCTGACTTGGGGTATGCTGTTGTCAAAATTGAAACAGGAGATCGCGGCGATCTTCCGCGTTGTGACGTCATCAGCGGTAACTCCGCCCACGCGCGGGAAGCCACCAATCAGAGGCGCAGGCCCCCGCTAGGCATGATGGGTAGGCAAAAATGAACTAAAACGGACTAAATTCGTAAAGAAGTGTTTGTAAGAGGGGAAAAACGTTTGCAGCATTAAAGGTGCCCTTAAAAGAGCTGTCAACAGGGAGCAACATGTGACAATTAAAATGGAAACCCTGAGTAAGAGCAGTAGTGGGAGAAAAGGCTTGCTGGGAGGAAGCAGGCTACTGACTATGCTCCCAGTGTGTTAAGCCTAGGTGACACCTTTGCTAAAGGTGGAACCAGAGGAGTGATTTAATTCTCCTGCATTCCTGAATGGAATGTTGTTGTTTAAAGGAATAAATGTCCCTCTCCACTCATTATGTGAGTGGCTGTCTTAGAAGTTCCCTGCATGCAGTGAGACCATGAGTGAAAAGCATGGTCAGCAGGGTGTGTTTACAGCTGCTAATGCTGCTCATAGCATTGGCAATAGGAGATCCTATTTTAGAAGAGGAGATCCTATTTTAGAAGAGAGGGTGCTTTAAATTTTTTTGAAAAACTAAAAGTAAAAGGAGTGTTTAAGCGTGATATAATTTAAAAGACTTAAATATATAATCATTATATAAGTAGTGTGTAACTATTGAGACAGTAAGAGTTAAAATAAAAAATAAAGAAGTTGAAAATATTATGTTATTAAAAAATGAAACACAAGTTTTAGTAAAGTAAATAATTTAGTGGGATATATCAAAAGTAAAGTGAAACCAAGGATTTCTAAAGGGGATACAACAGCTGAGGGTTAAAACAGCTGAGGGTTAAAACAGCTGAGGGTTAAAACTGATCAGGGTTAAGAATGGTTAGGTTTAGGCGTGAAGTTTCACTAATGTTAGGGTAAGGGCAAGACCAGGGTTGGGCTTCAAAAAAATTAATTATGTCGAAGGCCAAAAAGGAGGGAGTGCAGCAGAAACACGGATCGCAGCTGAGGCACAGTGTAAAGCACTACTACTACTATACTAGTTACTAGAACAACGAATAGCGGAAAAATGATCGCAAAACTAGGTGCAAGTGGTCTGTCATATGTTTGTGGCTGAGTTTAGTAGCTACGAACAGTCTCTTCACAGGTTCACATGGTGGTCCGTTGTGTTGATTGTGTGGAGTGGTCCAAGTTTTGTGACAAATTGATCCATGTGAGTCCAAGAAGTTGGAAGGTGTCATGCATCCCCAAACAGCGGGGTATGCAGACTGGCAGTGGGCTCAGAAGAGCTGTTTGCTTGGTGTGTGAACAGCACAGCATCCAAAAACTGCAGACCGTTTTGTGGCAGATATTAAGAGCCCTTGCCTGTATATTTATGCACTGTTGGCACATATATGATTGAGGAGAAGTGGAGGAGTAAGTGCAAGTATAAAGACATATGTTAGGTGGCGCATCTTCTGAGTTTTTTCAGGAGGTCCTGTCTACATAGGAGAAGTGGAGGATTGAGTGAAGTATTAAAACATATGTTTGTGGTCCCATTTTCTGATGAATTTCAGGTGTTATCGTCTACATAATCATGCTCTATGGGCACATGTCATATGTAGGAGAAGCAAGTATTAAAACATATGTTCGTGGTCACGTCTTCTGATTAATTTCAAGTGTTGTCGTCTACATAATCATGCTCTATGGGCACATGTCATATGTAGGAGAAGCAAGTATTAAAATATATCTTCGTGGTCCCGTCGTCTGATGAATTTCAAGTGTTCTTGCCTACATAGTCATGCACTGTGGGCATGTATCATATGTAGGAGAAGCAATCCGTAAAAACATATCGTTGTGTTCAAGTCTTCTGAGGAATTTCAAGTGTTCTTGCCTACATAGTCATGCACTGTGGGCACGTATCATATGTAGGAGAAGCAAGTATTAAAACATATGTTCGTGGTCACATCTTCTGATGAATTTCAAGTGTTCTTGCCTACATAGTCATGCATTGTGGGCACGTATCTCATGTAGGAGAAGCAAATATGAAAACATATGTTCGTGGTCGTGTCTTCTGATGAATTTCAAGTGTTCTTGCCTACATAGCATTGTGGGCACGTATGTAGGAGAAGCAAGTATTGAAACATATGTTCGTGGTCACGTCTTCTGATGAATTTCAAGTTTTGTTGCCTACATAATCATGCTCTATTGGCACATGTCATATGTAGGAGAAGCAAGTATTAAATTATATCTTCGTGGTCTCGTCTTGCTGATGAATTTCAAGTGTTCTTGCCTACATAGTCATGCATTTTGGGCACGTATCATATGTAGGAGAAGCAAGTATTAAAGCGTATGTTTGTGGTCGCATCCTTTGATCAATTTCAAGTGTTCTTGCCTACATAGTCATGCGCTGTGGGCACGTATCTTATGTAGGAGAAGCAAGTATTAAAACATATGTTTGTGGTCCCATCTTCTGACAAAGTCAAGTGTTCTTGCCTACATAGTCATGCATTGTGGGCACGTATCATATGTAGGAGAAGCAAGTACTAAAACATATGTTCGTGGTCACGTCTTCTGATGAATTTCAAGTTTTGTTGCCTACATAATCATGCTCTATTGGCACATGTCATATGTAGGAGAAGCAAGTATTAAATTATATCTTCGTGGTCTCGTCTTGCTGATGAATTTCAAGTGTTCTTGCCTACATAGTCATGCATTTTGGGCACGTATCATATGTAGGAGAAGCAAGTATTAAAGCGTACGTGTGTGGTCGCATCCTTTGATCAATTTCAAGTGTTCTTGCCTACATAGTCATGCACTGTGGGCATGTATCATATGTAGGAGAAGCAAGTATTAAAACATATGTGTGTGGTCCCATCTTCTGACAAATTCAAGTGTTCTTGCCTACATAGTCATGCGCTGTGGGCACGTATCTTATGTAGGAGAAGCAAGTATTAAAACATATGTTTGTGGTGCCATCTTCTGACAAATTCAAGTGTTCTTGCCTACATAGTCATGCGCTGTGGGCACGTATCTTATGTAGGAGAAGCAAGTATTAAAACATATGTTTGTGGTCCCATCTTTTGACAAAGTCAAGTGTTCTTGCCGCCATAGTCATGCTCTGTGGGCACGTATCGTATGTAGGAGAAGCAAGTATTAAAGCGTATGTTTGTGGACGCATCTTTGATCAATTTCAAGTGTTCTTGCCTACATAGTCATGCGCTGTGGGCACGTATCTTATGTAGGAGAAGCAAGTATTAAAACATATGTTTGTGGTCCCATCTTCTGACAAATTCAAGTGTTCTTGCCTACATAGTCATGCGCTGTGGGCACGTATCGTATGTAGGAGAAGCAAGTCTTAAAACATATGTTTGTGGTCCCATCTTCTGACAAATTCAAGTGTTCTTGCCTACATAGTCATGCTCTGTGGGCACGTATCTTATGTAGGAGAAGCAAATATGAAAACATATGTTCGTGGTCGTGTCTTCTGAGGAATGTCAAGCGTTCTTGCCTACATAGTCATGCACTGTGGGCACGTATCTTATGTAGGAGAAGCAAGTCTTAAAACATAGTTTTGTGGTTGCATCCTCTGACAAATTCCACGAGTTCTTGTCTATATAGTTATGTTCTGTGGGCACATCCAAATGTAGGAGAAGCGGAATAGTGAGTGACATTATGGTTAAGGTGGTACATGGCAGCGTGTGGTGTTCTTTACTGTACAGGGCAGTTATGTGCACTTAAGGCACCTCAAGGGCCGTCCACATGTACAGAGAACTAAGAATGCTGCATGATGTCCAAGAGAGAGGTCCAAGTGTAAACAATGCGTTGAGTGAGGTCCATGTGATACAGGCAGTGAAAAGCTTGTTGTTGGATGACACCCTTGACTGAGTGAGCGCGAGGGGGGTGGGGGGGTTTAGGGAGGGGGGAAGTGGGGGGGATGAGATGAGAAGGAGAGTGAGGATTATTATTAAAGCCAGTTAAAATGTACAACTGGTCAAGACAACTTATAAGTGAAAAAGAGTACAGTAAATGTGAACAGTATCATCACGTGATTACAGCATGAGATACACAAAGGCTTTGGGAGAAGTAAAATGTGTTATGAGGTGTCATTCCCAAAGTGTGAAGAAGCTAATATTGTGGTATAAAACACAGGTGGTTGAGTGCAACCAACTCTGACCACTTGCACAACATAGTTATAGGTATATCAGAAGTTATTAAATAGTAAAAATGTAAAAAGTCTGGTTACAGTTGCCACCAGACAGGCAGAGGTCAAAGGTCACAAAACAGCCCGGCTACAGTTGCCGCCAGACTGGCAGGGATCTAACCACTGCTGATCACTTTGCATTTACTGCAGTGATCAATACCACAAGTGTGTGAGTAGAGAAGGTGGTCAGGGAGCAAATTGGTGGGCTGAATTGGCTGGAGCTGGTCCGAGGCTCGGGCAAAGGTTAGGAATGAAGGGATATACACAGAGTCTCCCCCTATGCTGACCAACGACAACATAGTTGTGTGGGGAGACAGAGGCAGGGCACTGGCCGGCGCAAGTTAGTCCCCTAGCCACCTCCCACTTGCTGTCCTGAGCCACCTAGAGGAGAAAAGAAGAAAGAAGAGAAGAGAGGAGGGGAGGGGGGAGGGAGGAGGATGGGAACGCGAGGTCTCCACGACGCCACTTGCAATGACAGACCACAGCCCTCTAAAAAGGATATTTCTATCGATTTATTGCTTTCTATCTACATAGTAGGTAAGCGCACTATAACCCTGACAAGTAGAAATGCAAACGAGGAAACGGCACGAGTGAGTCCCAAAATGGGCAAGGTGGCCCTTTAAAATGGTTTGAAGCATGGCAGGTGCACCCTGCCAAGCGTAATAAAAGGTGGATTGTAGCCCTAAAAACAGTGAAAAGCATAGAAGTGAAAAGTGACATTACTCTATCATTGAAATGGTGTTGCTTAATCTCAAACTAAGGATTATTATTAAAGCAAGCACTAAGGGTTAAAACCGCCGAGGGTTAAGACTGCTTAGGGTTAAAACTGCTCAGGGTTAAGATTGGTTAGGTTTAGGCGTGAACTACAGTGAGGTTAGGGTAAGGGTAGACCCCTGGGTAGGGTGTCGTTTGATGAATTTACAAGCCAGCAAGAGCAGGCATTAACGAGTAACTGAGTGAGCGTGAACAGAGCGAGACGCCACATCCATCCTGACATGTTGTGACAGCAGTTGCCTCCATGTGGCCCGCGCCAGTGAAGGCCAACCACTGAAACAGGCTGGATTTAAGGGCACGAAGGCATGTGGAGCCTGCGAAACCCCAAAAGCGAAAAACGGCTGGCGTTTTTCGAATGAGTGTCAGTTTGGAATAGGAGGCCGCAAAGTACGCACCCACCCCTGGGACACATCGTCAGTTGTGCGCCTTGGGATCAACGAGTGTTTCGACCACTTATCACAAGACACTCTCCCCCAAGGAAGGTCCCGCCGAAGATGCGCCGTCTTCGGGGCGTGTCCCAGTCTGACCTACTCTACACTGACCACTTGTTGTTTTGACATCTGAAGAGATTGTTGTGTTTTGAAAAAAGTTTTGTGAGTTAAAGCAGAGGTAAGTAGTTGTTTAAAGTAATATTTAGTGTTGAAAGCTATTTTGGAAAAAACTAGTTTTAGAATTTTTAGAGTAAAATTGAAAGTAAGAGAAACTATAATTAAGAAATAGATGAGTAAAAAAATTTTTATAGGAGTGAAGGTCATTGTAGGAATTTGAGTTGTTTTGGTGTTAAAGGAGATCAAAAAGAAGGCAAATATTGTTAAAAAACAATACTAGAGGTGGAAAAACTGCAGAAAGTAAACGCCTAGGTCCCGGTGCGTCCTAGGCTCAGTCTCTAAGTCAGACTGAGGGACGGAAATTTGGAGGAAAATGACAATTTGAAGGACGCCCAATGAGAGTTATAAAAATGGCAATGCTGAATTAAAGCGTGTATGGTGCAGAAATGGTCTGTAGTGCGTGGGGCTGGTCCCCGAGAAGACTGGGCAACGTTTAAGGTTCTGACGCCCTGAACCACCACTCCCGCAGTGCTGCCCTAGAGTCGGGACACGGGGGGCCGCATACTTACCCCCTGACCATCATGTACCACATAGTTAACACCGCAAGGTAGCCATGGTACAGCCGAGCAGGGTCGCAGCGACGTGGACTCATCTGCGCGAAGCTCCGTAGGTCCCCCTCTAGTAATGACCAGAACCAGCACCGCCTGGACGATGCCGCCCCAGCCATCCCAGAGGTCTGGAGGAACAGGGCATACCGAGACTGGCTCGGCCTCCCTGACCCCCATAGAACCAAGGGCGAGGCAAAAAAACACCCAACCACTGTGTTCTGTACACCGCACAACCCCAGTGGTGGTAAAAGAAAAATTAAAACAATCCCTGTGTTCCAATACACCGCACAACCCCAGGGATTGAGTGAGAAGCCGAAGCTTCTTACTCTCCCCATGCTACAGCTACAGGGATGACACGAATCCCACTGACAAGCTATGTAATGGTGCCGCCCGGCGATGTCGGTGACCACGCCCCTTCGTAACGGACCCCGCCCACGTTCGATTCTACTGTAATTGTATTTACCAGAAATAAAATTATTTCGAGAAAAAAACGGTGAAAAACGGCCGAAATTCGATAAAAACGGGCGCTGCTGGCGAGTGAAATGCATGCTGGGAGACTGGAGGCTGTTAAGCTCACTCCAAGTATTTCGTCTGACTTGGGGTATGCTGTTGTCAAAATTGAAACAGGAGATCGCGGCGATCTTCCGCGTTGTGACGTCATCAGCGGTAACTCCGCCCACGCGCGGGAAGCCACCAATCAGAGGCGCAGGCCCCCGCTAGGCATGATGGGTAGGCAAAAAATGAACTAAAACGGACTAAATTCGTAAAGAAGTGTTTGTAAGAGGGGAAAAACGTTTGCAGCATTAAAGGTGCCCTTAAAAGAGCTGTCAACAGGGAGCAACATGTGACAATTAAAATGGAAACCCTGAGTAAGAGCAGTAGTGGGAGAAAAGGCTTGCTGGGAGGAAGCAGGCTACTGACTATGCTCCCAGTGTGTTAAGCCTAGGTGACACCTTTGCTAAAGGTGGAACCAGAGGAGTGATTTAATTCTCCTGCATTCCTGAATGGAATGTTGTTGTTTAAAGGAATAAATGTCCCTCTCCACTCATTATGTGAGTGGCTGTCTTAGAAGTTCCCTGCATGCAGTGAGACCATGAGTGAAAAGCATGGTCAGCAGGGTGTGTTTAAAGCTGCTAATGCTGCTCATAGCATTGGCAATAGGAGATCCTATTTTAGAAGAGGAGATCCTATTTTAGAAGAGAGGGTGCTTTAAATTTTTTTGAAAAACTAAAAGTAAAAAGGAGTGTTTAAGCGTGATATAATTTAAAAGACTTAAATATATAATCATTATATAAGTAGTGTGTAACTATTGAGACAGTAAGAGTTAAAATAAAAAATAAAGAAGTTGAAAATATTATGTTATTAAAAAATGAAACACAAGTTTTAGTAAAGTAAATAATTTAGTGGGATATATCAAAAGTAAAGTGAAACCAAGGATTTCTAAAGGGGATACAACAGCTGAGGGTTAAAACAGCTGAGGGTTAAAACAGCTGAGGGTTAAAACTGATCAGGGTTAAGAATGGTTAGGTTTAGGCGTGAAGTTTCACTAATGTTAGGGTAAGGGCAAGACCAGGGTTGGGCTTCAAAAAAATTAATTATGTCGAAGGCCAAAAAGGAGGGAGTGCAGCAGAAACACGGATCGCAGCTGAGGCACAGTGTAAAGCACTACTATAGTTACTAGAACAACGAATAGCGGAAAAATGATCGCAAAACTAGGTGCAAGTGGTCTGTCATATGTTTGTGGCTGAGTTTAGTAGCTACGAACAGTCTCTTCACAGGTTCACATGGTGGTCCGTTGTGTTGATTGTGTGGAGTGGTCCAAGTTTTGTGACAAATTGATCCATGTGAGTCCAAGAAGTTGGAAGGTGTCATGCATCCCAAACAGCGGGGTATGCAGACTGGCAGTGGGCTCAGAAGAGCTGTTTGCTTGGTGTGTGAACAGCACTGCATCCAAAAAACTGCAGACCGTTTTGTGGCAGATATTAAGAGCCCTTGCCTGTATATTTATGCACTGTTGGCACATATATGATTGAGGAGAAGTGGAGGAGTAAGTGCAAGTATAAAGACATATGTTAGGTGGCGCATCTTCTGAGTTTTTTCAGGAGGTCCTGTCTACATAGGAGAAGTGGAGGATTGAGTGAAGTATTAAAACATATGTTTGTGGTCCCATTTTCTGATGAATTTCAGGTGTTATCGTCTACATAATCATGCTCTATGGGCACATGTCATATGTAGGAGAAGCAAGTATTAAAACATATGTTCGTGGTCACGTCTTCTGATTAATTTCAAGTGTTGTCGTCTACATAATCATGCTCTATGGGCACATGTCATATGTAGGAGAAGCAAGTATTAAAATATATCTTCGTGGGTCGTCTGATGAATTTCAAGTGTTCTTGCCTACATAGTCATGCACTGTGGGCATGTATCATATGTAGGAGAAGCAATCCGTAAAACATATCGTTGTGTTCAAGTCTTCTGAGGAATTTCAAGTGTTCTTGCCTACATAGTCATGCACTGTGGGCACGTATCATATGTAGGAGAAGCAAGTATTAAAACATATGTTCGTGGTCACATCTTCTGATGAATTTCAAGTGTTCTTGCCTACATAGTCATGCATTGTGGGCACGTATCTCATGTAGGAGAAGCAAATATGAAAACATATGTTCGTGGTCGTGTCTTCTGATGAATTTCAAGTGTTCTTGCCTACATAGTCATGCATTGTGGGCACGTATCATATGTAGGAGAAGCAAGTATTGAAACATATGTTCGTGGTCACGTCTTCTGATGAATTTCAAGTTTTGTTGCCTACATAATCATGCTCTATTGGCACATGTCATATGTAGGAGAAGCAAGTATTAAATTATATCTTCGTGTCTCGTCTTGCTGATGAATTTCAAGTGTTCTTGCCTACATAGTCATGCATTTTGGGCACGTATCATATGTAGGAGAAGCAAGTATTAAAGCGTATGTTTGTGGTCGCATCCTTTGATCAATTTCAAGTGTTCTTGCCTACATAGTCATGCGCTGTGGGCACGTATCTTATGTAGGAGAAGCAAGTATTAAAACATATGTTTGTGGGTCCCATCTTCTGACAAGTCAAGTGTTCTTGCCTACATAGTCATGCATTGTGGGCACGTATCATATGTAGGAGAAGCAAGTACTAAAACATATGTTCGTGGTCACGTCTTCTGATGAATTTCAAGTTTTGTTGCCTACATAATCATGCTCTATTGGCACATGTCATATGTAGGAGAAGCAAGTATTAAATTATATCTTCGTGGTCTCGTCTTGCTGATGAATTTCAAGTGTTCTTGCCTACATAGTCATGCATTTTGGGCACGTATCATATGTAGGAGAAGCAAGTATTAAAGCGTAGTGTGTGGTCGCATCTTTGATCAATTTCAAGTGTTCTTGCCTACATAGTCATGCTGTGGGCATGTATCATATGTAGGAGAAGCAAGTATTAAAACATATGTGTGTGGTCCCATCTTCTGACAAATTCAAGTGTTCTTGCCTACATAGTCATGCGCTTGGGCACGTATCTTATGTAGGAGAAGCAAGTATTAAAACATATGTTTGTGGTGCATCTTTGATCAATTTCAAGTGTTCTTGCCTACATAGTCATGCGCTGTGGGCACGTATTATGTAGGGAAGCAAGTATTAAAACATATGTTTGTGGTCCCATCTTTTGACAAATTCAAGTGTTCTTGCCTACATAGTCATGCTGTGGGCACGTATCTTATGTAGGAGAAGCAAGTATTAAACATATGTTTGTGGGCATCTTTGACAATTCAAGTGTTCTTGCCTACATAGTCATGCTCTGTGGGCACGTATCTTATGTAGGAGAAGCAATATAAAACATATGTTTGTGGTCATCTTCTGACAAATTCAAGTGTTCTTGCCTACATAGTCATGCGCTGTGGGCACGTATCATATGTAGGGAAGCAATCGTAAAACATATCGGTTTGTGTTCAATCTTCTGAATTTCAAGTGTTCTTGCCTACATAGTCATGCTCTGTGGGCATGTATCATATGTAGGAGAACAAATATTAAAACATATGTTTGTGGTCGTGTCTTTATCAATCTCAAGTGTTCTTGCCTACATAGTCATGCACTGTGGGCACGTATCTTATGTAGGAGAAGCAAGTCTTAAAACATAGTTTTGTGGTTCCATCCTCTGACAAATTCCACGAGTTCTTGTTATATAGTTATGTTCTGTGGGCACATCCAAATGTAGAGAAGCGGAATAGTGAGTGTCATTATGGTTAAGGTGGTACATGGCAGCGTGTGGTGTTCTTTACTGTACAGGGCAGTTATGTGCACTTAAGGCACCTCAAGGCCGTCCACATGTACAGAGAACTAAGAATGCTGCATGATGTCCAAGAGAGAGGTCCAAGTGTAAACAATGCGTTGAGTGAGGTCCATGTGACAGGCAGTGAAAAGCTTGTTGTTGGATGACACCCTTGACTGAGTGAGCGCGAGGGGGGTGGGGGGGTTTAGGGAGGGGGGAAGTGGGGGGAGATGAGAAGGAGAGTGAGGATTATTATTAAAGCCAGTTAAAATGTACAACTGGTCAAGACAACTTATAAGTGAAAAAGAGTACAGTAAATGTGAACAGTATCATCACGTGATTACAGCATGAGATACACAAAGGCTTTGGGAGAAGTAAAATGTGTTATGAGGTGTCATTCCCAAAGTGTGAAGAAGCTAATATTGTGGTATAAAACACAGGTGGTTGAGTGCAACCCAACTCTGACCTCTTGCACAACATAGTTATAGGTATATCAGAAGTTATTAAATAGTAAAAATGTAAAAAGTCTGGTTACAGTTGCCACCAGACAGGCAGAGGTCAAAGGTCACAAAACAGCCCGGCTACAGTTGCCGCCAGACTGGCAGGGATCTAACCACTGCTGATCACTTTGCATTTACTGCAGTGATCAATACCACAAGTGTGTGAGTAGAGAAGGTGGTCAGGGAGCAAATTGGTGGGCTGAATTGGCTGGAGCTGGTCCGAGGCTCGGGCAAGGTTAGGAATGAAGGGATATACACAGAGTCTCCCCTATGCTGACCAACGACAACATAGTTGTGTGGGGAGACAGAGGCAGGGCACTGGCCGGCGCAAGTTAGTCCCCTAGCCACCTCCCACTTGCTGTCCTGAGCCACTAGAGGAGAAAAGAAGAAAGAAGAGAAGAGAGGAGGGGAGGGGGAGGGAGGAGGATGGGAACGCGAGGTCTCCACGACGCCACTTGCAATGACAGACCACAGCCCTCTAAAAAGGATATTTCTATCGATTTATTGCTTTCTATCTACATAGTAGGTAAGCGCACTATAACCCTGACAAGTAGAATGCAAACGAGGAAACGGCACGAGTGAGTCCCAAAATGGGCAAGGTGGCCCTTTAAAATGGTTTGAAGCATGGCAGGTGCACCCTGCCAAGCGTAATAAAAGGTGGATTGTAGCCCTAAAAACAGTGAAAGCATAGAAGTGAAAAGTGACATTACTCTATCATTGAAATGGTGTTGTTAATCTCAAACTAAGGATTATTATTAAAGCAAGCACTAAGGGTTAAAACCGCCGAGGGTTAAGACTGCTTAGGGTTAAAACTGCTCAGGGTTAAGATTGGTTAGGTTTAGGCGTGAACTACAGTGAGGTTAGGGTAAGGGTAGACCCCTGGGTAGGGTCGTTTGATGAATTTACAAGCCAGCAAGAGCAGGCATTAACACGAGTAACTGAGTGAGCGTGAACAGAGCGAGACGCCACATCCATCCTGACATGTTGTGACAGCAGTTGCCTCCATGTGGCCCGCGCCAGTGAAGGCCAACCACTGAAACAGGCTGGATTTAAGGGCACGAAGGCATGTGGAGCCTGCGAAACCCCAAAAGCGAAAAACGGCTGGCGTTTTTCGAATGAGTGTCAGTTTGGAATAGGAGGCCGCAAAGTACGCACCCACCCCTGGGACACATCGTCAGTTGTGCGCCTTGGGATCAACGAGTGTTTCGACCACTTATCACAAGACACTCTCCCCCAAGGAAGGTCCCGCCGAAGATGCGCCGTCTTCGGGGCGTGTCCCAGTCTGACCTACACTACACTAACCACTTGTTGTTTTGACATCTGAAGAGATTGTTGTGTTTTGAAAAAAGTTTGTGAGTTAAAGCGAGGTAAGTAGTTTTTAAAGTAATATTTAGTGTTGAAAGCTATTTTGGAAAAAAACTAGTTTTAGAATTTTTAGAGTAAAATTGAAAGTAGAGAAACTATATTAAATTAAGAAATAGATGAGTAAAAAATTTTTATAGGAGTGAAGGTTATTGTAGGAATTTGAGTTGTTTTGGTGTTAAAGGAGATCAAAAAGAAGGCAAATATTGTTAAAAAACAATACTAGAGTGGAAAAACTGCAGAAAGTAAACGCCTAGGTCCCGGTGCGTCCTAGGCTCAGTCTCTAAGTCAGACTGAGGGACGGAAATTTGGAGGAAAATGACAATTTGAAGGACGCCCAATGAGAGTTATAAAAATGGCAATGCTGAATTAAAGCGTGTATGGTGCAGAAATGGTCTGTAGTGCGTGGGGCTGGTCCCCGAGAAGACTGGGCAACGTTTAAGGTTCTGACGCCCTGAACCACCACTCCCGCAGTGCTGCCCTAGAGTCGGGACACGGGGGCCGCATACTTACCCCCTGACCACATGTACCACATAGTTAACACCGCAAGGTAGCCATGGTACAGCCGAGCAGGGTCGCAGCGACGTGGACTCATCTGCGCGAAGCTCCGTAGGTCCCCCTCTAGTAATGACCAGAACCAGCACCGCCTGGACGATGCCGCCCCAGCCATCCCAGAGGCCTGGAGGAACAGGGCATACCGAGACTGGCTCGGCCTCCCTGACCCCCATAGAACCAAGGGCGAGGCAAAAAAAACCCAACCACTGTGTTCGTACACCGCACAACCCCAGTGGTGGTAAAAGAAAAATTAAAACAATCCCTGTGTTCCAATACACCGCACAACCCCAGGGATTGAGTGAGAAGCCGAAGCTTCTTACTCTCCCCATGCTACAGCTACAGGGATGACACGAATCCCACTGACAAGCTATGTAATGGTGCCGCCCGGCGATGTCGGTGACCACGCCCTTCGTAACGGCCCCGCCCACGTTCGATTCTACTGTAATTGTATTTACCAGAAATAAAATTATTTCGAGAAAAAAACGGTGAAAAACGGCCGAAATTCGATAAAAACGGGCGCTGCTGGCGAGTGAAATGCATGCTGGGAGACTGGAGGCTGTTAAGCTCACTCCAAGTATTTCGTCTGACTTGGGGTATGCTGTTGTCAAAATTGAAACAGGAGATCGCGGCGATCTTCCGCGTTGTGACGTCATCAGCGGTAACTCCGCCCACGCGCGGGAAGCCACCAATCAGAGGCGCAGGCCCCCGCTAGGCATGATGGGTAGGCAAAAAATGAACTAAAACGGACTAAATTCGTAAAGAAGTGTTTGTAAGAGGGGAAAAAACGTTTGCAGCATTAAAGGTGCCCTTAAAAGAGCTGTCAACAGGGAGCAACATGTGACAATTAAAATGGAAACCCTGAGTAAGAGCAGTAGTGGGAGAAAAGGCTTGCTGGGAGGAAGCAGGCTACTGACTATGCTCCCAGTGTGTTAAGCCTAGGTGACACCTTTGCTAAAGGTGGAACCAGAGGAGTGATTAAATTCTCCTGCATTCCTGAATGGAATGTTGTTGTTTAAAGGAATAAATGTCCCTCTCCACTCATTATGTGAGTGGCTGTCTTAGAATTTCCCTGCATGCAGTGAGACCATGAGTGAAAAGCATGGTCAGCAGGGTGTGTTTACAGCTGCTAATGCTGCTCATAGCATTGGCAATAGGAGATCCTATTTAGAAGAGGAGATCCTATTTTAGAAGAGAGGGTGCTTTAAATTTTTTTGAAAAACTAAAAGTAAAAAGGAGTGTTTAAGCGTGATATAATTTAAAAGACTTAAATATATAATCATTATATAAGTAGTGTGTAACTATTGAGACAGTAAGAGTTAAAATAAAAAAGTTGAAAATATTATGTTATTAAAAAATGAAACACAAGTTTTAGTAAAGTAAATAATTTAGTGGGATATATCAAAAGTAAAGTGAAACCAAGGATTTCTAAAGGGGATACAACAGCTGAGGGTTAAAACAGCTGAGGGTTAAAACAGCTGAGGGTTAAAACTGATCAGGGTTAAGAATGGTTAGGTTTAGGCGTGAAGTTTCACTAATGTTAGGGTAAGGGCAAGACCAGGGTTGGGCTTCAAAAAAATTAATTATGTCGAAGGCCAAAAAGGAGGGAGTGCAGCAGAAACACGGATCGTAACTGAGGCACAGTGTAAAGCACTATACTACTATACTAGTTACTAGAACACGAATAGCGGAAAAATGATCGCAAAACTAGGTGCAAGTGGTCTGTCATATGTTTGTGGCTGAGTTTAGTAGCTACGAACAGTCTCTTCACAGGTTCACATGGTGGTCCGTTGTGTTGATTGTGTGGAGTGGTCCAAGTTTTGTGACAAATTGATCCATGTGAGTCCAAGAAGTTGGAAAGTGTCATGCATCCCCAAACAGCGGGGTATGCAGACTGGCAGTGGGCTCAGAAGAGCTGTTTGCTTGGTGTGTGAACGGCACTGCATCCAAAAACTGCAGACCGTTTTGTGGCAGATATTAAGAGCCCTTGCCTGTATATTTATGCACTGTTGGCACATATATGATTGAGGAGAAGTGGAGGGAAGTAAGTGCAAGTATAAAGACATATGTTAGGTGGCGCATCTTCTGAGTTTTTTCAGGAGGTCCTGTCTACATAGGAGAAGTGGAGGATTGAGTGAAGTATTAAAACATATGTTTGTGGTCCCATTTTCTGATGAATTTCAGGTGTTATCGTCTACATAATCATGCTCATGGGCACATGTCATATGTAGGAGAAGCAAGTATTAAAACATATGTTCGTGGTCACGTCTTCTGATTAATTTCAAGTGTTGTCGTCTACATAATCATGCTCTATGGGCACATGTCATATGTAGGAGAAGCAAGTATTAAAATATATCTTCGTGGTCCCGTCGTCTGATGAATTTCAAGTGTTCTTGCCTACATAGTCATGCACTGTGGGCATGTATCATATGTAGGAGAAGCAATCCGTAAAACATATCGTGTGTTCAAGTCTTCTGAGGAATTTCAAGTGTTCTTGCCTACATAGTCATGCACTGTGGGCACGTATCATATGTAGGAGAAGCAAGTATTAAAACATATGTTCGTGGTCACATCTTCTGATGAATTTCAAGTGTTCTTGCCTACATAGTCATGCATTGTGGGCACGTATCTCATGTAGGAGAAGCAAATATGAAAACATATGTTCGTGGTCGTGTCTTCTGATGAATTTCAAGTGTTCTTGCCTACATAGTCATGCATTGTGGGCACGTATCATATGTAGGAGAAGCAAGTATTGAAACATATGTTCGTGGTCACGTCTTCTGATGAATTTCAAGTTTTGTTGCCTACATAATCATGCTCTATTGGCACATGTCATATGTAGGAGAAGCAAGTATTAAATTATATCTTCGTGTCTCGTCTTGCTGATGAATTTCAAGTGTTCTTGCCTACATAGTCATGCATTTTGGGCACGTATCATATGTAGGAGAAGCAAGTATTAAAGCGTATGTTTGTGGTCGCATCCTTTGATCAATTTCAAGTGTTCTTGCCTACATAGTCATGCGCTGTGGGCACGTATCTTATGTAGGAGAAGCAAGTATTAAAACATATGTTTGTGGTCCCATCTTCTGACAAATTCAAGTGTTCTTGCCTACATAGTCATGCATTGTGGGCACGTATCATATGTAGGAGAAGCAAGTATTAAAACATATGTCGTGGTCACATCTTCTGATGAATTTCAAGTGTTTTGTTGCCTACATAATCATGCATTGGCACATGTATATGTAGGAGAAGCAATATTAAAATATCTTCGTGGTCTGTCTTCTGATGAATTTCAAGTGTTCTTGCCTACATAGTCATGCATTGTGGGCACGTATCATATGTAGGAGAAGCAAGTATTAAATACGTTGTGGTCGTCTTTGATGAATTTCAAGTTCTTGCCTACATAGTCATGCACTGTGGGCATGTCATATGTAGGAGAAGCAAGTATTAAAACATCTTGTGTGGTCCATCTTCTGACAAATTTCAAGTGTTCTTGCCTACATAGTCATGCATGTGGGCACGTATCATATGTAGGAGAAGCAAGTATTAAAACATATGTTTGTGGTGCATCCTTTGACAATTTCAAGTGTTCTTGCCTACATAGTCATGCGCTGTGGGCACGTATCTTATGTAGGAGAAGCAAGTATTAAAACATATGTTTGTGGTCCCATCTTTTGACAAATTCAAGTGTTCTTGCCTACATAGTCATGCGCTGTGGGCACGTATCGTATGTAGGAGAAGCAAGTATTAAAACATATGTTTGTGGTCCCATCTTTGACAAATTCAAGTGTTCTTGCCTACATAGTCATGCGCTGTGGGCACGTATCTTATGTAGGAGAAGCAATATTAAAACATATGTTTGTGGTCCCATCTTCTGAATTCAAGTGTTCTTGCCTACATAGTCATGCTCTGTGGGCACGTATCATATGTAGGAGAAGCAATCGTAAAACATATGTTTGTGTTCAAGTCTTCTGACAAATTCAAGTGTTCTTGCCTACATAGTCATGCTCTGTGGGCATGTATCATATGTAGGAGAAACAAATATTAAAACATATGTTGTGGTCGTGTCTTTGAGGAATCTCAAGTGTTCTTGCCTACATAGTCATGCTCTGTGGGCACGTATCTTATGTAGGAGAAGCAAGTCTTAAAACATAGTTTTGTGGTTCCATCCTCTGACAAATTCCACGAGTTCTTGTCCATATAGTTATGTTCTGTGGGCACATCCAAATGTAGAGAAGCGGAATAGTGAGTGTCATTATGGTTAAGGTGGTACATGGCAGCGTGTGGTGTTCTTTACTGTACAGGGCAGTTATGTGCACTTAAGGCACCTCAAGGACCGTCCACATGTACAGAGAACTAAGAATGCTGCATGATGTCCAAGAGAGAGGTCCAAGTGTAAACAATGCGTTGAGTGAGGTCCATGTGAGACAGGCAGTGAAAAGCTTGTTGTTGGATGACACCCTTGACTGAGTGAGCGCGAGGGGGGTGGGGGGGTTTAGGGAGGGGGGAAGTGGGGGGAGATGAGAAGGAGAGTGAGGATTATTATTAAAGCCAGTTAAAATGTACAACTGGTCAAGACAACTTATAAGTGAAAAAGAGTACAGTAAATGTGAACAGTATCATCACGTGATTACAGCATGAGATACACAAAGGCTTTGGGAGAAGTAAAATGTGTTATGAGGTGTCATTCCCAAAGTGTGAAGAAGCTAATATTGTGGTATAAAACACAGGTGGTTGAGTGCAACCCAACTCTGACCTCTTGCACAACATAGTTATAGGTATATCAGAAGTTATTAAATAGTAAAAATGTAAAAAGTCTGGTTACAGTTGCCACCAGACAGGCAGAGGTCAAAGGTCACAAAACAGCCCGGCTACAGTTGCCGCCAGACTGGCAGGGATCTAACCACTGCTGATCACTTTGCATTTACTGCAGTGATCAATACCACAAGTGTGTGAGTAGAGAAGGTGGTCAGGGAGCAAATTGGTGGGCTGAATTGGCTGGAGCTGGTCCGAGGCTCGGGCAAAGGTTAGGAATGAAGGGATATACACAGAGTCTCCCCCTATGCTGACCAACGACAACATAGTTGTGTGGGGAGACAGAGGCAGGGCACTGGCCGGCGCAAGTTAGTCCCCTAGCCACCTCCCACTTGCTGTCCTGAGCCACATAGAGGAGAAAAGAAGAAAGAAGAGAAGAGAGGAGGGGAGGGGGGAGGGAGGAGGATGGGAACGCGAGGTCTCCACGACGCCACTTGCAATGACAGACCACAGCCCTCTAAAAAGGATATTTCTATCGATTTATTGCTTTCTATCTACATAGTAGGTAAGCGCACTATAACCCTGACAAGTAGAAATGCAAACGAGGAAACGGCACGAGTGAGTCCCAAAATGGGCAAGGTGGCCCTTTAAAATGGTTTGAAGCATGGCAGGTGCACCCTGCCAAGCGTAATAAAAGGTGGATTGTAGCCCTAAAAACAGTGAAAAGCATAGAAGTGAAAAGTGACATTACTCTATCATTGAAATGGTGTTGTTTAATCTCAAACTAAGGATTATTATTAAAGAAAGCACTAAGGGTTAAAACCGCCGAGGGTTAAGACTGCTTAGGGTTAAAACTGCTCAGGGTTAAGATTGGTTAGGTTTAGGCGTGAACTACAGTGAGGTTAGGGTAAGGGTAGACCCCTGGTAGGGTGTCGTTTGATGAATTACAAGCCAGCAAGAGCAGGCATTGACACGAGTAACTGAGTGAGCGTGAACAAAGCGAGACGCCACATCCATCCTGACATGTTGTGACAGCAGTTGCCTCCATGTGGCCCGCGCCAGTGAAGGCCAACCACTGAAACAGGCTGGATTTAAGGGCACGAAGGCATGTGGAGCCTGCGAAACCCCAAAAGCGAAAAACGGCTGGCGTTTTTCGAATGAGTGTCAGTTTGGAATAGGAGGCCGCAAAGTACGCACCCACCCCTGGGACACATCGTCAGTTGTGCGCCTTGGGATCAACGAGTGTTTCGACCACTTATCACAAGACACTCTCCCCAAGGAAGGTCCCGCCGAAGATGCGCCGTCTTCGGGGCGTGTCCCAGTCTGACCTACTCTACACTAACCACTTGTTGTTTTGACATCTGAAGAGATTGTTGTGTTTTGAAAAAAGTTTTGTGAGTTAAAGCAGAGGTAAGTAGTTGTTTAAAGTAATATTTAGTGTTGAAAGCTATTTTGGAAAAAAACTAGTTTTAGAATTTTTAGAGTAAAATTGAAAGTAAGAGAAACTATATTAAATAAAGAAATAGATGAGTAAAAAATTTTTTTTAGGAGTGAAGGTATTGTAGGAATTTGAGTTGTTTTGGTGTTAAAGGAGATCAAAAAGAAGGCAAATATTGTTAAAAAACAATACTAGAGGTGGAAAAACTGCAGAAAGTAAACGCCTAGGTCCCGGTGCGTCCTAGGCTCAGTCTCTAAGTCAGACTGAGGGACGGAAATTTGGAGGAAAATGACAATTTGAAGGACGCCCAATGAGAGTTATAAAAATGGCAATGCTGAATTAAAGCGTGTATGGTGCAGAAATGGTCTGTAGTGCGTGGGGGTCCCCGAGAAGACTGGGCAACGTTTAAGGTTCTGACGCCCTGAACCACCACTCCCGCAGTGCTGCCCTAGAGTCGGGACACGGGGGGCCGCATACTTACCCCCTGACCATCATGTACCACATAGTTAACACCGCAAGGTAGCCATGGTACAGCCGAGCAGGGTCGCAGCGACGTGGACTCATCTGCGCGAAGCTCCGTAGGTCCCCCTCTAGTAATGACCAGAACCAGCACCGCCTGGACGATGCCGCCCCAGCCATCCCAGAGGTCTGGAGGAACAGGGCATACCGAGACTGGCTCGGCCTCCCTGACCCCCATAGAACCAAGGGCGAGGCAAAAAAACACCAACCACTGTGTTCTGTACACCGCACAACCCCAGTGGTGGTAAAAGAAAAATTAAAACAATCCCTGTGTTCCAATACACCGCACAACCCCAGGGATTGAGTGAGAAGCCGAAGCTTCTTACTCTCCCCATGCTACAGCTACAGGGATGACACGAATCCCACTGACAAGCTATGTAATGGTGCCGCCCGGCGATGTCGGTGACCACGCCCCTTCGTAACGACCCCGCCCACGTTCGATTCTACTGTAATTGTATTTACCAGAAATAAAATTATTTCGAGAAAAAACGGTGAAAAACGGCCGAAATTCGATAAAAACGGGCGCTGCTGGCGAGTGAAATGCATGCTGGGAGACTGGAGGCTGTTAAGCTCACTCCAAGTATTTCGTCTGACTTGGGGTATGCTGTTGTCAAAATTGAAACAGGAGATCGCGGCGATCTTCCGCGTTGTGACGTCATCAGCGGTAACTCCGCCCACGCGCGGGAAGCCACCAATCAGAGGCGCAGGCCCCCGCTAGGCATGATGGGTAGGCAAAAAATGAACTAAAACGGACTAAATTCGTAAAGAAGTGTTTGTAAGAGGGGAAAAACGTTTGCAGCATTAAAGGTGCCCTTAAAAGAGCTGTCAACAGGGAGCAACATGTGACAATTAAAATGGAAACCCTGAGTAAGAGCAGTAGTGGGAGAAAAGGCTTGCTGGGAGGAAGCAGGCTACTGACTATGCTCCCAGTGTGTTAAGCCTAGGTGACACCTTTGCTAAAGGTGGAACCAGAGGAGTGATTTAATTCTCCTGCATTCCTGAATGGAATGTTGTTGTTTAAAGGAATAAATGTCCCTCTCCACTCATTATGTGAGTGGCTGTCTTAGAAGTTCCCTGCATGCAGTGAGACCATGAGTGAAAAGCATGGTCAGCAGGGTGTGTTTACAGCTGCTAATGCTGCTCATAGCATTGGCAATAGGAGATCCTATTTTAGAAGAGGAGATCCTATTTTAGAAGAGAGGGTGCTTTAAATTTTTTTGAAAAACTAAAAGTAAAAAGGAGTGTTTAAGCGTGATATAATTTAAAAGACTTAAATATATAATCATTATATAAGTAGTGTGTAACTATTGAGACAGTAAGAGTTAAAATAAAAAATAAAGAAGTTGAAAATATTATGTTATTAAAAATGAAACACAAGTTTAGTAAAGTAAATAATTTAGTGGGATATAAAAAGTAAAGTGAAACCAAGGATTTCTAAAGGGGATACAACAGCTGAGGGTTAAAACAGCTGAGGGTTAAAACAGCTGAGGGTTAAAACTGATCAGGGTTAAGAATGGTTAGGTTTAGGCGTGAAGTTTCACTAATGTTAGGGTAAGGGCAAGACCAGGGTTGGGCTTCAAAAAAATTAATTATGTCGAAGGCCAAAAAGGAGGGAGTGCAGCAGAAACACGGATCGCAGCTGAGGCACAGTGTAAAGCACTACTACTACTATACTAGTTACTAGAACAACGAATAGCGGAAAAATGATCGCAAAACTAGGTGCAAGTGGTCTGTCATATGTTTGTGGCTGAGTTTAGTAGCTACGAACAGTCTCTTCACAGGTTCACATGGTGGTCCGTTGTGTTGATTGTGTGGAGTGGTCCAAGTTTTGTGACAAATTGATCCATGTGAGTCCAAGAAGTTGGAAGGTGTCATGCATCCCCAAACAGCGGGGTATGCAGACTGGCAGTGGGCTCAGAAGAGCTGTTTGCTTGGTGTGTGAACAGCACAGCATCCAAAAACTGCAGACCGTTTTGTGGCAGATATTAAGAGCCCTTGCCTGTATATTTATGCACTGTTGGCACATATATGATTGAGGAGAAGTGGAGGAGTAAGTGCAAGTATAAAGACATATGTTAGGTGGCGCATCTTCTGAGTTTTTTCAGGAGGTCCTGTCTACATAGGAGAAGTGGAGGATTGAGTGAAGTATTAAAACATATGTTTGTGGTCCCATTTTGATGAATTTCAGGTGTTATCGTCTACATAATCATGCTCTATGGGCACATGTCATATGTAGGAGAAGCAAGTATTAAAACATATGTTCGTGGTCACGTCTTCTGATTAATTTCAAGTGTTGTCGTCTACATAATCATGCTCTATGGGCACATGTCATATGTAGGAGAAGCAAGTATTAAAATATATCTTCGTGGTCCCGTCGTCTGATGAATTTCAAGTGTTCTTGCCTACATAGTCATGCACTGTGGGCATGTATCATATGTAGGAGAAGCAATCCGTAAAACATATCGTTGTGTTCAAGTCTTCTGAGGAATTTCAAGTGTTCTTGCCTACATAGTCATGCACTGTGGGCACGTATCATATGTAGGAGAAGCAAGTATTAAAACATATGTTCGTGGTCACATCTTCTGATGAATTTCAAGTGTTCTTGCCTACATAGTCATGCATTGTGGGCACGTATCTCATGTAGGAGAAGCAAATATGAAAACATATGTTCGTGGTCGTGTCTTCTGATGAATTTCAAGTGTTCTTGCCTACATAGTCATGCATTGTGGGCACGTATCATATGTAGGAGAAGCAAGTATTGAAACATATGTTCGTGGTCACGTCTTCTGATGAATTTCAAGTTTTGTTGCCTACATAATCATGCTCTATTGGCACATGTCATATGTAGGAGAAGCAAGTATTAAATTATATCTTCGTGTCTCGTCTTGCTGATGAATTTCAAGTGTTCTTGCCTACATAGTCATGCATTTTGGGCACGTATCATATGTAGGAGAAGCAAGTATTAAAGCGTATGTTTGTGGTCGCATCCTTTGATCAATTTCAAGTGTTCTTGCCTACATAGTCATGCGCTGTGGGCACGTATCTTATGTAGGAGAAGCAAGTATTAAAACATATGTTTGTGGTCCCATCTTCTGACAAAGTCAAGTGTTCTTGCCTACATAGTCATGCATTGTGGGCACGTATATATGTAGGAGAAGCAAGTACTAAAACATATGTTCGTGGTCACGTCTTCTGATGAATTTCAAGTTTTGTTGCCTACATAATCATGCTCTATTGGCACATGTCATATGTAGGAGAAGCAAGTATTAAATTATATCTTCGTGGTCTCGTCTTGCTGATGAATTTCAAGTGTTCTTGCCTACATAGTCATGCATTTTGGGCACGTATCATATGTAGGAGAAGCAAGTATTAAAGCGTACGTGTGGTCGCATCCTTTGATCAATTTCAAGTGTTCTTGCCTACATAGTCATGCACTGTGGGCATGTATCATGTAGGAGAAGCAAGTATTAAAACATATGTGTGTGGTCCCTCTTCTGACAAATTCAAGTGTTCTTGCCTACATAGTCATGCGCTGTGGGCACGTATCTTATGTAGGAGAAGCAAGTATTAAAACATATGTTTGTGGTGCCATCTTCTGACAAATTCAAGTGTTCTTGCCTACATAGTCATGCGCTGTGGGCACGTATCTTATGTAGGAGAAGCAAGTATTAAAACATATGTTTGTGGTCCCATCTTTGACAAAGTCAAGTGTTCTTGCCGCATAGTCATGCTCTGTGGGCACGTATCGTATGTAGGAGAAGCAAGTATTAAAGCGTATGTTTGTGGACGCATCCTTTGATCAATTTCAAGTGTTCTTGCCTACATAGTCATGCGCTGTGGGCACGTATCTTATGTAGGAGAAGCAAGTATTAAAACATATGTTTGTGGTCCCATCTTCTGACAAATTCAAGTGTTCTTGCCTACATAGTCATGCGCTGTGGGCACGTATCGTATGTAGGAGAAGCAAGTCTTAAAACATATGTTTGTGGTCCCATCTTCTGACAAATTCAAGTGTTCTTGCCTACATAGTCATGCTCTGTGGGCACGTATCTTATGTAGGAGAAGCAAATATGAAAACATATGTTTCGTGGTCGTGTTCTGAGGAATGTCAAGTTTCTTGCCTACATAGTCATGCACTGTGGGCACGTATCTTATGTAGGAGCAAGTCTTAAAACATAGTTTTGTGGTTGCATCCTCTGACAAATTCCACGAGTTCTTGTCTATATAGTTATGTTCTGTGGGCACATCCAAATGTAGGAGAAGCGGAATAGTGAGTGACATTATGGTTAAGGTGGTACATGGCAGCGTGTGGTGTTCTTTACTGTACAGGGCAGTTATGTGCACTTAAGGCACCTCAAGGGCCGTCCACATGTACAGAGAACTAAGAATGCTGCATGATGTCCAAGAGAGAGGTCCAAGTGTAAACAATGCGTTGAGTGAGGTCCATGTGATACAGGCAGTGAAAAGCTTGTTGTTGGATGACACCCTTGACTGAGTGAGCGCGAGGGGGGTGGGGGGGTTTAGGGAGGGGGGAAGTGGGGGGAGATGAGAAGGAGAGTGAGGATTATTAAAGCCAGTTAAAATGTACAACTGGTCAAGACAACTTATAAGTGAAAAAGAGTACAGTAAATGTGAACAGTATCATCACGTGATTACAGCATGAGATACACAAAGGCTTTGGGAGAAGTAAAATGTGTTATGAGGTGTCATTCCCAAA
>CM048924.1:41769138-41979993 GCA_026686955.1 Epinephelus cyanopodus | reverse complement strand
TGCTTCTGTTGGAAAGTAACAGCCTAAATGACAACATGCTCTCAAAATGCTTCTCTCGGGCCGAAAAGCTCAAAAGTGACATTCTGCTGTTTTCGGACCAATTACTGATGCCAACTACATGAAACTGCTCTGCTAGTGTAGAATTCCCCAAATCACACGTCTGGCTTGAAAACTTGTTTCTGGCTTGAAAACTTGTTTCTGAGTGCTTCTGTTGGAAAGTAACAGCCTAAATGACAACATGCTCTCAAAATGCTTCTCTCGGGCCGAAAAGCTCAAAAGTGACATTCTGCTGTTTTCGGACCAATTACTGATGCCAACTACATGAAACTGCTCTGCTAGTGTAGAATTCCCCAAATCACACGTTTCTGGCTTGAAAACTTGTTTCTGGCTTGAAAACTTGTTTCTGAGTGCTTCTGTTGGAAAGTAACAGCCTAAATGACAACATGCTCTCAAAATGCTTCTCTCGGGCCGAAAAGCTCAAAAGTGACATTCTGCTGTTTTCGGACCAATTACTGATGCCAACTACATGAAACTGCTCTGGTAGTGTAGAATTCCCCAAATCACACGTTTCTGGCTTGAAAACTTGTTTCTGAGTGCTTCTGTTGGAAAGTAACAGCCTAAATGACAACATGCTCTCAAAATGCTTCTCTCGGGCCGAAAAGCTCAAAAGTGACATTCTGCTGTTTTCGGACCAATTACTGATGCCAACTACATGAAACTGCTCTGGTAGTGTAGAATTCCCCAAATCACACAAATCTGGCTTGAAAACTTGTTTCTGGCTTGAAAACTTGTTTCTGAGTGCTTCTGTTGGAAAGTAACAGCCTAAATGACAACATGCTCTCAAAATGCTTCTCGGGCCGAAAAGCTCAAAAGTGACATTCTGCTGTTTTCGGACCAATTACTGATGCCAACTACATGAAACTGCTCTGGTAGTGTAGAATTCCCCAAATCACACAAATCTGGCTTGAAAACTTGTTTCTGAGTGCTTCTGTTGGAAAGTAACAGCCTAAATGACAACATGCTCTCAAAATGCTTCTCTCGGGCCGAAAAGCTCAAAAGTGACATTCTGCTGTTTTCGGACCAATTACTGATGCCAACTACATGAAACTGCTCTGGTAGTGTAGAATTCCCCAAATCACACAAATCTGGCTTGAAAACTTGTTTCTGGCTTGAAAACTTGTTTCTGAGTGCTTCTGTTGGAAAGTAACAGCCTAAATGACAACATGCTCTCAAAATGCTTCTCTCGGGCCGAAAAGCTCAAAAGTGACATTCTGCTGTTTTCGGACCAATTACTGATGCCAACTACATGAAACTGCTCTGGTAGTGTAGAATTCCCCAAATCACACTCTGGCTTGAAAACTTGTTTCTGGCTTGAAAACTTGTTTCTGAGTGCTTCTGTTGGAAAGTAACAGCCTAAATGACAACATGCTCTCAAAATGCTTCTCTCGGGCCGAAAAGCTCAAAAGTGACATTCTGCTGTTTTCGGACCAATTACTGATGCCAACTACATGAAACTGCTCTGGTAGTGTAGAATTCCCCAAATCACACAAATCTGGCTTGAAAACTTGTTTCTGGCTTGAAAACTTGTTTCTGAGTGCTTCTGTTGGAAAGTAACAGCCTAAATGACAACATGCTCTCAAAATGCTTCTCTCGGGCCGAAAAGCTCAAAAGTGACATTCTGCTGTTTTCGGACCAATTACTGATGCCAACTACATGAAACTGCTCTGGTAGTGTAGAATTCCCCAAATCACACTATCTGGCTTGAAAACTTGTTTCTGAGTGCTTCTGTTGGAAAGTAACAGCCTAAATGACAACATGCTCTCAAAATGCTTCTCTCGGGCCGAAAAGCTCAAAAGTGACATTCTGCTGTTTTCGGACCAATTACTGATGCCAACTACATGAAACTGCTCTGCTAGTGTAGAATTCCCCAAATCACACTCTGGCTTGAAAACTTGTTTCTGGCTTGAAAACTTGTTTCTGAGTGCTTCTGTTGGAAAGTAACAGCCTAAATGACAACATGCTCTCAAAATGCTTCTCTCGGGCCGAAAAGCTCAAAAGTGACATTCTGCTGTTTTCGGACCAATTACTGATGCCAACTACATGAAACTGCTCTGGTAGTGTAGAATTCCCCAAATCACACAATCTGGCTTGAAAACTTGTTTCTGAGTGCTTCTGTTGGAAAGTAACAGCCTAAATGACAACATGCTCTCAAAATGCTTCTCTCGGGCCGAAAAGCTCAAAAGTGACATTCTGCTGTTTTCGGACCAATTACTGATGCCAACTACATGAAACTGCTCTGCTAGTGTAGAATTCCCCAAATCACACAAATCTGGCTTGAAAACTTGTTTCTGGCTTGAAAACTTGTTTCTGAGTGCTTCTGTTGGAAAGTAACAGCCTAAATGACAACATGCTCTCAAAATGCTTCTCTCGGGCCGAAAAGCTCAAAAGTGACATTCTGCTGTTTTCGGACCAATTACTGATGCCAACTACATGAAACTGCTCTGGTAGTGTAGAATTCCCCAAATCACACTCTGGCTTGAAAACTTGTTTCTGAGTGCTTCTGTTGGAAAGTAACAGCCTAAATGACAACATGCTCTCAAAATGCTTCTCTCGGGCCGAAAAGCTCAAAAGTGACATTCTGCTGTTTTCGGACCAATTACTGATGCCAACTACATGAAACTGCTCTGGTAGTGTAGAATTCCCCAAATCACACAAATCTGGCTTGAAAACTTGTTTCTGGCTTGAAAACTTGTTTCTGAGTGCTTCTGTTGGAAAGTAACAGCCTAAATGACAACATGCTCTCAAAATGCTTCTCTCGGGCCGAAAAGCTCAAAAGTGACATTCTGCTGTTTTCGGACCAATTACTGATGCCAACTACATGAAACTGCTCTGCTAGTGTAGAATTCCCCAAATCACACAAATCTGGCTTGAAAACTTGTTTCTGGCTTGAAAACTTGTTTCTGAGTGCTTCTGTTGGAAAGTAACAGCCTAAATGACAACATGCTCTCAAAATGCTTCTCTCGGGCCGAAAAGCTCAAAAGTGACATTCTGCTGTTTTCGGACCAATTACTGATGCCAACTACATGAAACTGCTCTGGTAGTGTAGAATTCCCCAAATCACACGTTTCTGGCTTGAAAACTTGTTTCTGAGTGCTTCTGTTGGAAAGTAACAGCCTAAATGACAACATGCTCTCAAAATGCTTCTCTCGGGCCGAAAAGCTCAAAAGTGACATTCTGCTGTTTTCGGACCAATTACTGATGCCAACTACATGAAACTGCTCTGGTAGTGTAGAATTCCCCAAATCACACAAATCTGGCTTGAAAACTTGTTTCTGGCTTGAAAACTTGTTTCTGAGTGCTTCTGTTGGAAAGTAACAGCCTAAATGACAACATGCTCTCAAAATGCTTCTCTCGGGCCGAAAAGCTCAAAAGTGACATTCTGCTGTTTTCGGACCAATTACTGATGCCAACTACATGAAACTGCTCTGGTAGTGTAGAATTCCCCAAATCACACAAATCTGGCTTGAAAACTTGTTTCTGGCTTGAAAACTTGTTTCTGAGTGCTTCTGTTGGAAAGTAACAGCCTAAATGACAACATGCTCTCAAAATGCTTCTCTCGGGCCGAAAAGCTCAAAAGTGACATTCTGCTGTTTTCGGACCAATTACTGATGCCAACTACATGAAACTGCTCTGGTAGTGTAGAATTCCCCAAATCACACAAATCTGGCTTGAAAACTTGTTTCTGAGTGCTTCTGTTGGAAAGTAACAGCCTAAATGACAACATGCTCTCAAAATGCTTCTCTCGGGCCGAAAAGCTCAAAAGTGACATTCTGCTGTTTTCGGACCAATTACTGATGCCAACTACATGAAACTGCTCTGGTAGTGTAGAATTCCCCAAATCACACGTTTCTGGCTTGAAAACTTGTTTCTGGCTTGAAAACTTGTTTCTGAGTGCTTCTGTTGGAAAGTAACAGCCTAAATGACAACATGCTCTCAAAATGCTTCTCTCGGGCCGAAAAGCTCAAAAGTGACATTCTGCTGTTTTCGGACCAATTACTGATGCCAACTACATGAAACTGCTCTGCTAGTGTAGAATTCCCCAAATCACACAAATCTCTGGCTTGAAAACTTGTTTCTGAGTGCTTCTGTTGGAAAGTAACAGCCTAAATGACAACATGCTCTCAAAATGCTTCTCTCGGGCCGAAAAGCTCAAAAGTGACATTCTGCTGTTTTCGGACCAATTACTGATGCCAACTACATGAAACTGCTCTGGTAGTGTAGAATTCCCCAAATCACACAAATCTGGCTTGAAAACTTGTTTCTGGCTTGAAAACTTGTTTCTGAGTGCTTCTGTTGGAAAGTAACAGCCTAAATGACAACATGCTCTCAAAATGCTTCTCTCGGGCCGAAAAGCTCAAAAGTGACATTCTGCTGTTTTCGGACCAATTACTGATGCCAACTACATGAAACTGCTCTGGTAGTGTAGAATTCCCCAAATCACACAAATCTGGCTTGAAAACTTGTTTCTGAGTGCTTCTGTTGGAAAGTAACAGCCTAAATGACAACATGCTCTCAAAATGCTTCTCTCGGGCCGAAAAGCTCAAAAGTGACATTCTGCTGTTTTCGGACCAATTACTGATGCCAACTACATGAAACTGCTCTGGTAGTGTAGAATTCCCCAAATCACACGTTTCTGGCTTGAAAACTTGTTTCTGAGTGCTTCTGTTGGAAAGTAACAGCCTAAATGACAACATGCTCTCAAAATGCTTCTCTCGGGCCGAAAAGCTCAAAAGTGACATTCTGCTGTTTTCGGACCAATTACTGATGCCAACTACATGAAACTGCTCTGCTAGTGTAGAATTCCCCAAATCACACCTGGCTTGAAAACTTGTTTCTGGCTTGAAAACTTGTTTCTGAGTGCTTCTGTTGGAAAGTAACAGCCTAAATGACAACATGCTCTCAAAATGCTTCTCTCGGGCCGAAAAGCTCAAAAGTGACATTCTGCTGTTTTCGGACCAATTACTGATGCCAACTACATGAAACTGCTCTGGTAGTGTAGAATTCCCCAAATCACACAAATCTGGCTTGAAAACTTGTTTCTGGCTTGAAAACTTGTTTCTGAGTGCTTCTTTGGAAAGTAACAGCCTAAATGACAACATGCTCTCAAAATGCTTCTCTCGGGCCGAAAAGCTCAAAAGTGACATTCTGCTGTTTTCGGACCAATTACTGATGCCAACTACATGAAACTGCTCTGGTAGTGTAGAATTCCCCAAATCACAAATCTGGCTTGAAAACTTGTTTCTGGCTTGAAAACTTGTTTCTGAGTGCTTCTGTTGGAAAGTAACAGCCTAAATGACAACATGCTCTCAAAATGCTTCTCTCGGGCCGAAAAGCTCAAAAGTGACATTCTGCTGTTTTCGGACCAATTACTGATGCCAACTACATGAAACTGCTCTGGTAGTGTAGAATTCCCCAAATCACACAAATCTGGCTTGAAAACTTGTTTCTGAGTGCTTCTGTTGGAAAGTAACAGCCTAAATGACAACATGCTCTCAAAATGCTTCTCTCGGGCCGAAAAGCTCAAAAGTGACATTCTGCTGTTTTCGGACCAATTACTGATGCCAACTACATGAAACTGCTCTGGTAGTGTAGAATTCCCCAAATCACACAAATCTGGCTTGAAAACTTGTTTCTGAGTGCTTCTGTTGGAAAGTAACAGCCTAAATGACAACATGCTCTCAAAATGCTTCTCTCGGGCCGAAAAGCTCAAAAGTGACATTCTGCTGTTTTCGGACCAATTACTGATGCCAACTACATGAAACTGCTCTGGTAGTGTAGAATTCCCCAAATCACACTGGCTTGAAAACTTGTTTCTGGCTTGAAAACTTGTTTCTGAGTGCTTCTGTTGGAAAGTAACAGCCTAAATGACAACATGCTCTCAAAATGCTTCTCTCGGGCCGAAAAGCTCAAAAGTGACATTCTGCTGTTTTCGGACCAATTACTGATGCCAACTACATGAAACTGCTCTGCTAGTGTAGAATTCCCCAAATCACACAAATCTGGCTTGAAAACTTGTTTCTGAGTGCTTCTGTTGGAAAGTAACAGCCTAAATGACAACATGCTCTCAAAATGCTTCTCTCGGGCCGAAAAGCTCAAAGTGACATTCTGCTGTTTTCGGACCAATTACTGATGCCAACTACATGAAACTGCTCTGGTAGTGTAGAATTCCCCAAATCACACGTTTCTGGCTTGAAAACTTGTTTCTGAGTGCTTCTGTTGGAAAGTAACAGCCTAAATGACAACATGCTCTCAAAATGCTTCTCTCGGGCCGAAAAGCTCAAAAGTGACATTCTGCTGTTTTCGGACCAATTACTGATGCCAACTACATGAAACTGCTCTGGTAGTGTAGAATTCCCCAAATCACACAAATCTGGCTTGAAAACTTGTTTCTGGCTTGAAAACTTGTTTCTGAGTGCTTCTGTTGGAAAGTAACAGCCTAAATGACAACATGCTCTCAAAATGCTTCTCTCGGGCCGAAAAGCTCAAAAGTGACATTCTGCTGTTTTCGGACCAATTACTGATGCCAACTACATGAAACTGCTCTGGTAGTGTAGAATTCCCCAAATCACACAAATCTGGCTTGAAAACTTGTTTCTGGCTTGAAAACTTGTTTCTGAGTGCTTCTGTTGGAAAGTAACAGCCTAAATGACAACATGCTCTCAAAATGCTTCTCTCGGGCCGAAAAGCTCAAAAGTGACATTCTGCTGTTTTCGGACCAATTACTGATGCCAACTACATGAAACTGCTCTGGTAGTGTAGAATTCCCCAAATCACACAAATCTGGCTTGAAAACTTGTTTCTGGCTTGAAAACTTGTTTCTGAGTGCTTCTGTTGGAAAGTAACAGCCTAAATGACAACATGCTCTCAAAATGCTTCTCTCGGGCCGAAAAGCTCAAAAGTGACATTCTGCTGTTTTCGGACCAATTACTGATGCCAACTACATGAAACTGCTCTGGTAGTGTAGAATTCCCCAAATCACACATATCTGGCTTGAAAACTTGTTTCTGAGTGCTTCTGTTGGAAAGTAACAGCCTAAATGACAACATGCTCTCAAAATGCTTCTCTCGGGCCGAAAAGCTCAAAAGTGACATTCTGCTGTTTTCGGACCAATTACTGATGCCAACTACATGAAACTGCTCTGGTAGTGTAGAATTCCCCAAATCACACAAATCTGGCTTGAAAACTTTTCTGAGTGCTTCTGTTGGAAAGTAACAGCCTAAATGACAACATGCTCTCAAAATGCTTCTCTCGGGCCGAAAAGCTCAAAAGTGACATTCTGCTGTTTTCGGACCAATTACTGATGCCAACTACATGAAACTGCTCTGGTAGTGTAGAATTCCCCAAATCACACAAATCTGGCTTGAAAACTTGTTTCTGGCTTGAAAACTTGTTTCTGAGTGCTTCTGTTGGAAAGTAACAGCCTAAATGACAACATGCTCTCAAAATGCTTCTCTCGGGCCGAAAAGCTCAAAAGTGACATTCTGCTGTTTTCGGACCAATTACTGATGCCAACTACATGAAACTGCTCTGCTAGTGTAGAATTCCCCAAATCACACAAATCTGGCTTGAAAACTTGTTTCTGAGTGCTTCTGTTGGAAAGTAACAGCCTAAATGACAACATGCTCTCAAAATGCTTCTCTCGGGCCGAAAAGCTCAAAAGTGACATTCTGCTGTTTTCGGACCAATTACTGATGCCAACTACATGAAACTGCTCTGGTAGTGTAGAATTCCCCAAATCACACGTTTCTGGCTTGAAAACTTGTTTCTGAGTGCTTCTGTTGGAAAGTAACAGCCTAAATGACAACATGCTCTCAAAATGCTTCTCTCGGGCCGAAAAGCTCAAAAGTGACATTCTGCTGTTTTCGGACCAATTACTGATGCCAACTACATGAAACTGCTCTGCTAGTGTAGAATTCCCCAAATCACACAAATCTGGCTTGAAAACTTGTTTCTGGCTTGAAAACTTGTTTCTGAGTGCTTCTGTTGGAAAGTAACAGCCTAAATGACAACATGCTCTCAAAATGCTTCTCTCGGGCCGAAAAGCTCAAAAGTGACATTCTGCTGTTTTCGGACCAATTACTGATGCCAACTACATGAAACTGCTCTGCTAGTGTAGAATTCCCCAAATCACACAAATCTGGCTTGAAAACTTGTTTCTGGCTTGAAAACTTGTTTCTGAGTGCTTCTGTTGGAAAGTAACAGCCTAAATGACAACATGCTCTCAAAATGCTTCTCTCGGGCCGAAAAGCTCAAAAGTGACATTCTGCTGTTTTCGGACCAATTACTGATGCCAACTACATGAAACTGCTCTGGTAGTGTAGAATTCCCCAAATCACACAAATCTGGCTTGAAAACTTGTTTCTGGCTTGAAAACTTGTTTCTGAGTGCTTCTGTTGGAAAGTAACAGCCTAAATGACAACATGCTCTCAAAATGCTTCTCTCGGGCCGAAAAGCTCAAAAGTGACATTCTGCTGTTTTCGGACCAATTACTGATGCCAACTACATGAAACTGCTCTGGTAGTGTAGAATTCCCAAATCACACAATCTGGCTTGAAAACTTGTTTCTGGCTTGAAAACTTGTTTCTGAGTGCTTCTGTTGGAAAGTAACAGCCTAAATGACAACATGCTCTCAAAATGCTTCTCTCGGGCCGAAAAGCTCAAAAGTGACATTCTGCTGTTTTCGGACCAATTACTGATGCCAACTACATGAAACTGCTCTGGTAGTGTAGAATTCCCCAAATCACACAAATCTGGCTTGAAAACTTGTTTCTGAGTGCTTCTGTTGGAAAGTAACAGCCTAAATGACAACATGCTCTCAAAATGCTTCTCTCGGGCCGAAAAGCTCAAAAGTGACATTCTGCTGTTTTCGGACCAATTACTGATGCCAACTACATGAAACTGCTCTGGTAGTGTAGAATTCCCCAAATCACACGGCTTGAAAACTTGTTTCTGGCTTGAAAACTTGTTTCTGAGTGCTTCTGTTGGAAAGTAACAGCCTAAATGACAACATGCTCTCAAAATGCTTCTCTCGGGCCGAAAAGCTCAAAAGTGACATTCTGCTGTTTTCGGACCAATTACTGATGCCAACTACATGAAACTGCTCTGGTAGTGTAGAATTCCCCAAATCACACAAATCTGGCTTGAAAACTTGTTTCTGGCTTGAAAACTTGTTTCTGAGTGCTTCTGTTGGAAAGTAACAGCCTAAATGACAACATGCTCTCAAAATGCTTCTCTCGGGCCGAAAAGCTCAAAAGTGACATTCTGCTGTTTTCGGACCAATTACTGATGCCAACTACATGAAACTGCTCTGCTAGTGTAGAATTCCCCAAATCACAAATGTGGCTTGAAAACTTGTTTCTGGCTTGAAAACTTGTTTCTGAGTGCTTCTGTTGGAAAGTAACAGCCTAAATGACAACATGCTCTCAAAATGCTTCTCTCGGGCCGAAAAGCTCAAAAGTGACATTCTGCTGTTTTCGGACCAATTACTGATGCCAACTACATGAAACTGCTCTGGTAGTGTAGAATTCCCCAAATCACACAAATCTGGCTTGAAAACTTGTTTCTGAGTGCTTCTGTTGGAAAGTAACAGCCTAAATGACAACATGCTCTCAAAATGCTTCTCTCGGGCCGAAAAGCTCAAAAGTGACATTCTGCTGTTTTCGGACCAATTACTGATGCCAACTACATGAAACTGCTCTGGTAGTGTAGAATTCCCAAATCACACGTTTCTGGCTTGAAAACTTGTTTCTGGCTTGAAAACTTGTTTCTGAGTGCTTCTGTTGGAAAGTAACAGCCTAAATGACAACATGCTCTCAAAATGCTTCTCTCGGGCCGAAAGCTCAAAAGTGACATTCTGCTGTTTTCGGACCAATTACTGATGCCAACTACATGAAACTGCTCTGCTAGTGTAGAATTCCCCAAATCACACAAATCTGGCTTGAAAACTTGTTTCTGAGTGCTTCTGTTGGAAAGTAACAGCCTAAATGACAACATGCTCTCAAAATGCTTCTCTCGGGCCGAAAAGCTCAAAAGTGACATTCTGCTGTTTTCGGACCAATTACTGATGCCAACTACATGAAACTGCTCTGGTAGTGTAGAATTCCCCAAATCACACAAATTGGCTTGAAAACTTGTTTCTGGCTTGAAAACTTGTTTCTGAGTGCTTCTGTTGGAAAGTAACAGCCTAAATGACAACATGCTCTCAAAATGCTTCTCTCGGGCCGAAAAGCTCAAAAGTGACATTCTGCTGTTTTCGGACCAATTACTGATGCCAACTACATGAAACTGCTCTGGTAGTGTAGAATTCCCCAAATCACACAAATCTGGCTTGAAAACTTGTTTCTGGCTTGAAAACTTGTTTCTGAGTGCTTCTGTTGGAAAGTAACAGCCTAAATGACAACATGCTCTCAAAATGCTTCTCTCGGGCCGAAAAGCTCAAAAGTGACATTCTGCTGTTTTCGGACCAATTACTGATGCCAACTACATGAAACTGCTCTGGTAGTGTAGAATTCCCCAAATCACACAAATCTGGCTTGAAAACTTGTTTCTGAGTGCTTCTGTTGGAAAGTAACAGCCTAAATGACAACATGCTCTCAAAATGCTTCTCTCGGGCCGAAAAGCTCAAAAGTGACATTCTGCTGTTTTCGGACCAATTACTGATGCCAACTACATGAAACTGCTCTGGTAGTGTAGAATTCCCCAAATCACACACTGGCTTGAAAACTTGTTTCTGGCTTGAAAACTTGTTTCTGAGTGCTTCTGTTGGAAAGTAACAGCCTAAATGACAACATGCTCTCAAAATGCTTCTCTCGGGCCGAAAAGCTCAAAAGTGACATTCTGCTGTTTTCGGACCAATTACTGATGCCAACTACATGAAACTGCTCTGCTAGTGTAGAATTCCCCAAATCACACAAATCTGGCTTGAAAACTTGTTTCTGAGTGCTTCTGTTGGAAAGTAACAGCCTAAATGACAACATGCTCTCAAAATGCTTCTCTCGGGCCGAAAAGCTCAAAAGTGACATTCTGCTGTTTTCGGACCAATTACTGATGCCAACTACATGAAACTGCTCTGGTAGTGTAGAATTCCCCAAATCACAAATCTGGCTTGAAAACTTGTTTCTGGCTTGAAAACTTGTTTCTGAGTGCTTCTGTTGGAAAGTAACAGCCTAAATGACAACATGCTCTCAAAATGCTTCTCTCGGGCCGAAAAGCTCAAAAGTGACATTCTGCTGTTTTCGGACCAATTACTGATGCCAACTACATGAAACTGCTCTGGTAGTGTAGAATTCCCCAAATCACACAAATCTGGCTTGAAAACTTGTTTCTGAAAACTTGTTTCTGAGTGCTTCTGTTGGAAAGTAACAGCCTAAATGACAACATGCTCTCAAAATGCTTCTCTCGGGCCGAAAAGCTCAAAAGTGACATTCTGCTGTTTTCGGACCAATTACTGATGCCAACTACATGAAACTGCTCTGGTAGTGTAGAATTCCCCAAATCACACAAATCTGGCTTGAAAACTTGTTTCTGGCTTGAAAACTTGTTTCTGAGTGCTTCTGTTGGAAAGTAACAGCCTAAATGACAACATGCTCTCAAAATGCTTCTCTCGGGCCGAAAAGCTCAAAAGTGACATTCTGCTGTTTTCGGACCAATTACTGATGCCAACTACATGAAACTGCTCTGGTAGTGTAGAATTCCCCAAATCACACATATCTGGCTTGAAAACTTGTTTCTGAGTGCTTCTGTTGGAAAGTAAGCCTAAATGACAACATGCTCTCAAAATGCTTCTCTCGGGCCGAAAAGCTCAAAAGTGACATTCTGCTGTTTTCGGACCAATTACTGATGCCAACTACATGAAACTGCTCTGCTAGTGTAGAATTCCCCAATCACACAAATCTGGCTTGAAAACTTGTTTCTGGCTTGAAAACTTGTTTCTGAGTGCTTCTGTTGGAAAGTAACAGCCTAAATGACAACATGCTCTCAAAATGCTTCTCTCGGGCCGAAAAGCTCAAAAGTGACATTCTGCTGTTTTCGGACCAATTACTGATGCCAACTACATGAAACTGCTCTGGTAGTGTAGAATTCCCCAAATCACACAAATCTGGCTTGAAAACTTGTTTCTGAGTGCTTCTGTTGGAAAGTAACAGCCTAAATGACAACATGCTCTCAAAATGCTTCTCTCGGGCCGAAAAGCTCAAAAGTGACATTCTGCTGTTTTCGGACCAATTACTGATGCCAACTACATGAAACTGCTCTGCTAGTGTAGAATTCCCCAATCACACAAATCTGGCTTGAAAACTTGTTTCTGGCTTGAAAACTTGTTTCTGAGTGCTTCTGTTGGAAAGTAACAGCCTAAATGACAACATGCTCTCAAAATGCTTCTCTCGGGCCGAAAAGCTCAAAAGTGACATTCTGCTGTTTTCGGACCAATTACTGATGCCAACTACATGAAACTGCTCTGGTAGTGTAGAATTCCCCAAATCACACAAATCTGGCTTGAAAACTTGTTTCTGAGTGCTTCTGTTGGAAAGTAACAGCCTAAATGACAACATGCTCTCAAAATGCTTCTCTCGGGCCGAAAAGCTCAAAAGTGACATTCTGCTGTTTTCGGACCAATTACTGATGCCAACTACATGAAACTGCTCTGGTAGTGTAGAATTCCCCAAATCACACAAATCTGGCTTGAAAACTTGTTTCTGGCTTGAAAACTTGTTTCTGAGTGCTTCTGTTGGAAAGTAACAGCCTAAATGACAACATGCTCTCAAAATGCTTCTCTCGGGCCGAAAAGCTCAAAAGTGACATTCTGCTGTTTTCGGACCAATTACTGATGCCAACTACATGAAACTGCTCTGCTAGTGTAGAATTCCCCAAATCACACAAATCTGGCTTGAAAACTTGTTTCTGAGTGCTTCTGTTGGAAAGTAACAGCCTAAATGACAACATGCTCTCAAAATGCTTCTCTCGGGCCGAAAAGCTCAAAAGTGACATTCTGCTGTTTTCGGACCAATTACTGATGCCAACTACATGAAACTGCTCTGGTAGTGTAGAATTCCCCAAATCACACAAATCTGGCTTGAAAACTTGTTTCTGGCTTGAAAACTTGTTTCTGAGTGCTTCTGTTGGAAAGTAACAGCCTAAATGACAACATGCTCTCAAAATGCTTCTCTCGGGCCGAAAAGCTCAAAAGTGACATTCTGCTGTTTTCGGACCAATTACTGATGCCAACTACATGAAACTGCTCTGGTAGTGTAGAATTCCAAATCACACAAATCTGGCTTGAAAACTTGTTTCTGGCTTGAAAACTTGTTTCTGAGTGCTTCTGTTGGAAAGTAACAGCCTAAATGACAACATGCTCTCAAAATGCTTCTCTCGGGCCGAAAAGCTCAAAGTGACATTCTGCTGTTTTCGGACCAATTACTGATGCCAACTACATGAAACTGCTCTGGTAGTGTAGAATTCCCCAAATCACACAAATCTGGCTTGAAAACTTGTTTCTGAGTGCTTCTGTTGGAAAGTAACAGCCTAAATGACAACATGCTCTCAAAATGCTTCTCTCGGGCCGAAAAGCTCAAAAGTGACATTCTGCTGTTTTCGGACCAATTACTGATGCCAACTACATGAAACTGCTCTGGTAGTGTAGAATTCCCAAATCACACAATGGCTTGAAAACTTGTTTCTGGCTTGAAAACTTGTTTCTGAGTGCTTCTGTTGGAAAGTAACAGCCTAAATGACAACATGCTCTCAAAATGCTTCTCTCGGGCCGAAAAGCTCAAAAGTGACATTCTGCTGTTTTCGGACCAATTACTGATGCCAACTACATGAAACTGCTCTGGTA
Organism: Epinephelus cyanopodus; assembly: GCA_026686955.1. NCBI lineage: Eukaryota > Metazoa > Chordata > Actinopteri > Perciformes > Serranidae > Epinephelus > Epinephelus cyanopodus. The sequence continues at coordinate 41,966,102 of CM048924.1, read as the reverse complement.
GTGTAGAATTCCCCAAATCACACAAATCTGGCTTGAAAACTTGTTTCTGGCTTGAAAACTTGTTTCTGAGTGCTTCTGTTGGAAAGTAACAGCCTAAATGACAACATGCTCTCAAAATGCTTCTCTCGGGCCGAAAAGCTCAAAAGTGACATTCTGCTGTTTTCGGACCAATTACTGATGCCAACTACATGAAACTGCTCTGCTAGTGTAGAATTCCCCAAATCACACAAATCTGGCTTGAAAACTTGTTTCTGGCTTGAAAACTTGTTTCTGAGTGCTTCTGTTGGAAAGTAACAGCCTAAATGACAACATGCTCTCAAAATGCTTCTCTCGGGCCGAAAAGCTCAAAAGTGACATTCTGCTGTTTTCGGACCAATTACTGATGCCAACTACATGAAACTGCTCTGGTAGTGTAGAATTCCCCAAATCACACAAATCTGGCTTGAAAACTTGTTTCTGGCTTGAAAACTTGTTTCTGAGTGCTTCTGTTGGAAAGTAACAGCCTAAATGACAACATGCTCTCAAAATGCTTCTCTCGGGCCGAAAAGCTCAAAAGTGACATTCTGCTGTTTCGGACCAATTACTGATGCCAACTACATGAAACTGCTCTGGTAGTGTAGAATTCCCCAAATCACACAAATCTGGCTTGAAAACTTGTTTCTGGCTTGAAAACTTGTTTCTGAGTGCTTCTGTTGGAAAGTAACAGCCTAAATGACAACATGCTCTCAAAATGCTTCTCTCGGGCCGAAAAGCTCAAAAGTGACATTCTGCTGTTTTCGGACCAATTACTGATGCCAACTACATGAAACTGCTCTGGTAGTGTAGAATTCCCCAAATCACACAATCTGGCTTGAAAACTTGTTTCTGAGTGCTTCTGTTGGAAAGTAACAGCCTAAATGACAACATGCTCTCAAAATGCTTCTCTCGGGCCGAAAAGCTCAAAAGTGACATTCTGCTGTTTTCGGACCAATTACTGATGCCAACTACATGAAACTGCTCTGGTAGTGTAGAATTCCCCAAATCACACTCTGGCTTGAAAACTTGTTTCTGGCTTGAAAACTTGTTTCTGAGTGCTTCTGTTGGAAAGTAACAGCCTAAATGACAACATGCTCTCAAAATGCTTCTCTCGGGCCGAAAAGCTCAAAAGTGACATTCTGCTGTTTCGGACCAATTACTGATGCCAACTACATGAAACTGCTCTGGTAGTGTAGAATTCCCCAAATCACACAAATCTGGCTTGAAAACTTGTTTCTGGCTTGAAAACTGTTTCTGAGTGCTTCTGTTGGAAAGTAACAGCCTAAATGACAACATGCTCTCAAAATGCTTCTCTCGGGCCGAAAAGCTCAAAAGTGACATTCTGCTGTTTCGGACCAATTACTGATGCCAACTACATGAAACTGCTCTGCTAGTGTAGAATTCCCCAAATCACACAAATCTGGCTTGAAAACTTGTTTCTGGCTTGAAAACTTGTTTCTGAGTGCTTCTGTTGGAAAGTAACAGCCTAAATGACAACATGCTCTCAAAATGCTTCTCTCGGGCCGAAAGCTCAAAAGTGACATTCTGCTGTTTTCGGACCAATTACTGATGCCAACTACATGAAACTGCTCTGGTAGTGTAGAATTCCCCAAATCACACAAATCTGGCTTGAAAACTTGTTTCTGGCTTGAAAACTTGTTTCTGAGTGCTTCTGTTGGAAAGTAACAGCCTAAATGACAACATGCTCTCAAAATGCTTCTCTCGGGCCGAAAAGCTCAAAAGTGACATTCTGCTGTTTCGGACCAATTACTGATGCCAACTACATGAAACTGCTCTGGTAGTGTAGAATTCCCCAAATCACACAAATCTGGCTTGAAAACTTGTTTCTGGCTTGAAAACTGTTTCTGAGTGCTTCTGTTGGAAAGTAACAGCCTAAATGACAACATGCTCTCAAAATGCTTCTCTCGGGCCGAAAGCTCAAAAGTGACATTCTGCTGTTTCGGACCAATTACTGATGCCAACTACATGAAACTGCTCTAGTGTAGAATTCCCCAAATCACACAAATCTGGCTTGAAAACTTGTTTCTGGCTTGAAAACTTGTTTCTGAGTGCTTCTGTTGGAAAGTAACAGCCTAAATGACAACATGCTCTCAAAATGCTTCTCTCGGGCCGAAAAGCTCAAAAGTGACATTCTGCTGTTTTCGGACCAATTACTGATGCCAACTACATGAAACTGCTCTGCTAGTGTAGAATTCCCCAAATCACACAAATCTGGCTTGAAAACTTGTTTCTGGCTTGAAAACTTGTTTCTGAGTGCTTCTGTTGGAAAGTAACAGCCTAAATGACAACATGCTCTCAAAATGCTTCTCTCGGGCCGAAAAGCTCAAAAGTGACATTCTGCTGTTTTCGGACCAATTACTGATGCCAACTACATGAAACTGCTCTGGTAGTGTAGAATTCCCCAAATCACACAAATCTGGCTTGAAAACTTGTTTCTGGCTTGAAAACTGTTTCTGAGTGCTTCTGTTGGAAAGTAACAGCCTAAATGACAACATGCTCTCAAAATGCTTCTCTCGGGCCGAAAAGCTCAAAAGTGACATTCTGCTGTTTTCGGACCAATTACTGATGCCAACTACATGAAACTGCTCTGGTAGTGTAGAATTCCCCAAATCACACAAATCTGGCTTGAAAACTTGTTTCTGGCTTGAAAACTTGTTTCTGAGTGCTTCTGTTGGAAAGTAACAGCCTAAATGACAACATGCTCTCAAAATGCTTCTCTCGGGCCGAAAAGCTCAAAAGTGACATTCTGCTGTTTCGGACCAATTACTGATGCCAACTACATGAAACTGCTCTGCTAGTGTAGAATTCCCCAAATCACACAAATCTGGCTTGAAAACTTGTTTCTGGCTTGAAAACTTGTTTCTGAGTGCTTCTGTTGGAAAGTAACAGCCTAAATGACAACATGCTCTCAAAATGCTTCTCTCGGGCCGAAAAGCTCAAAAGTGACATTCTGCTGTTTTCGGACCAATTACTGATGCCAACTACATGAAACTGCTCTGGTAGTGTAGAATTCCCCAAATCACACATATCTGGCTTGAAAACTTGTTTCTGAGTGCTTCTGTTGGAAAGTAACAGCCTAAATGACAACATGCTCTCAAAATGCTTCTCTCGGGCCGAAAAGCTCAAAAGTGACATTCTGCTGTTTTCGGACCAATTACTGATGCCAACTACATGAAACTGCTCTGGTAGTGTAGAATTCCCCAAATCACACAAATCTGGCTTGAAAACTTGTTTCTGGCTTGAAAACTTGTTTCTGAGTGCTTCTGTTGGAAAGTAACAGCCTAAATGACAACATGCTCTCAAAATGCTTCTCTCGGGCCGAAAAGCTCAAAAGTGACATTCTGCTGTTTCGGACCAATTACTGATGCCAACTACATGAAACTGCTCTGGTAGTGTAGAATTCCCCAAATCACACAAATCTGGCTTGAAAACTTGTTTCTGGCTTGAAAACTTGTTTCTGAGTGCTTCTGTTGGAAAGTAACAGCCTAAATGACAACATGCTCTCAAAATGCTTCTCTCGGGCCGAAAAGCTCAAAAGTGACATTCTGCTGTTTTCGGACCAATTACTGATGCCAACTACATGAAACTGCTCTGGTAGTGTAGAATTCCCCAAATCACACAAATCTGGCTTGAAAACTTGTTTCTGGCTTGAAAACTTGTTTCTGAGTGCTTCTGTTGGAAAGTAACAGCCTAAATGACAACATGCTCTCAAAATGCTTCTCTCGGGCCGAAAAGCTCAAAAGTGACATTCTGCTGTTTTCGGACCAATTACTGATGCCAACTACATGAAACTGCTCTGGTAGTGTAGAATTCCCCAAATCACACATATCTGGCTTGAAAACTTGTTTCTGAGTGCTTCTGTTTTGAAAGTAACAGCCTAAATGACAACATGCTCTCAAAATGCTTCTCTCGGGCCGAAAAGCTCAAAAGTGACATTCTGCTGTTTTCGGACCAATTACTGATGCCAACTACATGAAACTGCTCTGCTAGTGTAGAATTCCCCAAATCACACAAATCTGGCTTGAAAACTTGTTTCTGGCTTGAAAACTTGTTTCTGAGTGCTTCTGTTGGAAAGTAACAGCCTAAATGACAACATGCTCTCAAAATGCTTCTCTCGGGCCGAAAAGCTCAAAAGTGACATTCTGCTGTTTTCGGACCAATTACTGATGCCAACTACATGAAACTGCTCTGGTGTAGAATTCCCCAAATCACACAAATCTGGCTTGAAAACTGGCTTGAAAACTTGTTTCTGAGTGCTTCTGTTGGAAAGTAACAGCCTAAATGACAACATGCTCTCAAAATGCTTCTCTCGGGCCGAAAAGCTCAAAAGTGACATTCTGCTGTTTTCGGACCAATTACTGATGCCAACTACATGAAACTGCTCTGGTAGTGTAGAATTCCCCAAATCACACAAATCTGGCTTGAAAACTTGTTTCTGGCTTGAAAACTTGTTTCTGAGTGCTTCTGTTGGAAAGTAACAGCCTAAATGACAACATGCTCTCAAAATGCTTCTCTCGGGCCGAAAAGCTCAAAAGTGACATTCTGCTGTTTTCGGACCAATTACTGATGCCAACTACATGAAACTGCTCTGCTAGTGTAGAATTCCCCAAATCACACAAATCTGGCTTGAAAACTTGTTTCTGGCTTGAAAACTTGTTTCTGAGTGCTTCTGTTGGAAAGTAACAGCCTAAATGACAACATGCTCTCAAAATGCTTCTCTCGGGCCGAAAAGCTCAAAAGTGACATTCTGCTGTTTTCGGACCAATTACTGATGCCAACTACATGAAACTGCTCTGGTAGTGTAGAATTCCCCAAATCACACAATCTGGCTTGAAAACTTGTTTCTGAGTGCTTCTGTTGAAAGTAACAGCCTAAATGACAACATGCTCTCAAAATGCTTCTCTCGGGCCGAAAAGCTCAAAAGTGACATTCTGCTGTTTTCGGACCAATTACTGATGCCAACTACATGAAACTGCTCTGGTAGTGTAGAATTCCCCAAATCACACAAATCTGGCTTGAAAACTTGTTTCTGGCTTGAAAACTTGTTTCTGAGTGCTTCTGTTGGAAAGTAACAGCCTAAATGACAACATGCTCTCAAAATGCTTCTCTCGGGCCGAAAAGCTCAAAAGTGACATTCTGCTGTTTTCGGACCAATTACTGATGCCAACTACATGAAACTGCTCTGCTAGTGTAGAATTCCCCAAATCACACAAATCTGGCTTGAAAACTTGTTTCTGAGTGCTTCTGTTGGAAAGTAACAGCCTAAATGACAACATGCTCTCAAAATGCTTCTCTCGGGCCGAAAAGCTCAAAAGTGACATTCTGCTGTTTTCGGACCAATTACTGATGCCAACTACATGAAACTGCTCTGCTAGTGTAGAATTCCCCAAATCACAAATGTGGCTTGAAAACTTGTTTCTGGCTTGAAAACTTGTTTCTGAGTGCTTCTGTTGGAAAGTAACAGCCTAAATGACAACATGCTCTCAAAATGCTTCTCTCGGGCCGAAAAGCTCAAAAGTGACATTCTGCTGTTTTCGGACCAATTACTGATGCCAACTACATGAAACTGCTCTGGTAGTGTAGAATTCCCCAAATCACACATATCTGGCTTGAAAACTTGTTTCTGAGTGCTTCTGTTGGAAAGTAACAGCCTAAATGACAACATGCTCTCAAAATGCTTCTCTCGGGCCGAAAAGCTCAAAAGTGACATTCTGCTGTTTTCGGACCAATTACTGATGCCAACTACATGAAACTGCTCTGGTAGTGTAGAATTCCCCAAATCACACAAATCTGGCTTGAAAACTTGTTTCTGGCTTGAAAACTTGTTTCTGAGTGCTTCTGTTGGAAAGTAACAGCCTAAATGACAACATGCTCTCAAAATGCTTCTCTCGGGCCGAAAAGCTCAAAAGTGACATTCTGCTGTTTTCGGACCAATTACTGATGCCAACTACATGAAACTGCTCTGGTAGTGTAGAATTCCCCAAATCACACAAATCTGGCTTGAAAACTTGTTCAGGCTTGAAAACTTGTTTCTGAGTGCTTCTGTTGGAAAGTAACAGCCTAAATGACAACATGCTCTCAAATGCTTCTCTCGGGCCGAAAAGCTCAAAAGTGACATTCTGCTGTTTTCGGACCAATTACTGATGCCAACTACATGAAACTGCTCTGGTAGTGTAGAATTCCCCAAATCACACATATCTGGCTTGAAAACTTGTTTCTGAGTGCTTCTTTTTGGAAAGTAACAGCCTAAATGACAACATGCTCTCAAAATGCTTCTCTCGGGCCGAAAAGCTCAAAAGTGACATTCTGCTGTTTTCGGACCAATTACTGATGCCAACTACATGAAACTGCTCTGGTAGTGTAGAATTCCCCAAATCACACAAATCTGGCTTGAAAACTTGTTTCTGGCTTGAAAACTTGTTTCTGAGTGCTTCTGTTGGAAAGTAACAGCCTAAATGACAACATGCTCTCAAAATGCTTCTCTCGGGCCGAAAAGCTCAAAAGTGACATTCTGCTGTTTTCGGACCAATTACTGATGCCAACTACATGAAACTGCTCTGAGTGTAGAATTCCCCAAATCACACATCTGGCTTGAAACTTGTTTCTGAGTGCTTCTGTTGGAAAGTAACAGCCTAAATGACAACATGCTCTCAAAATGCTTCTCTCGGGCCGAAAAGCTCAAAAGTGACATTCTGCTTTTTCGGACCAATTACTGATGCCAACTACATGAAACTGCTCTGGTAGTGTAGAATTCCCCAAATCACACAAATCTGGCTTGAAAACTTGTTTCTGGCTTGAAAACTTGTTTCTGAGTGCTTCTGTTGGAAAGTAACAGCCTAAATGACAACATGCTCTCAAAATGCTTCTCTCGGGCCGAAAAGCTCAAAAGTGACATTCTGCTGTTTCGGACCAATTACTGATGCCAACTACATGAAACTGCTCTGGTAGTGTAGAATTCCCCAAATCACACAAATCTGGCTTGAAAACTTGTTTCTGAGTGCTTCTGTTGGAAAGTAACAGCCTAAATGACAACATGCTCTCAAAATGCTTCTCTCGGGCCGAAAAGCTCAAAAGTGACATTCTGCTGTTTCGGACCAATTACTGATGCCAACTACATGAAACTGCTCTGGTAGTGTAGAATTCCCCAAATCACACAAATCTGGCTTGAAAACTTGTTTCTGGCTTGAAAACTTGTTTGTGAGTGCTTCTGTTGGAAAGTAACAGCCTAAATGACAACATGCTCTCAAAATGCTTCTCTCGGGCCGAAAAGCTCAAAAGTGACATTCTGCTGTTTCGGACCAATTACTGATGCCAACTACATGAAACTGCTCTGGTAGTGTAGAATTCCCCAAATCACACAAATCTGGCTTGAAAACTTGTTTCTGGCTTGAAAACTTGTTTCTGAGTGCTTCTGTTGGAAAGTAACAGCCTAAATGACAACATGCTCTCAAAATGCTTCTCTCGGGCCGAAAAGCTCAAAAGTGACATTCTGCTGTTTTCGGACCAATTACTGATGCCAACTACATGAAACTGCTCTGGTAGTGTAGAATTCCCCAAATCACACAATCTGGCTTGAAAACTTGTTTCTGAGTGCTTCTGTTGGAAAGTAACAGCCTAAATGACAACATGCTCTCAAAATGCTTCTCTCGGGCCGAAAAGCTCAAAAGTGACATTCTGCTGTTTTCGGACCAATTACTGATGCCAACTACATGAAACTGCTCTGCTAGTGTAGAATTCCCCAAATCACACTGGCTTGAAAACTTGTTTCTGGCTTGAAAACTTGTTTCTGAGTGCTTCTGTTGGAAAGTAACAGCCTAAATGACAACATGCTCTCAAAATGCTTCTCTCGGGCCGAAAAGCTCAAAAGTGACATTCTGCTGTTTTCGGACCAATTACTGATGCCAACTACATGAAACTGCTCTGGTAGTGTAGAATTCCCCAAATCACACGTTTCTGGCTTGAAAACTTGTTTCTGAGTGCTTCTGTTGGAAAGTAACAGCCTAAATGACAACATGCTCTCAAAATGCTTCTCTCGGGCCGAAAAGCTCAAAAGTGACATTCTGCTGTTTTCGGACCAATTACTGATGCCAACTACATGAAACTGCTCTGGTAGTGTAGAATTCCCCAAATCACACAATCTGGCTTGAAACTTGTTTCTGGCTTGAAAACTTGTTTCTGAGTGCTTCTGTTGGAAAGTAACAGCCTAAATGACAACATGCTCTCAAAATGCTTCTCTCGGGCCGAAAAGCTCAAAAGTGACATTCTGCTGTTTTCGGACCAATTACTGATGCCAACTACATGAAACTGCTCTGGTAGTGTAGAATTCCCCAAATCACACAATCTGGCTTGAAAACTTGTTTCTGAGTGCTTCTGTTGGAAAGTAACAGCCTAAATGACAACATGCTCTCAAAATGCTTCTCTCGGGCCGAAAAGCTCAAAAGTGACATTCTGCTGTTTTCGGACCAATTACTGATGCCAACTACATGAAACTGCTCTGCTAGTGTAGAATTCCCCAAATCACACAAATCTGGCTTGAAAACTTGTTTCTGGCTTGAAAACTTGTTTCTGAGTGCTTCTGTTGGAAAGTAACAGCCTAAATGACAACATGCTCTCAAAATGCTTCTCTCGGGCCGAAAAGCTCAAAAGTGACATTCTGCTTTTTCGGACCAATTACTGATGCCAACTACATGAAACTGCTCTGCTAGTGTAGAATTCCCCAAATCACACAAATCTGGCTTGAAAACTTGTTTCTGGCTTGAAAACTTGTTTCTGAGTGCTTCTGTTGGAAAGTAACAGCCTAAATGACAACATGCTCTCAAAATGCTTCTCTCGGGCCGAAAAGCTCAAAAGTGACATTCTGCTGTTTTCGGACCAATTACTGATGCCAACTACATGAAACTGCTCTGGTAGTGTAGAATTCCCCAAATCACACAAATCTGGCTTGAAAACTTGTTTCTGGCTTGAAAACTTGTTTCTGAGTGCTTCTGTTGGAAAGTAACAGCCTAAATGACAACATGCTCTCAAAATGCTTCTCTCGGGCCGAAAAGCTCAAAAGTGACATTCTGCTGTTTTCGGACCAATTACTGATGCCAACTACATGAAACTGCTCTGGTAGTGTAGAATTCCCCAAATCACACAAATCTGGCTTGAAAACTTGTTTCTGGCTTGAAAACTTGTTTCTGAGTGCTTCTGTTGGAAAGTAACAGCCTAAATGACAACATGCTCTCAAAATGCTTCTCTCGGGCCGAAAAGCTCAAAAGTGACATTCTGCTGTTTTCGGACCAATTACTGATGCCAACTACATGAAACTGCTCTGGTAGTGTAGAATTCCCCAAATCACACATATCTGGCTTGAAAACTTGTTTCTGAGTGCTTCTGTTTTGGAAAGTAACAGCCTAAATGACAACATGCTCTCAAAATGCTTCTCTCGGGCCGAAAAGCTCAAAAGTGACATTCTGCTGTTTTCGGACCAATTACTGATGCCAACTACATGAAACTGCTCTGGTAGTGTAGAATTCCCCAAATCACACAATCTGGCTTGAAAACTTGTTTCTGGCTTGAAAACTTGTTTCTGAGTGCTTCTGTTGGAAAGTAACAGCCTAAATGACAACATGCTCTCAAAATGCTTCTCTCGGGCCGAAAAGCTCAAAAGTGACATTCTGCTGTTTTCGGACCAATTACTGATGCCAACTACATGAAACTGCTCTGCTAGTGTAGAATTCCCCAAATCACAAAAACTGGCTTGAAAACTTGTTTCTGAGTGCTTCTGTTGGAAAGTAACAGCCTAAATGACAACATGCTCTCAAAATGCTTCTCTCGGGCCGAAAAGCTCAAAAGTGACATTCTGCTGTTTTCGGACCAATTACTGATGCCAACTACATGAAACTGCTCTGCTAGTGTAGAATTCCCCAAATCACACAAATCTGGCTTGAAAACTTGTTTCTGGCTTGAAAACTTGTTTCTGAGTGCTTCTGTTGGAAAGTAACAGCCTAAATGACAACATGCTCTCAAAATGCTTCTCTCGGGCCGAAAAGCTCAAAAGTGACATTCTGCTGTTTTCGGACCAATTACTGATGCCAACTACATGAAACTGCTCTGGTAGTGTAGAATTCCCCAAATCACACATATCTGGCTTGAAAACTTGTTTCTGAGTGCTTCTGTTTTGAAAGTAACAGCCTAAATGACAACATGCTCTCAAAATGCTTCTCTCGGGCCGAAAAGCTCAAAAGTGACATTCTGCTGTTTTCGGACCAATTACTGATGCCAACTACATGAAACTGCTCTGGTAGTGTAGAATTCCCCAAATCACACAAATCTGGCTTGAAAACTTGTTTCTGGCTTGAAAACTGTTTCTGAGTGCTTCTGTTGGAAAGTAACAGCCTAAATGACAACATGCTCTCAAAATGCTTCTCTCGGGCCGAAAAGCTCAAAAGTGACATTCTGCTGTTTTCGGACCAATTACTGATGCCAACTACATGAAACTGCTCTGGTAGTGTAGAATTCCCCAAATCACACAAATCTGGCTTGAAAACTTGTTTCTGGCTTGAAAACTTGTTTCTGAGTGCTTCTGTTGGAAAGTAACAGCCTAAATGACAACATGCTCTCAAAATGCTTCTCTCGGGCCGAAAAGCTCAAAAGTGACATTCTGCTGTTTTCGGACCAATTACTGATGCCAACTACATGAAACTGCTCTGGTAGTGTAGAATTCCCCAAATCACACAATCTGGCTTGAAAACTTGTTTCTGAGTGCTTCTGTTGGAAAGTAACAGCCTAAATGACAACATGCTCTCAAAATGCTTCTCTCGGGCCGAAAAGCTCAAAAGTGACATTCTGCTGTTTTCGGACCAATTACTGATGCCAACTACATGAAACTGCTCTGGTAGTGTAGAATTCCCCAAATCACACAAATCTGGCTTGAAAACTTGTTTCTGGCTTGAAAACTTGTTTCTGAGTGCTTCTGTTGGAAAGTAACAGCCTAAATGACAACATGCTCTCAAAATGCTTCTCTCGGGCCGAAAAGCTCAAAAGTGACATTCTGCTGTTTTCGGACCAATTACTGATGCCAACTACATGAAACTGCTCTGTAGTGTAGAATTCCCCAAATCACACGTTTCTGGCTTGAAAACTTGTTTCTGAGTGCTTCTGTTGGAAAGTAACAGCCTAAATGACAACATGCTCTCAAAATGCTTCTCTCGGCCGAAAAGCTCAAAAGTGACATTCTGCTGTTTTCGGACCAATTACTGATGCCAACTACATGAAACTGCTCTGGTAGTGTAGAATTCCCCAAATCACACAAATCTGGCTTGAAAACTTGTTTCTGGCTTGAAAACTTGTTTCTGAGTGCTTCTGTTGGAAAGTAACAGCCTAAATGACAACATGCTCTCAAAATGCTTCTCTCGGGCCGAAAAGCTCAAAAGTGACATTCTGCTGTTTTCGGACCAATTACTGATGCCAACTACATGAAACTGCTCTGGTAGTGTAGAATTCCCCAAATCACACATCTTGGCTTGAAAACTTGTTTCTGAGTGCTTCTGTTGGAAAGTAACAGCCTAAATGACAACATGCTCTCAAAATGCTTCTCTCGGGCCGAAAAGCTCAAAAGTGACATTCTGCTGTTTTCGGACCAATTACTGATGCCAACTACATGAAACTGCTCTGGTAGTGTAGAATTCCCCAAATCACACAAATCTGGCTTGAAAACTTGTTTCTGGCAAAACTGTTTCTGAGTGCTTCTGTTGGAAAGTAACAGCCTAAATGACAACATGCTCTCAAAATGCTTCTCTCGGGCCGAAAAGCTCAAAAGTGACATTCTGCTGTTTTCGGACCAATTACTGATGCCAACTACATGAAACTGCTCTGGTAGTGTAGAATTCCCCAAATCACACAAATCTGGCTTGAAAACTTGTTTCTGGCTTGAAAACTTGTTTCTGAGTGCTTCTGTTGGAAAGTAACAGCCTAAATGACAACATGCTCTCAAAATGCTTCTCTCGGGCCGAAAAGCTCAAAAGTGACATTCTGCTGTTTTCGGACCAATTACTGATGCCAACTACATGAAACTGCTCTGGTAGTGTAGAATTCCCCAAATCACACAAATCTGGCTTGAAAACTTGTTTCTGGCTTGAAAACTTGTTTCTGAGTGCTTCTGTTGGAAAGTAACAGCCTAAATGACAACATGCTCTCAAAATGCTTCTCTCGGGCCGAAAAGCTCAAAAGTGACATTCTGCTGTTTTCGGACCAATTACTGATGCCAACTACATGAAACTGCTCTGGTAGTGTAGAATTCCCCAAATCACACAAATGGCTTGAAAACTTGTTTCTGGCTTGAAAACTTGTTTCTGAGTGCTTCTGTTGGAAAGTAACAGCCTAAATGACAACATGCTCTCAAAATGCTTCTCTCGGGCCGAAAAGCTCAAAAGTGACATTCTGCTGTTTTCGGACCAATTACTGATGCCAACTACATGAAACTGCTGGTAGTGTTGAATTCCCCAAATCACACGTTTCTGGCTTGAAAACTTGTTTCTGGCTTGAAAACTTGTTTCTGAGTGCTTCTGTTGGAAAGTAACAGCCTAAATGACAACATGCTCTCAAAATGCTTCTCTCGGGCCGAAAAGCTCAAAAGTGACATTCTGCTGTTTTCGGACCAATTACTGATGCCAACTACATGAAACTGCTCTGGTAGTGTAGAATTCCCCAAATCACACAAATCTGGCTTGAAAACTTGTTTCTGGCTTGAAAACTTGTTTCTGAGTGCTTCTGTTGGAAAGTAACAGCCTAAATGACAACATGCTCTCAAAATGCTTCTCTCGGGCCGAAAAGCTCAAAAGTGACATTCTGCTGTTTTCGGACCAATTACTGATGCCAACTACATGAAACTGCTCTGGTAGTGTAGAATTCCCCAAATCACACAAATCTGGCTTGAAAACTTGTTTCTGGCTTGAAAACTTGTTTCTGAGTGCTTCTGTTGGAAAGTAACAGCCTAAATGACAACATGCTCTCAAAATGCTTCTCTCGGGCCGAAAAGCTCAAAAGTGACATTCTGCTGTTTTCGGACCAATTACTGATGCCAACTACATGAAACTGCTCTAGTGTAGAATTCCCCAAATCACACAAATCTGGCTTGAAAACTTGTTTCTGGCTTGAAAACTTGTTTCTGAGTGCTTCTGTTGGAAAGTAACAGCCTAAATGACAACATGCTCTCAAAATGCTTCTCTCGGGCCGAAAAGCTCAAAAGTGACATTCTGCTGTTTTCGGACCAATTACTGATGCCAACTACATGAAACTGCTCTGGTAGTGTAGAATTCCCCAAATCACACAAATCTGGCTTGAAAACTTGTTTCTGGCTTGAAAACTGTTTCTGTGCTTCTGTTGGAAAGTAACAGCCTAAATGACAACATGCTCTCAAAATGCTTCTCTCGGGCCGAAAAGCTCAAAAGTGACATTCTGCTGTTTTCGGACCAATTACTGATGCCAACTACATGAAACTGCTCTGGTAGTGTAGAATTCCCAAATCACACGTTTCTGGCTTGAAAACTTGTTTCTGAGTGCTTCTGTTGGAAAGTAACAGCCTAAATGACAACATGCTCTCAAAATGCTTCTCTCGGGCCGAAAAGCTCAAAAGTGACATTCTGCTGTTTTCGGACCAATTACTGATGCCAACTACATGAAACTGCTCTGGTAGTGTAGAATTCCCCAAATCACACAAATCTGGCTTGAAAACTTGTTTCTGAGTGCTTCTGTTGGAAAGTAACAGCCTAAATGACAACATGCTCTCAAAATGCTTCTCTCGGGCCGAAAAGCTCAAAAGTGACATTCTGCTGTTTTCGGACCAATTACTGATGCCAACTACATGAAACTGCTCTGGTAGTGTAGAATTCCCCAAATCACACAAATCTGGCTTGAAAACTTGTTTCTGGCTTGAAAACTTGTTTCTGAGTGCTTCTGTTGGAAAGTAACAGCCTAAATGACAACATGCTCTCAAAATGCTTCTCTCGGGCCGAAAAGCTCAAAAGTGACATTCTGCTGTTTTCGGACCAATTACTGATGCCAACTACATGAAACTGCTCTGGTAGTGTAGAATTCCCCAAATCACACAAATCTGGCTTGAAAACTTGTTTCTGGCTTGAAAACTTGTTTCTGAGTGCTTCTGTTGGAAAGTAACAGCCTAAATGACAACATGCTCTCAAAATGCTTCTCTCGGGCCGAAAAGCTCAAAAGTGACATTCTGCTGTTTTCGGACCAATTACTGATGCCAACTACATGAAACTGCTCTGGTAGTGTAGAATTCCCCAAATCACACAAATCTGGCTTGAAAACTTGTTTCTGGCTTGAAAACTTGTTTCTGAGTGCTTCTGTTGGAAAGTAACAGCCTAAATGACAACATGCTCTCAAAATGCTTCTCTCGGGCCGAAAAGCTCAAAAGTGACATTCTGCTGTTTTCGGACCAATTACTGATGCCAACTACATGAAACTGCTCTGGTAGTGTAGAATTCCCCAAATCACACAAATCTGGCTTGAAAACTTGTTTCTGGCTTGAAAACTTGTTTCTGAGTGCTTCTGTTGGAAAGTAACAGCCTAAATGACAACATGCTCTCAAAATGCTTCTCTCGGGCCGAAAAGCTCAAAAGTGACATTCTGCTGTTTTCGGACCAATTACTGATGCCAACTACATGAAACTGCTCTGGTAGTGTAGAATTCCCCAAATCACACGTTTCTGGCTTGAAAACTTGTTTCTGGCTTGAAAACTTGTTTCTGAGTGCTTCTGTTGGAAAGTAACAGCCTAAATGACAACATGCTCTCAAAATGCTTCTCTCGGGCCGAAAAGCTCAAAAGTGACATTCTGCTGTTTTCGGACCAATTACTGATGCCAACTACATGAAACTGCTCTGGTAGTGTAGAATTCCCCAAATCACACAAATCTGGCTTGAAAACTTGTTTCTGGCTAAAACTTTTCTGAGTGCTTCTGTTGGAAAGTAACAGCCTAAATGACAACATGCTCTCAAAATGCTTCTCTCGGGCCGAAAAGCTCAAAAGTGACATTCTGCTGTTTTCGGACCAATTACTGATGCCAACTACATGAAACTGCTCTGGTAGTGTAGAATTCCCCAAATCACACAAATCTGGCTTGAAAACTTGTTTCTGGCTTGAAAACTTGTTTCTGAGTGCTTCTGTTGGAAAGTAACAGCCTAAATGACAACATGCTCTCAAAATGCTTCTCTCGGGCCGAAAAGCTCAAAGTGACATTCTGCTGTTTTCGGACCAATTACTGATGCCAACTACATGAAACTGCTCTGGTAGTGTAGAATTCCCCAAATCACACAAATCTGGCTTGAAAACTTGTTTCTGGCTTGAAAACTTGTTTCTGAGTGCTTCTGTTGGAAAGTAACAGCCTAAATGACAACATGCTCTCAAAATGCTTCTCTCGGGCCGAAAAGCTCAAAAGTGACATTCTGCTGTTTTCGGACCAATTACTGATGCCAACTACATGAAACTGCTCTGGTAGTGTAGAATTCCCCAAATCACACAAATCTGGCTTGAAAACTTGTTTCTGGCTTGAAAACTTGTTTCTGAGTGCTTCTGTTGGAAAGTAACAGCCTAAATGACAACATGCTCTCAAAATGCTTCTCTCGGGCCGAAAAGCTCAAAAGTGACATTCTGCTGTTTTCGGACCAATTACTGATGCCAACTACATGAAACTGCTCTGTAGTGTAGAATTCCCCAAATCACAAAATCTGGCTTGAAAACTTGTTTCTGGCTTGAAAACTTGTTTCTGAGTGCTTCTGTTGGAAAGTAACAGCCTAAATGACAACATGCTCTCAAAATGCTTCTCTCGGGCCGAAAAGCTCAAAAGTGACATTCTGCTGTTTTCGGACCAATTACTGATGCCAACTACATGAAACTGCTCTGCTAGTGTAGAATTCCCCAAATCACACAAATCTGGCTTGAAAACTTGTTTCTGGCTTGAAAACTTGTTTCTGAGTGCTTCTGTTGGAAAGTAACAGCCTAAATGACAACATGCTCTCAAAATGCTTCTCTCGGGCCGAAAAGCTCAAAAGTGACATTCTGCTGTTTTCGGACCAATTACTGATGCCAACTACATGAAACTGCTCTGGTAGTGTAGAATTCCCCAAATCACACAAATCTGGCTTGAAAACTTGTTTCTGGCTTGAAAACTTGTTTCTGAGTGCTTCTGTTGGAAAGTAACAGCCTAAATGACAACATGCTCTCAAAATGCTTCTCTCGGGCCGAAAAGCTCAAAAGTGACATTCTGCTGTTTTCGGACCAATTACTGATGCCAACTACATGAAACTGCTCTGCTAGTGTAGAATTCCCCAAATCACACGTCTGGCTTGAAAACTTGTTTCTGGCTTGAAAACTTGTTTCTGAGTGCTTCTGTTGGAAAGTAACAGCCTAAATGACAACATGCTCTCAAAATGCTTCTCTCGGGCCGAAAAGCTCAAAAGTGACATTCTGCTGTTTTCGGACCAATTACTGATGCCAACTACATGAAACTGCTCTGCTAGTGTAGAATTCCCCAAATCACACAAATCTGGCTTGAAAACTTGTTTCTGGCTTGAAAACTTGTTTCTGAGTGCTTCTGTTGGAAAGTAACAGCCTAAATGACAACATGCTCTCAAAATGCTTCTCTCGGGCCGAAAAGCTCAAAAGTGACATTCTGCTGTTTTCGGACCAATTACTGATGCCAACTACATGAAACTGCTCTGCTAGTGTAGAATTCCCCAAATCACACAAATCTGGCTTGAAAACTTGTTTCTGGCTTGAAAACTTGTTTCTGCTTCTGTTGGAAAGTAACAGCCTAAATGACAACATGCTCTCAAAATGCTTCTCTCGGGCCGAAAAGCTCAAAAGTGACATTCTGCTGTTTTCGGACCAATTACTGATGCCAACTACATGAAACTGCTCTGGTAGTGTAGAATTCCCCAAATCACACAAATCTGGCTTGAAAACTTGTTTCTGGCTTGAAAACTTGTTTCTGAGTGCTTCTGTTGGAAAGTAACAGCCTAAATGACAACATGCTCTCAAAATGCTTCTCTCGGGCCGAAAAGCTCAAAAGTGACATTCTGCTGTTTTCGGACCAATTACTGATGCCAACTACATGAAACTGCTCTGCTAGTGTAGAATTCCCCAAATCACACGTTTCTGGCTTGAAAACTTGTTTCTGGCTTGAAAACTTGTTTCTGAGTGCTTCTGTGGAAAGTAACAGCCTAAATGACAACATGCTCTCAAAATGCTTCTCTCGGGCCGAAAAGCTCAAAAGTGACATTCTGCTGTTTTCGGACCAATTACTGATGCCAACTACATGAAACTGCTCTGGTAGTGTAGAATTCCCCAAATCACACAAATCTGGCTTGAAAACTTGTTTCTGGCTTGAAAACTTGTTTCTGAGTGCTTCTGTTGGAAAGTAACAGCCTAAATGACAACATGCTCTCAAAATGCTTCTCTCGGGCCGAAAAGCTCAAAAGTGACATTCTGCTGTTTTCGGACCAATTACTGATGCCAACTACATGAAACTGCTCTGCTAGTGTAGAATTCCCCAAATCACACAAATCTGGCTTGAAAACTTGTTTCTGGCTTGAAAACTTGTTTCTGAGTGCTTCTGTTGGAAAGTAACAGCCTAAATGACAACATGCTCTCAAATGCTTCTCTCGGGCCGAAAAGCTCAAAAGTGACATTCTGCTGTTTTCGGACCAATTACTGATGCCAACTACATGAAACTGCTCTGGTAGTGTAGAATTCCCCAAATCACACAAATCTGGCTTGAAAACTTGTTTCTGGCTTGAAAACTTGTTTCTGAGTGCTTCTGTTGGAAAGTAACAGCCTAAATGACAACATGCTCTCAAAATGCTTCTCTCGGGCCGAAAAGCTCAAAAGTGACATTCTGCTGTTTTCGGACCAATTACTGATGCCAACTACATGAAACTGCTCTGCTAGTGTAGAATTCCCCAAATCACACGTTTCTGGCTTGAAAACTTGTTTCTGGCTTGAAAACTTGTTTCTGAGTGCTTCTGTTGGAAAGTAACAGCCTAAATGACAACATGCTCTCAAAATGCTTCTCTCGGGCCGAAAAGCTCAAAAGTGACATTCTGCTGTTTTCGGACCAATTACTGATGCCAACTACATGAAACTGCTCTGGTAGTGTAGAATTCCCCAAATCACACAAATCTGGCTTGAAAACTTGTTTCTGGCTTGAAAACTTGTTTCTGAGTGCTTCTGTTGGAAAGTAACAGCCTAAATGACAACATGCTCTCAAAATGCTTCTCTCGGGCCGAAAAGCTCAAAAGTGACATTCTGCTGTTTTCGGACCAATTACTGATGCCAACTACATGAAACTGCTCTGGTAGTGTAGAATTCCCCAAATCACACGTTTCTGGCTTGAAAACTTGTTTCTGGCTTGAAAACTTGTTTCTGAGTGCTTCTGTTGGAAAGTAACAGCCTAAATGACAACATGCTCTCAAAATGCTTCTCTCGGGCCGAAAAGCTCAAAAGTGACATTCTGCTGTTTTCGGACCAATTACTGATGCCAACTACATGAAACTGCTCTGGTAGTGTAGAATTCCCCAAATCACACAAATCTGGCTTGAAAACTTGTTTCTGGCTTGAAAACTGTTTCTGAGTGCTTCTGTTGGAAAGTAACAGCCTAAATGACAACATGCTCTCAAAATGCTTCTCTCGGGCCGAAAAGCTCAAAAGTGACATTCTGCTGTTTTCGGACCAATTACTGATGCCAACTACATGAAACTGCTCTGGTAGTGTAGAATTCCCCAAATCACACAAATCTGGCTTGAAAACTTGTTTCTGGCTTGAAAACTTGTTTCTGAGTGCTTCTGTTGGAAAGTAACAGCCTAAATGACAACATGCTCTCAAAATGCTTCTCTCGGGCCGAAAAGCTCAAAAGTGACATTCTGCTGTTTTCGGACCAATTACTGATGCCAACTACATGAAACTGCTCTGGTAGTGTAGAATTCCCCAAATCACACAAATCTGGCTTGAAAACTTGTTTCTGGCTTGAAAACTTGTTTCTGAGTGCTTCTGTTGGAAAGTAACAGCCTAAATGACAACATGCTCTCAAAATGCTTCTCTCGGGCCGAAAAGCTCAAAAGTGACATTCTGCTGTTTTCGGACCAATTACTGATGCCAACTACATGAAACTGCTCTGGTAGTGTAGAATTCCCCAAATCACAAATCTGGCTTGAAAACTTGTTTCTGGCTTGAAAACTTGTTTCTGAGTGCTTCTGTTGGAAAGTAACAGCCTAAATGACAACATGCTCTCAAAATGCTTCTCTCGGGCCGAAAAGCTCAAAAGTGACATTCTGCTGTTTTCGGACCAATTACTGATGCCAACTACATGAAACTGCTCTGGTAGTGTAGAATTCCCCAAATCACACGTTTCTGGCTTGAAAACTTGTTTCTGGCTTGAAAACTTGTTTCTGAGTGCTTCTGTTGGAAAGTAACAGCCTAAATGACAACATGCTCTCAAAATGCTTCTCTCGGGCCGAAAAGCTCAAAAGTGACATTCTGCTGTTTTCGGACCAATTACTGATGCCAACTACATGAAACTGCTCTGGTAGTGTAGAATTCCCCAAATCACACAATCTGGCTTGAAAACTTGTTTCTGGCTTGAAAACTTGTTTCTGAGTGCTTCTGTTGGAAAGTAACAGCCTAAATGACAACATGCTCTCAAAATGCTTCTCTCGGGCCGAAAAGCTCAAAAGTGACATTCTGCTGTTTTCGGACCAATTACTGATGCCAACTACATGAAACTGCTCTGGTAGTGTAGAATTCCCCAAATCACACAAATCTGGCTTGAAAACTTGTTTCTGGCTTGAAAACTTGTTTCTGAGTGCTTCTGTTGGAAAGTAACAGCCTAAATGACAACATGCTCTCAAAATGCTTCTCTCGGGCCGAAAAGCTCAAAAGTGACATTCTGCTGTTTTCGGACCAATTACTGATGCCAACTACATGAAACTGCTCTGGTAGTGTAGAATTCCCCAAATCACACAAATCCTGCTTGAAAACTTGTTTCTGGCTTGAAAACTTGTTTCTGAGTGCTTCTGTTGGAAAGTAACAGCCTAAATGACAACATGCTCTCAAAATGCTTCTCTCGGGCCGAAAAGCTCAAAAGTGACATTCTGCTGTTTTCGGACCAATTACTGATGCCAACTACATGAAACTGCTCTGCTAGTGTAGAATTCCCCAAATCACACAAATCTGGCTTGAAAACTTGTTTCTGGCTTGAAAACTTGTTTCTGAGTGCTTCTGTTGGAAAGTAACAGCCTAAATGACAACATGCTCTCAAAATGCTTCTCTCGGGCCGAAAAGCTCAAAAGTGACATTCTGCTGTTTTCGGACCAATTACTGATGCCAACTACATGAAACTGCTCTGCTAGTGTAGAATTCCCCAAATCACACAAATCTGGCTTGAAAACTTGTTTCTGGCTTGAAAACTTGTTTCTGAGTGCTTCTGTTGGAAAGTAACAGCCTAAATGACAACATGCTCTCAAAATGCTTCTCTCGGGCCGAAAAGCTCAAAAGTGACATTCTGCTGTTTTCGGACCAATTACTGATGCCAACTACATGAAACTGCTCTGGTAGTGTAGAATTCCCCAAATCACACAAATGGCTTGAAAACTTGTTTCTGGCTTGAAAACTTGTTTCTGAGTGCTTCTGTTGGAAAGTAACAGCCTAAATGACAACATGCTCTCAAAATGCTTCTCTCGGGCCGAAAAGCTCAAAAGTGACATTCTGCTGTTTTCGGACCAATTACTGATGCCAACTACATGAAACTGCTCTGCTAGTGTAGAATTCCCCAAATCACACGTTTCTGGCTTGAAAACTTGTTTCTGGCTTGAAAACTTGTTTCTGAGTGCTTCTGTTGGAAAGTAACAGCCTAAATGACAACATGCTCTCAAAATGCTTCTCTCGGGCCGAAAAGCTCAAAAGTGACATTCTGCTGTTTTCGGACCAATTACTGATGCCAACTACATGAAACTGCTCTGGTAGTGTAGAATTCCCCAAATCACACAAATCTGGCTTGAAAACTTGTTTCTGGCTTGAAAACTTGTTTCTGAGTGCTTCTGTTGGAAAGTAACAGCCTAAATGACAACATGCTCTCAAAATGCTTCTCTCGGGCCGAAAAGCTCAAAAGTGACATTCTGCTGTTTTCGGACCAATTACTGATGCCAACTACATGAAACTGCTCTGCTAGTGTAGAATTCCCCAAATCACACAAATCTGGCTTGAAAACTTGTTTCTGGCTTGAAAACTTGTTTCTGAGTGCTTCTGTTGGAAAGTAACAGCCTAAATGACAACATGCTCTCAAAATGCTTCTCTCGGGCCGAAAAGCTCAAAAGTGACATTCTGCTGTTTTCGGACCAATTACTGATGCCAACTACATGAAACTGCTCTGGTAGTGTAGAATTCCCCAAATCACACAAATCTGGCTTGAAAACTTGTTTCTGGCTTGAAAACTTGTTTCTGAGTGCTTCTGTTGGAAAGTAACAGCCTAAATGACAACATGCTCTCAAAATGCTTCTCTCGGGCCGAAAAGCTCAAAAGTGACATTCTGCTGTTTTCGGACCAATTACTGATGCCAACTACATGAAACTGCTCTGCTAGTGTAGAATTCCCCAAATCACACGTTTGGCTTGAAAACTTGTTTCTGGCTTGAAAACTTGTTTCTGAGTGCTTCTGTTGGAAAGTAACAGCCTAAATGACAACATGCTCTCAAAATGCTTCTCTCGGGCCGAAAAGCTCAAAAGTGACATTCTGCTGTTTTCGGACCAATTACTGATGCCAACTACATGAAACTGCTCTGGTAGTGTAGAATTCCCCAAATCACACAACTGGCTTGAAAACTTGTTTCTGGCTTGAAAACTTGTTTCTGAGTGCTTCTGTTGGAAAGTAACAGCCTAAATGACAACATGCTCTCAAAATGCTTCTCTCGGGCCGAAAAGCTCAAAAGTGACATTCTGCTGTTTTCGGACCAATTACTGATGCCAACTACATGAAACTGCTCTGCTAGTGTAGAATTCCCCAAATCACACGTTTCTGGCTTGAAAACTTGTTTCTGGCTTGAAAACTTGTTTCTGAGTGCTTCTGTTGGAAAGTAACAGCCTAAATGACAACATGCTCTCAAAATGCTTCTCTCGGACCTAAAGCTCAAAAGTGACATTCTGCTGTTTTCGGACCAATTACTGATGCCAACTACATGAAACTGCTCTGCTAGTGTAGAATTCCCCAAATCACACAAATCTGGCTTGAAAACTTGTTTCTGGCTTGAAAACTTGTTTCTGAGTGCTTCTGTTGGAAAGTAACAGCCTAAATGACAACATGCTCTCAAAATGCTTCTCTCGGGCCGAAAAGCTCAAAAGTGACATTCTGCTGTTTTCGGACCAATTACTGATGCCAACTACATGAAACTGCTCTGGTAGTGTAGAATTCCCCAAATCACACAAATCTGGCTTGAAAACTTGTTTCTGGCTTGAAAACTTGTTTCTGAGTGCTTCTGTTGGAAAGTAACAGCCTAAATGACAACATGCTCTCAAAATGCTTCTCTCGGGCCGAAAAGCTCAAAAGTGACATTCTGCTGTTTTCGGACCAATTACTGATGCCAACTACATGAAACTGCTCTGGTAGTGTAGAATTCCCCAAATCACACAAATCTGGCTTGAAAACTTGTTTCTGGCTTGAAAACTTGTTTCTGAGTGCTTCTGTTGGAAAGTAACAGCCTAAATGACAACATGCTCTCAAAATGCTTCTCTCGGGCCGAAAAGCTCAAAAGTGACATTCTGCTGTTTTCGGACCAATTACTGATGCCAACTACATGAAACTGCTCTGGTAGTGTAGAATTCCCCAAATCACACAAATCTGGCTTGAAAACTTGTTTCTGGCTTGAAAACTTGTTTCTGAGTGCTTCTGTTGGAAAGTAACAGCCTAAATGACAACATGCTCTCAAAATGCTTCTCTCGGGCCGAAAAGCTCAAAAGTGACATTCTGCTGTTTTCGGACCAATTACTGATGCCAACTACATGAAACTGCTCTGCTAGTGTAGAATTCCCCAAATCACACGTTTCTGGCTTGAAAACTTGTTTCTGGCTTGAAAACTTGTTTCTGAGTGCTTCTGTTGGAAAGTAACAGCCTAAATGACAACATGCTCTCAAAATGCTTCTCTCGGGCCGAAAAGCTCAAAAGTGACATTCTGCTGTTTTCGGACCAATTACTGATGCCAACTACATGAAACTGCTCTGGTAGTGTAGAATTCCCCAAATCACACAATCTGGCTTGAAAACTTGTTTCTGGCTTGAAACTTGTTTCTGAGTGCTTCTGTTGGAAAGTAACAGCCTAAATGACAACATGCTCTCAAAATGCTTCTCTCGGGCCGAAAAGCTCAAAAGTGACATTCTGCTGTTTTCGGACCAATTACATGAAACTGCTCTGGTAGTGTAGAATTCCCCAAATCACAAATCTGGCTTGAAAACTTGTTTCTGGCTTGAAAACTTGTTTCTGAGTGCTTCTGTTGGAAAGTAACAGCCTAAATGACAACATGCTCTCAAAATGCTTCTCTCGGGCCGAAAAGCTCAAAAGTGACATTCTGCTGTTTTCGGACCAATTACTGATGCCAACTACATGAAACTGCTCTGGTAGTGTAGAATTCCCCAAATCACACAATCTGGCTTGAAAACTTGTTTCTGAGTGCTTCTGTTGGAAAGTAACAGCCTAAATGACAACATGCTCTCAAAATGCTTCTCTCGGGCCGAAAAGCTCAAAAGTGACATTCTGTTTTTCGGACCAATTACTGATGCCAACTACATGAAACGCTCTGGTAGTGTAGAATTCCCCAAATCAACAAATCTGGCTTGAAAACTTGTTTCTGAGTGCTTCTGTTGGAAAGTAACAGCCTAAATGACAACATGCTCAAAAATGCTTCTCTCGGGCCGAAAAGCTCAAAAGTGACATTCTGCTGTTTTCGGACCAATTACTGATGCCAACTACATGAAACTGCTCTGGTAGTGTAGAATTCCCCAAATCACACAAATCTGGCTTGAAAACTTGTTTCTGGCTTGAAAACTTGTTTCTGAGTGCTTCTGTTGGAAAGTAACAGCCTAAATGACAACATGCTCTCAAAATGCTTCTCGGGCCGAAAGCTCAAAAGTGACATTCTGCTGTTTTCGGACCAATTACTGATGCCAACTACATGAAACTGCTCTGGTAGTGTAGAATTCCCCAAATCACACGTCTGGCTTGAAAACTTGTTTCTGGCTTGAAAACTTGTTTCTGAGTGCTTCTGTTGGAAAGTAACAGCCTAAATGACAACATGCTCTCAAAATGCTTCTCTCGGGCCGAAAAGCTCAAAAGTGACATTCTGCTGTTTTCGGACCAATTACTGATGCCAACTACATGAAACTGCTCTGGTAGTGTAGAATTCCCCAAATCACAAATCTGGCTTGAAAACTTGTTTCTGGCTTGAAAACTTGTTTCTGAGTGCTTCTGTTGGAAAGTAACAGCCTAAATGACAACATGCTCTCAAAATGCTTCTCTCGGGCCGAAAAGCTCAAAAGTGACATTCTGCTGTTTTCGGACCAATTACTGATGCCAACTACATGAAACTGCTCTGGTAGTGTAGAATTCCCCAAATCACACAAATCTGGCTTGAAAACTTGTTTCTGAGTGCTTCTGTTGGAAAGTAACAGCCTAAATGACAACATGCTCTCAAAATGCTTCTCTCGGGCCGAAAAGCTCAAAAGTGACATTCTGCTGTTTTCGGACCAATTACTGATGCCAACTACATGAAACTGCTCTGGTCGTGTAGAATTCCCCAAATCAAACAAATCTGGCTTGAAAACTTGTTTCTGGCTTGAAAACTTGTTTCTGAGTGCTTCTGTTGGAAAGTAACAGCCTAAATGACAACATGCTCTCAAAATGCTTGTCTCGGGCCGAAAAGCTCAAAAGTGACATTCTGCTGTTTTCAGACCAATTACTGATGCCAACTACATGAAACTGCTCTGGTAGTGTAGAATTCCCCAAATCACATATCTGGCTTGAAAACTTTTTTCTGAGTGCTTCTGTTGGAAAGTAACAGCCTAAATGACAACATGCTCTCAAAATGCTTCTCTCGGGCCGAAAAGCTCAAAAGTGACATTCTGCTGTTTTCGGACCAATTACTGATGCCAACTACATGAAACTGCTCTGGTAGTGTAGAATTCCCCAAATCAAACAAATCTGGCTTGAAAACTTGTTTCTGAGTGCTTCTGTTGGAAAGTAACAGCCTAAATGACAACATGCTCTCAAAATGCTTCTCGGCCTGAAAAGCTCAAAAGTGACATTCTGCTGTTTTCGGACCAACTACTGATGCAAACTACATGAAACTGCCCTGGTAGTTTAGAATTGCCAAAATCAAACATTTCTGGCTTGAAAACTTGTTTCTGAGTGCTTCTGTTGGAAAGTAACAGCCTAAATTACAACATGTTTCCAAGTACTTTCTGGCCTGGAAATTTGTTTCTAAGTGCTTCTGATAACATACTCTCAAAACACTTTTCTTGTCGTGAAAACGCTAAATGTGAGTTTATGCTGTTTTCAGACCAACCACGGAGGGAGCCCATAGGAAACTGGCTTGCCTTTCAAGTAGAAAGCAAATCACATTTCCGGCTTGGAAACTTGTCTCTAAGTGCTTTTGATCAAATGCCCCAGCTTCATTTCTAACATGCTGTCAAAAGTCCTGAAGACGCTAAACGTGATATTATGCTGTTTTCAGACCAACCACTGAGGAAAACCATAGGAAACTGTCTGGGTTCTTTAAAAGACCCCCAAACCATATGTTTATGGCCTGGAAACTTGTTTCTAAGTGCTTCTGATCAAATGCCACAGCTTAAAGCCTTTGGAAACACATCTTGAAATAGTAAAAATTAATATATTATATTACAGTCGAGTGTCTCATTAATCATCCATAAAAGTCTGAGTGAACAGTTCATTTTGCTGTTTAGACCACTTGCCAGAACAGAGTGGGTGTGGCAGATAACATTCTGATTGACAGCTCCCTCGTTTTGATCTCCCTGGCTCAGCAATGGCTGCCACAAATTTAATCCAGCTGTGCATGTTTGAGCCCTCTGATGATTCAGAGGACGAAGCAGAGGCCCTGCCAGCTGAAAATTATTCCTTTCAGGTGGTCGCTGAATGGTAAGTTTCAAAATGTTTTGTGATTCATTTTATTGTTACTTCGTAGAATATATAGCATAACTTTTACATGCAATGTTAGCTGAGATGAATGACAACGGGAAGCTAGCACTTTGCCTTTCTTCATTGAGATACGTTTTCATTGAAAACATAAATCTGCTCCATTTTTCTAATAATAGCCTTTTTCATTCAAACACATCCAGTCTTAATAGATTAAATATGTCTATACTCTGACACACACACCGACCCTCAAAGCTAACTCTATCTGGCGTTGTGTAGAAGTATTTGCCTGCCTCAAATAATGTGCTAAAATTGTGTTGTTTCCTGCAGCATTACCTCCGCGATTGGGGATATGTTTATGCGTAGCAAAGCTAACTGTTTGGGGTTGGGGTTAGGGGTGAGGAAGGGTGCACATTATGTCCCCTCCCCACGAGCCGCCACCGGCACCGGGCCCGGGGGGCAAGCCCAGCCGCTCACAAGCCGCCTCTTCCTGCAGCTCCATGAGCTACAAAGGCTCAGATTGTCCGGGCTCTGGAGCCGCTCAACCTGATTTGAGTGCTGCTGGGAGCCCGCCAGAGGGCGCAGCCGATCCGTTCAGCCAGTTTATGATCAGTATTTCTAAACATCAGACTAGAAAGCTGTTTCTCAGACTCCACTAAACAATAAAATAATTTTAAGTAACACTGCTGTCCTGAGCTCTATAAAGTCTGTCATCTGACGTTTTCATTCGGCTGAATAAAAGTTTTAGTTTCGATAATCATATTTTTCTGTCATGCCACCCTGATTATTCCAGTGAGCTTTCAGTTTTGCCAGTCAGTCAAGTCTCAAAATATTTGCAGGAGCAGAAAGGTTTTGTTGCGCTGCCACTGGGGGGCGGGATGAGACAACTGATGGATGATTTATGATTGGTTTGGAATTTATTGCATAATAAAGCTCAGAGATAACCACGGCCAAACCCAATTTCAAGAATGTACAAAAATTTAAAAGACAGATATTTTGAATTTGGATGGAAACTGATTTCTAATTGTTTATATATGTTTAATATTATATACATAAGACCCTAAATTACATAGTTAGAAGGCTATTGTGGATTTGGGTTTCCAGAGGCTGTAAGTTATAACATATTCTCAAAATGTCTCCACAAGTGTTGCACACTTGAATGAAAACTCAGTGTGAATATTTTTTTTATCTCTTCTTTCACTGGTACTCTGCCAAGCTGCAAAATACACAGACATAGTAGTCATTACATTACATGTTTCTGTTTTACACGGTCTCTCACTTGGCACTACAGCACAATGTATGGGCTTACCGTGTTTAGGTAATGCAAGACTACCGTGCAGGTAATCTGGTTGTTATGGGATGAATAAACAAATGATCGCACAATCAAACTCGCACGAGTTACATGCAATCACTCGCCTTTTCCTCCGAGTCAGTTTAGTTTTGCTCAGTTTATTGTAATAAACGTGTACAGCTGCTGTCACTGTCTACACTGCTCACCGGCAGCAGCCTCACTGTCACTCCGCTAGATTACTGTTAGCTAGCAGCCTGCAGCTCACACACAAGAGCCTCAAATGAATAAGATTACTTTTAAACACAATGGCTCAAAGTTTTTTGTCCTTAACCTGCAAGCTACAGTAAGCTTGCAGTAAGCTTGTAACACATTTCATAATGTGGCAGGGTGGGGGGAAGGTATGCTAGGGATGCAGAGCTCGACAATGCCACCCAGGGGAATTTCACCCCTAGGAATATGCCCACACTGTTACAGGATTACTTACTGGCAACACAGGTTCACTGTGCTCTCCAAACCAAAATCATGGAATTGATCAACTGGTCTCTCAACGCAATTGACAACATCTTCTCGATGAGAAGCCTGGGTTCGGGGGAACCAGACTGCCCTGCCAGAACGTTTGCGGCTGGCTACACGATGGACGCGTGGGAGAGGTGGCGGGTCGTGTGCCTGGCGGTTCTTTCTGTGGAGGACATTGAAGACATCTACCTATTCGGAACCATGATTACAGGTCTTTTGCTGATGGGATTAGGCACTGCCCTGGTTTATCGAAAAATTCAGAAAACAGTGACAGCTGTCCAAAGCCCCATAATGCTGCCCGACATGATTAACACGGTGGGCAGAGCTGTTGGCACTCAGACTGTGGCTGTGAACCGCAACATGGATAACATCATGGAGAAGCTTTCGGCTTTGCAAAGGCAAATGGATCGATTCGGAGACCAGAATGGACAAACAGAGTAGTTGTGTAAATTGGAATGGGACTACTCGCCCCAAGCCTAAACAACTTCAATCTTATCTGTTTTCGGCCTCCCCAACCGGCACTGGCCTTGGCCAAGGCCACTGCTGGAACAAACTTCCCCTGGAGAACATTGTAGTGAGACGCTCTTGCATTTCTTCCCCCCTTCATGGACACCTGCTGATTGTTGACTCTGTCTGGGACTCAATCAAGGTTGTCTCCATGGCAACTTGCTGTGTTATCGCTATGACATCCTGCGGACTGAGGCACCAAGATTGTGATGCCAGGCGAAGCAACTCTCCAGGCCTACACACACACGAACATATATACAGATATGCAACTCACCTCCCTATCCCCCCACCCCACGCCTTTGCAGCTTTTACCCCCGGTGCAACAAACGGGTCTGTGACCAGCGCCGATGATGGCTGCAGGACCGGATGGCTGCTTGCCTGTACTGGGTCACCTCAAACCCCCCCTCCCGTGTTGCAAGTCCTGAGTTTCTCATGTTGTAAAGAGTATTTACATGTGCTTATGTTGCTGAGGTGTTTTTTTTTCTGTTCCCACACTGTACTCCCCACAGGAGCATAGTCTGGGGGTTGTTTTTTTTTTCTCCTACCCTATCCTCATGTTATTCTTATTCTGTAATTCTTTTATCCTCTGTCTTCCTGTCCTGTCTACCCCAATGTCATATTGTATGTTATGCTGTATGTACGGACGGGTCGATGGCTAATTTCGCTTGTACTTGTACTTGTACTTGTAACAGTGACAATAAAGGCTTATCATATCATGTAACACAGGGCCAGAGACGTGATTCACATACAAAAATATACACTTTATTTTTGAGTTAAAAACACAATTTCTCTTTAAAAAAAAGGCTGGAACAAACAGAGGCAACCAAATAGTTCGGGGCTGGTGCTTACCACGGCGGAAGGAAACCAAGGAGGGACAAACCAAATCAAACACCACCCGTGAAGCACACCAAATACTGAACTGTGAAAGCACCACCAGCAGGAAAGGGACTGTGGCCCACAGCACCTGTAACACAAAGAAAGAATTAATTATTTTTGCCTCCTTAATCAATAAATGAGATCAAATACAAAACAGAATCAAAGTTGTAAGAAAATCAGAGAAATAATCCAACTTAAACACAATCTTCCAAATTAACCAAAAGAAAGAAAAGAATAAACAATGAACCAAATGAAACAAGTCTTAAAGAGTCTGTTCCAGCTGTTGAAAAGGTGTGTAGGTGGGCAGTCTGCCTCACCCAAAATCTCTTTACAATACTGTAGCAAAACAAAATTAAAGGAAAACCTACATAACGAGGGACTGAATTAAATTAAGCCATAACAGAAATCATAACCAGAGAACCAATACTAAAACAGCAGTGCCCATCTCCTGATGGCTGATTAAGGCCAGCGTCCTCCACACAGCTGTTGCAGAACTGGTGAATATTGGAAGGAGAAAGCTGCACTTTTTAGAAGGGAATCTGTATGTAAATCAGAAAGGGAGCATGTGTCAGCCCGATGTTGCATGCTTAAGCCAAGCAAGACAAATGAGCCAGCTTACCCCACGACCGCACCGCTCCGAGCGCGTACCCACAGCCAGGCTGAGCCCAGATCCAACGTGATGCGCCCGCACTACCCCGCCGGCCACGCCAACCACAGCGGTCAGGTTCCCTCGGCACAAGCTAATTGCTCCCCCCGCAGCCACACCAGCCATGCTGCGCAGTGACAAGCAGATCAGTGAGACCGAGTAAGGTTCCCCATGAGACATTCAGGCAGGTGGGAAGAGGCAGCCAACCTTCCTTTTAAGGCACGCAAGGTTCAGTCAACGCCGAGCACACACAAACACAGTGACGGCCCACGCCAAACAATCCAGCCGCCTCGATCATACCACCGACGCTCACTGCCAGGACCAGGGAAAGGGGGCCAGCTCGGTGATGACACCCTTTTAAAGGTGTGCACCGACCAGCACCCCAAGTCCCTGGATGACTGGCACAGCGCCCCACAGTCTTTCTGTTCCTATTGCCAAATCAATGTAGCCTCCTCAGTTAGCTCCTTAGCTATATGTTGTTAGCAGTGGTAATGACAATGGAAACCATCGAACCACGTACCATCAGCTCATCTCTTAGCTTATTATCATTCGCCTTCCTTCTCCGTAGTTAGTTAACTTTAGGAACATATAGTTCATATACAGATAGAAAATGTTTGAGTCTTGACGCAGCATACCTACCATGAGGTTACATCCATGGTCAAGTTGGGTTACAGCCGGCAGCCATTGATCGCATACTGCCCAGTAGGGGTGTGACGATAGACGAGATGAGACATGATATTGGGTTCACGAGAACGAGACGAGATGAGATTTTAAGAAAACTACAATGACAAAATATATGACTGCACCAACAGACTTTTATTTAATCAAGTTGCAAATGCATTTTGAAATGTTTTATTATAACTCTTTACATGCATGATGTAAGCATGACCTTTTAATAAACTTCTTCCACAAATTGAAACTAAATAAAAGTTAAAATAAAATAAATAAAATTAAATATTTCATGCTTTTTTTTCAAGTGCAAACAATATTATGTGCAAAACCAAATCAAAGTTCTACTCTGTCAATACAGAGTGCAAATAGTGCAAACAGAGCCTGACCAAGTATGTTACTGACAACTTGCTGCAACTACACAGCCATGTTCTTTTTTAAGAATATTAGCATGTCCACATTCACGTTAGTGGCAGCCCTAGTCGCTAGGCGAATTTATACAATGTAAAATAGCATAGGCTGGCACTAATAACGTTAGCGTGTTGTGTATGCTTGGAAAACATGTTTAGTATAAGACAGTTGTTTTGTCGGTGACTGTTGTGCGTTGTAATGGAGCCAAATTATGCACCGTTACCTTTGTTACATGTTGCTGTCGTCCCTGGCTTTATATTAGAAGAGGAAAGGATCGCTAGACGCTAGGCTAATTTATACAATGTAAAATGCCATAGACTTGTGCTAAAAACGTTAGCACATTGTATTGGTGGGGGAAATGTGTCCAGATAAAGACAAGCGTTTGTCTGTCAGTTCTGCGATTTATAGTGAAGCTGATTTGTGTACTTGTGTTTGAAATTGTCTCTATTAAGCCATGTTTAATGTGTGTTTTGAATCAACTTTATAAATAAAGTTTGATTTGAACTAAACTTTACAGTACTTAACACGGTCCTCCACCGCTGACTTTTGTTTTGGAGGTGTAACTGCAGAGTGACACAGACATCACTGCAGAAGTAAAAGTAACATGCAATTTTTTTTTTCCCCACGACTAATCAATTAGTTGAAGATTATGCGCAACTTTAGTCGACCAAAATTTTTGTTTGGTTGACTACAGCCCTAGATAGCTCACAAATCTCGTAAGACAGATTTTTAATGCGACGAGAAATATCGTCAAGTTTAATCTCGTCACACCCCTACTGCCCAGCATAGAAGGTCCACCCACCTGGCTCTGTGATTGGATGGTAAAGCTATATTGCTGATTGGATAGTCAAATAAAATGTTAATCTCAGCGTTCCAATTGGCTATTCACAGGGACGTGTCAAATGAAAGTTGAAACTACTTGTACTCGCAGATTTGATTTGTACCTGAAGTTTGATCCGTAACTGTGGGACTTCAATTCTGTGTTTACTGTTTTGTGCCTGTGAAATTTTTTTGTACCTGTGAAGA
Source organism: Epinephelus cyanopodus (assembly GCA_026686955.1). Taxonomy (NCBI): domain Eukaryota; kingdom Metazoa; phylum Chordata; class Actinopteri; order Perciformes; family Serranidae; genus Epinephelus; species Epinephelus cyanopodus. The sequence continues at coordinate 41,933,937 of CM048924.1, read as the reverse complement.
TTTGATGCATAACTGTAAAAAACATTTTGCACCTGTGAAAATTTGATCCATAACTGTAAAAAAATTGTAACTGTAAAAATTTGATTCACAACTGCAAAATATTTTCATAATTCATAATCTTTTTCATTTGTTCACAAAATGACATGCACAGCTACAGATCTCTGTACAGATTCAAAAATAAAATGCATTTGTTCAAATATTTTTTACAAATTCACGGATTTGAATGCAAACATACAAAACTTTTTCACACAGTTATAAAACTTTTCCACACATTTACAAGACTTATGAAACACCTTTTATTCCATATAGGACAATGTTGATGGACAGGTTGACAGATGAGGTTACACAGGAATCTCCATGGACTATGTTTGTAGATGACATTGTGATCTGTAGTGAGAGCAGGGAGCAGGTAGAGGAAAATCTAAAGAGGTGGTGGTGTGCCCTGGGAAGGAAAGGAATTAGGTTAGCCATAGCAAGACAGAATAGAATAATGAATAATTATTCAGAATAATGTGAATGAGAAGGACCCAAGTGGAACAGTGAGGTTACAAGGAGTAGAAATAAAGAAGGTGGAGGATTTTAAGTACTTAAGTAAGCAGGTTGGAACGGGTGGAGAAAAATGTCAGGTGTAATGTGTGATAGAGTACTAGCAAGATTAAAAGGAAAGGTGTACAAGGCAGTGGTGAGACCAGTGATGTTGTTTGGTTTAGAGACAGTGGCATTGAGGAAAAGACAGGAGGCAGAGCTGGAGGCAGCAGATGAAGATGTTGAGGTTCTCGTTGGGAGTGACGAGGATGGATAGGATCAGGAATGAGTATATCAAAGGGACAGCTCATGTTAGATGCTTTGGAGATAAAGTCAGACAGGCCAGAGTGAGATGGTTTGGACATGTTCAGAGGAGGGATAGTGAATATATCAGTAGAATTTAAATAAACACAAGAAGTTTGTGCTCTAGAGAAAGAATCAGCACGCAGTGAAAAACCTCCTAAGCCCTATAAGTTATTATGGCAAGGTTTAACTATACAGATCAGTGAGCAGTGATAACTAACATGTCTTTGGGGTCATCGGGTGGGAACCTCCTTCACCAGTGTTTGTCTAGTTGGTCCCACGACACCTCCAGGAGGCTAGACAGTGATCTCTGGCGTCCCAGAGACACTCCACTAATGCCAGGTCTCACTGCTGCCTGCACCAACCCAATAACCTCCTTTACCTTACTTACGCATGGCTTTCTCAGCCCAAACAGTGCTGCCACCTTCAACCAAACCCAGGCTCCGTACATGCGAGCTCGAGGTAGAAACAGTGGTGATACTACCTTTCCTAGCACATTCACCATACTCTTTCTCACGCACTACACTACATAGCATAACTCCAATATAAGCTAAAGTTAAAGGAGATAGATACACAGGATCAGCAAACACACTCACCTTGAAGCATGGTCTCAAACAAATGGGATTCAAATAGGCCACTCCCACACTTAAAAAACCTTCCTCTTCCTGGATTTCCTCCTGAGAGGAAGTGGATCTCTCCACCTGATCTCAAGGACTTATGTACTCTGCTTAGTAGTTCCCCCTGCTGGCCCCCAACTGACATTATTTCTTCTCACCCAGATCCATTGGTCGCTCTACCTGCTTCATCTGACATTTTCCTTCACTGTCTTCATCAAACTCTGTCCCCATGCTCCAAGGTCCCCCAGGAGCAAGACAGCTGATCTTGCTATGAATCCCCTACACCCCACTTCCACTGGACAAATCCTAGTTTTCCATCCTCGCTGCTCAGCTTCTGCTCCTAAGTCTGCATATCTAAGCTTTTTTCTTTCATAGGCTTCTTCCACTGAGTCTTCCCAAGGAACTGTCAACTCAATGAAATAAACTATCCGTTGACTCACTGGCCACAACACTATGTCAGGCCTATTTCCTGGGGAACAACAAGCTTTCCCCCTAAATTTACTTGCATTTCCCAATCACAAGCACCTTCTACGGCCACACCCATGCCTCCTTACTAACTTATTCCTTCTGTATTTCTCCCCCTCACAGACAAACTGAATTGCTAAACTCCTATCTTTAACACCTTCTGAATTCTCCTGTCTTCGTTTCCCTTTGATGCCTGCAGCTAAACATTTCAACACCTGGTTATGTCGACATGTATATCGGCCTTGCTAACTTTACAGCCTGACAAAATAAAGTTAAGGCTTAAGGTTGCAGTACCTGAACACAATGGGCATGATGTAGCCCCTACCAGGAATCAAATACGATTCTCCTCCATACTCCACAGGTCCCTCCAACTAAGCTTCCTTTTCTCCACACTTTCCCAATTCAACCACTGTCCCTGTGTAGCTGCCCTTGGCTTTCTGAAACACGCAGAGAGTCTCCTTTACGGGTGCAACAGTGGATTTTTATTTTCCATCCTCACCATTTACAAACTACTGAAACTAAAAAGAAACGAAGACAGTCAATTAAACCCTGTTCATCATGAATCAATACACAATATAAAAACTGTTCCACATAGCAGCTAAACAAATCAATCACTTACAATCATTATTTACTTATTTTAATCATACATTTATCAAGAGTTAAAATCATGAACGCACCTCGCTCTGCTCACCAAGGGTGCAAACTTTATCTAGCATCCTCTTTCCTCCTGTCAATCTGCCATTTCGGGCACTATTGCTAGCCGATACAAAATGAAACACCAGTTAATCAGGAGATTTTACAAACAATAAACAACAACAGACAAATTTCAACAAAGGCACAAATAAATGTCAACTCACAGCTTTTCTGGAGGACCGCCGATACTGCGAGGAGCCGAAAAAGGAAGAGAGGTAGGGAGGTACATAAAGCTTCCGGGCACTTCGCCCAGGTATTATTCACACAAGTTACAGCGCCCGCATCTGACAACCTCCGCATTGCGGATTACTTACACTCCCACCAAATCGTGTCATAATGAACTAGCTCATCAAAGGTCAAACAATTCATAATTATACACGATTCCAACCAACAACAAATGATTGTATATAAAATCATAAGCAATTTACACACACACATACATAGGCAGATTCAACCATAAGATGTCTGATGTGAATGTGTAACTGACAACAAATTACTCGCTTTCAAGGAGAAGCACAAGCTTCTGAATAGGACATTCAATGATAGAGGGCTTGGAGCAATTGCCTGCTTTGTTTGTTAGTCTTTGGTTTCCAATTTGTACCTTAACTTTGCAGACAAGGCCGTCAGTTCTCTCTACAGTTTCGACCACTCTTCCAAGTTGCCAACGTTGTCTAGGGAGCGTGTCCTCCTTAATGATGACAATGTCATCCACTTTCATGTTTCGCCGAGTTGCGTGCCACCTTTGACGAATGGTCAAGTTCAGCAGGTATTCCTTCTTCCACTGGCTCCAGAACTGTTCGATCAGGTATTGTACTCTACGTCACCTTTTTACAGCATAAAAATCTCCTTTCACAAACTTCCCAGGTGGTCGTGACGAGACCTTAGGCTTCATCAAGATGAGGTGGTTTGGGGTCAAAGGTTCAGGTGACATAGGATCATTGATAACATCAGCATTCAATGGCCGGCTATTAACGATAGCCATAGCTTCATAGAGCAATGTTCGAAGGGAGGAGTCATCTAGCCTGCCCTGACTCTGAGCAACAGTCATGTTCAGTACATTACGAATGGTCAGAATTTGTCACTCCCATACACCACCCGTGTGACTTGCTGAAGGGGCATTGAAAACAAACTCACACTGCTTGTCTGTCAGAAAAGCTTCCAGAGCCTTGACATCACATTGCTTGAGCGCTTCCTGGAACTCATTTTTGGCTCCTACAAAATTTGTGCCTTGGTCACAACGGAGCTGCAGGATGGCCCCTCTGAGGCTGATAAAGCACCTCAAAACATTAATGAAGGCATCTGTAGATAAGTCTTCCAACATTTCGAGATGCACAGCCCGAGAGGCCAGGCAGGTGAAGATGAGGCCATACCTCTTGAACTCCTTGTGGCCTCGTTTGACAACAAATGGACCAAAGCAATCCATTCCGCAGAACGAGAAAGGAGCTGAGACTTCAACACGCTCTCTGGGCAGCTGGGACATTTGTTGCTCCTCAGCAGGTCGTCTGACCTTGCGACATGGCACACATTTATGTGTTGACTTGGCAACAGCTTTGCTCCCACCAATGGCCCAAAAGCCATTTGCTCTAACTTCCATTAAAGTTTGACTCCGGCCTTGGTGACAGATCTGAACATGATAATGAGACAGAATCAACTGAGTAATGTGGTTGTTTTTAGGAAGAATAACTGGATGCTTAACATCATAACCCAGGCTTGACCGTCTCAGTCTTCCACCAACATGGAGTAGTCCTCCTCCCAAAATGGGGTTGAGACAAAAAATGGGACTTGAGCTTGGGAGACTGTCGCCTTGAGAACCTCCTTGAAGTAACTTAAGCTCTCGAGGGAAGGCCTGCTCTTGAACTAGTTTAATGACCACCTCAGCTGCTTCACTGCATTCCTTGACTGTCAAAAGGTCTCCAGGATGTCTGGGACCCCAGTCTTTTAATTCTTGCAACCACCTTGACAAGCGTTATCCAGTTGGAAAACCGCTTCAGTCGGCTTAGCATATCCTTACCCTCATTGACCTTGGTGGTAAACACTTCAGGGTCCCTGTTTAGCCTGGGCCACTACCTTTGCACCCCTTACTATCTCCTCCTGTTTACGTATCTGTTCCACAACCAGCTTTCTTTCATCTTTGAGACCTGCTTTATTCCATACCGGTTTGCCTGAGCCAAGCCCCAGGCCTCCCCGGCCAAACTGAACATTACCTACAATATACAACATACCTAAGAGCTGCCTCTGCCTCCTGAACTGCCGATCTTGGGTTCCACTTCCTCCCCTTGGTTGGATTTGGAACCACACTCCTAACTACTACGTCCTTACTCCCAGATAACAAGAGCTCTGTCCTGACCTTGGTACATTTAAATTCCTCTGTTAAACTAGATACTGGCAGCTGAAGTAACCCTTTCCATACAATGCAACACTACTTAGGAACACCCAACCACTTCCTAATATAGGAGCTAACCGACCTTTCAATTCTCTCCACAACAGATATTGGAATTTCATAAACTGATAATAGCCACATTAACCTAGGATATAGTCCAAATTGTAAACACCACAACTTCAATTTTCCTGGAAGCTCTGATTTATCTATTCTAGCCAATCCAATTGCTCAAGGTGTCATTACTCACTGACCATTGAATGCCGAGTACTTGTCCTTCTGGGATCGCACTTGGATTGAAGTTGACTGAGTCAGTGGTTGATGCTCTTTCTGAGCTGGCCAAGCAGGAGAGTACTTCCCTTTTGTTTGAATCAAATTTGTGAAGGCGTAGCCCACGTTTACACAGCTCCTGTGCTTCGACGATCAGTTCCTTGGCTTCCTTGGCTGAAGATACACTGATAAGCCCATCATCCACATAAAAGCTCCTTTCCAGGAAGGCTGATGCTGCAAGGTAATCCGTTTTGTGTTGCTGTGCTAGGTACTTCAGACCGAAATTGGCACATCCTGGGGAAGAGGCAGCACCAAAGAGATTGACAGTCATTCTGTATTCTTGGGGCTCACTCCCCAAATGCCCGTCCTCCCACCATAGAAACCTCAAATAGTTACACCCTTCACTGAATTGGTGGAACATCTTTTCAATGTCACAGACCACAGCAATTGCATCCTTTCTAAAACCGACACAAACTCCAACTAATGAGTTTATTAGGTCTGGGCCAGTCAGAAGAGTGTCGTTAAGAGCAATACCACGATACTTCGCAGAGCAATCAAAAACGACCCTCAGGTTCACTTTCTGGGGTGGTACACCCCATGATAAGGGATGTACCACACAGTCTCTCCATGAGAAGCAGGAGGGGCAAGCTCTGCATCACCTTTGCTGATCATTTCTTTCATAAAGGCTGTGTAGTGGTCGTAATACTGCTTATTGTTCCTTAACCTTTTCTTAAGATGTTGGAGTCAAACAACAGCCAGCTTCCTGTTGTATGGCAATAATGGTGGACCACTACCCTTAAAAGGAAGGGGCATCTCATAATGGCCATCTGCTTTCTATTGGATGTTATTGCTAAGGATCTGAAAAAACTGGACATCATCCTGAGACACATACTTGTCCTCACAACTCCTTTCAATGAAGTTAGATTAGATTCAAGAACTTTCAACACGTCGGTGGCTGGTGGCGTTTCCTTCACTGTAATACGATGCACAAAACTTTGGTTTCCTGGTCTATCCAAATGAGGATTTGTTGATCCTATAATGCTCCATCCAAGTGTGGTCCTTTGTGCAAATGGTTTGTTTTCGCCACCTGTGATGACCTCCAAGGGCGCCAGTGCTGATGGACAGTTGTAACCAATCAACAATCCAACTTCACAGTCCTGTAGTGGTGGTAACTCAGCTGCAAGGTGTTTTAAATGAGGCCACTGCTGCGCTGTAGCTTTGGTGGGAATATGGGACTTATCAACATGTCAGTTAAATCCACGAACTTGTAAACCATATGCGGTTTTACTTGCTATAACTGTATAGAGGCTGTCATAGTGCTGAGCTTAAGTTGCACGGGTTGAACATCCACAGTGATTTCAGTTACTAAATCTTCCAAAATAAAAGTTGAATCGCTTTGAGTATCAAGTAGTGCATAGGTGAGAATTTCCCTCTGAGGCTCGGTTACTGATGACACAAAAACAGGAATAATACTAGAAGTGGCAGAAGCATTGTGTGTCAAGGCATGAACCATAACCTTGTGAATAGCTGCGTCTGACTGATTTACCATGGCTTCAGAATCACTACTTGATCTTTCAGGATTTTGGTCTCTTTCTATATGCAAGCAAGTTGGATGATGTCAACCGCATATGTTACAGGTGTGGCGCCTCTTACAGTCCTTTGTAACATGCCCCTTTCTTAAGCAACCAAAGCAGAGATGGTTTTCATGAATGATGGCCTGTTTCTCATCAGCTGTTTTGGCTGCAAAGGTTGGACACAGAATGACACCATGAGATTCGTCCTTACACACAACACAAGGCAGCTTTGGCGTTGAGTTGAAGTTTAAAATGTTCCTGAATTAGGATTGTTAACCTTTGCACTTGCATTGAAAGTCTTGGCTCTTGTAGAAGTCCTCACCTCAGCCGTTGTATTCATCAGGAGAGGGGCAGTGATGGGGTTGCATGCTATTCGGGCTCCTGTTCTCACAAAATCTGTAAAACGTACAAAACTTGGATAGTCTCCAGATTTATCCAATTCTTCTACAACAATTCGACTCCATCTGTGTAGCATATGTTCAGGCAGTTTTTTAAGAGCTTTTGATTTTCTTCACAGTCATTTATAATTGCTAGGCCTTTGACATGAAGAATGGCTTCCACGCAACCCTGAAGGATATTTCCTTCTATGCAATGCAACACTACTTACACTAGGAGCCCCCAACCACTTCCTAATATAGGAGCTAACTGACCTTTCAATTCTCTCCACAATGGATATTGGGATTTCATAAACTGACAATGGCCACATTAACTAGGATTTAGCCCAAATGGCAAACACCACAACTTCAACTTTCCTGGAAGTTCGGATGTATCTATTCTATCCAATCCTTCCGCCACATCTTTTCTAAATTTCACCATCTGTTCCTTATCATTCAACTCTACATTGTACCACCTACCTAAGCTCTTTACTGACTTTTCCCTACTTGTTGGGATGTCCTCATCATCTATGACAAACTTCCTGTCACTTAACTTCCCTCTATGTATCGAGATGCTTCTAGACTTACTAGGCTTGATCTTCATGCTGGCCCGCTTGAGGTTCTTATTTACCTTCTCTAGTAGCCTCTTTGTACATGGCATTGTTGTGGTCACCAGTGTCATGTCATCCATGAAAGCCCTAACTGGTGGAAGATGCAACCCGTTCTGCCATCTCTCCCCACCTACCACCCACTTAGAAGCCCTGATGATTATTTCCATTGCCACCCAATTGCACACCTGCCATGATGCCTATTTCTAGCCTCTGCCAACCTGTTGTGAAACCTGCCATACTTAGACACAACCTAATATCCTGAAAATATGCCTTCACTAAGTTAACAACTACCTGTGGCACTCTGAAGTAGTCAAACACACTCCAAATGAGGCTATGCGGTAGTGAACCAACGCATTTGCAAAATATAAAAAATATCACATGCAGGTCCCTTTTCTTAATCTTCGCTGCCTGAATCTGGTGCCACATCATGCTAGTATACTCTAAACACCCTGCAAAACCTGGTATTCCTGCCTTCTGCACCATAGTATCTATTAAGCTATTCCTTTCTAAGTAGCTAGCTAATCTCTGCGCAACTACATTAAAGAAAATCTTCCCTTCTACATTCAAGAGAGAAATCATCAGAATTGGCTAGGTCCACAGACACCTTCTCCTTAGGAATGAGGACACCCCATGCCCTACGCCATGCTCTTGGGATAATTTGTTTCTCCCAAACTATTCTCAGCTGTTTCCATAAAAATTTAAGGATATCAGGTGCACTTCGATAAACCTGGTAGGGGATTCCGTTAGGCCCTGGAGCTGAAGAAGTCTTTGCTGCTTGCAGCTTTAATTTCACTTGACGCCATGGTAATGACAAAACCCTAAAACCTCGAAATCTAAACCAAACGTAATTAAAAGGCTACAATGTTTTCATCTGCCAAGACTTGATAACATTGCATAAGATCCTAAAACCTGAGCTGTTATATCTCTACCGGACACACTGATCAATAAAAGATCAATAAAACAAGCTGCATCTTGTCTCATCTGTTAAAAAGGCAGAAAAAACACCTTATTTGGAAGTGGGGCAAGACTTTTCTATTTTAAAAAAAGAAAAAAAAAAACACTGCTCTGATAAATAATGAAATAAAGTTAAATCTAGTATAAAATCAGAAAACCTGCAAGACAATATGAAGAAGTTAATATTTACAACTTGTGAAAGAATCAAAGACAGTACAGTGCTTGAGAAACCTAAGCTGTGGTGATATGTGTCGACCCACAGCCTGCGAATGTCATGTGTTCTCTGTCTCCCTCTCTCTTTCTCTCTTACATGGAGTAGCTTAATCATCAGCACTGCACTCAGGCTTTCCATTTTTCGGCTTTTGACAAGGAAAATCTGTTGAAGTCTGACGTATATAAATTTCTCCAGTCATAATGTCCAATTAAATATTTCCCTCTGCAAATATGTAGGTCTAACACTGTCCTAACAGCAAGCGTCTCTCTGTCCACACTGAATCTGTTAATGCTTTTCTGTAACATTATGTAAACAAATTACTGTACCCATCAGCTGTGTGCTTATATAAACAAACGATGTAGCTTATCAGCTGCATGCTAGACACCATAGTTACCTTCTCCTGCTATCCTCCTACTTTTGAACTTGTTTAAAACAGAAAACACCCATTTTACGTTGTGATATTGACTGGAAATATAGCCAAAGGCAAGAGTTTCATTAATGTTGGTCACTACTAGAAACTTTGAGCTCTGGTTTACAGGTTTGTGGGTCTGGTTAAGGTTCAGGGCGGTTTTCTGATTATAATGGGCTGGGTTGATCAGGTTTTAATAAAAATCCTGGCCGTGCATTACTACTAAACTATGACTCTATAGCTAAGACAAACTAGTCGCTTAGCGTTCTGAATCAGTATTGCTTTTACTTGTAAATTAACTATGTGGATGTAATTCAGTGCCATCACCCTCTAAAAACTGATCAGTGATTGGGTCACTGATCTAATTAGTAACTTTCAGTGGAAACATATTCTGATGACACGGTAATGGTTTTGTTTTGTTTTGACAAGTTGTAGTTTTCATAAACTGATATGCAATTTTGCATAAATTTGCTACGTGACTTTTCAACTCAAATTAAAAGTATAATCGAAGCATTGTTTTTATTTTTATTTTTTATAAACCTCACTGGGTGCCTTAATGGATGTTTAAAGCCCTGCCACAGTTGTACCTCAGACAGGAAGTAATAGTTCAGGTTATGTGGTTGTTTGTAAAATGTCTGTCACATCATGTCCTCTGCAAATGATGTCATAACAGCATTGCATGTGTGTGTGTGTCTGTGTGTGTGTGTGTGTGTGTGTGTGTGTGTGTGTGTGTGTGTGTGTGTGTGTGTGTGTGTGTGTGTGTGTGTGACTGACTCATTCCAATAAATCACTCAAACACACCCTGGTGTGTTGGAATAATTTCTATTATGTTTACTTGTTTTCTTTTTCCATCAACTTGGCAGCAGAGGGTGTCAAGGAGGCAGGATAGTCTGAAGAAAAAATGCATCACTGACAGGCTCATATCGCATATCAGAGGAGTAAAGTAAATCCTCAGGTGAATCACAATTCAACATGAGAGTTGACTCGTGAAAGCACTGTCCTGCACAGAGACTCCACAAAGTTGTGGATTCTGCCTGTGTTGGTCATCACAGTCAACATATGTTCTGATTCATACATTTCAGAGAGGCTGCAATTGATGATTATTTTCATTATCACATATTTTCACATATTTACGTGATTATTGGATGAGTCAATAATAAAGAAAAATGTCCATCATGGTGTCATATAAAGATGTCTTCTGACCAACAGTCCAGATCACAAATATATTGACTTGAACTCATATTAGAAAACAAAGCAGCCAATCCTTCATTTTCTATCAGAACAGTTCACCGATTAATTAGTTAATTGTTTCATGATGCAAGTGCTGAGACAGTAAAAATTCTGTAGTTGCTAACTTGTTTTCAAAGTAAACAAATAGTCAGGCTTTTTGCCATCTGATTTACTTGATTCAGAGTTCAGGTTTCTTTCTTTAAAGTAAACCAGGGATAGAACTAGAAACGAAGGTGGTCTCAGTAGAATGACATGATACATTCAGCCCACTTCACTCTGGAGTCCCTTTAGGACCCAGACATGCCGATATACTGGCACTGTGAGCTGAGATGTGTCTGCCAGGGAGGGAGGAGAAACAGACATGCTGTCACAGGGTGCTGTCAGCCACACTCGTTTTTCACTGGTGACTCAAGTTTTCTAATGATTCATGTCTGTAAAGAAGCTGAATGAAGGGCTCAAAGTGTAGTTACTGTCTTCCTTTTTCTTACCATATATCCTCCTCCTCCTATCATTTCACTCCTCCTGTCCATATTCTCTTTCTCTCCTGCCTGCTAATTGTTGTACCACACCATTTATGTCTCCTGCAAGCCTTCAGTAGTTTTCAGCAGCATCTAGGGGCCCTTGTTGGGAGACCTCCAGGATGTTCAAAAAACACTCACACACCCATTTCCACCTGCGGGCCAATGCAGCCTGACAGGGGATTTTACCACACTGATGACGGGGCACAGTCTTCCTTCCTGAGCCCACATAAATCTGTCGGTGGCCCCTGTCCTATAGTCTAATATTAAAGCTATTTTCCATGACATGCTGCTTGGCGGGGGAGGAGGGTGCTGTTGTTGACTAACATGAGCTGGTAAGGCCCGGAGGGAAAATTGTTGTTAGAATTTACTCATCTTGAGCTGCACATAAACCAAGTGACCTGTTACAACGACTGTTGTTGTAGAGGAATGGTTTTTAATGCAATGTACCTCTGTGTAGGTGGTAAAATATTCCAGAAAGGCTTTTAGTACAAGATGCAGGTCATGCACTTTCCCCGCATTGCTTATCGATTTTCTAGGTTAACACGCTTACACAGTCAGTGTTGTCTCTCTCCCTGTTGACCCACACTTTTATTTTGCTATGTGTAAATAGCACCTTGACTTTTCTTCTCCCAGGAAAAAAATGACAAGAATGGACTTGTAAGGATATTTTTCAACTGAGTGAAGGACCTCTGTCATCTCAGACTGAGAGTGGAAGAGGCTTCTGACCCTAGGCTATAATCACAAGCACACAAACAGACATGCATACACACATGGCCATGCAGGCACACATATTTGTAAAGCAAAACATTGAGTTAGTGCTATATGATAGTCCAAAGACACCAAGGCAATCACAACTAACAATGTTATGAAAGGACACATCACAATAATCATATCATATTAACATTTAATTTTGAAGTTTAAAAACATATGTACAAACTCCTTACAACTTTACAAAGAGCAATGACTTTGTATGCAATAAGAAAATAAATACATATGCAAACATTTAACTTTGGGTTCAAATCGTAGTCACAAGATGGTAGAAATAGCTGAAAGAAAACGTAATGTAAGGACAAGTTGCATCACAGTGTTGCACATATGTAAACTGTCCTGTCTTTTATGATCAGTCCACTAATGGCTCTTTATGCTCTTACTTGGCTGTAAGTATTTATGTTTCATACAGTACGCATTTAGTCGTGTAAAATAAGCTCCAATATTTCAGCTCAATAATTATACATAATGCCAAACAATGACAACTAAACAAGTAGAACATAACTATGTGGGTGAATTATCAACAAGCAGACAGAGAAACATTAATTTTAAAATGTAACATCAAAATACATTTCCAGCTAGGTAGCACACTCTGCAGTGTTGATTGCCATTGCACTTTTATCTATATCTGTTTATTACTTTATCATGACTTTGCTCAAAAATAAGAGAATGTTGCTGCAATACTAAGTTGATTCCAACAGTAGAAACATAAAAACCCTTTCTTTCTGAAATTATTCAGCAGTCCAGTGGTGTTCCAAGCAGTCTTGAGGATTCACAGTGGTGAATCTAACCCATTACAATGTGTCAGAGCCCAGAGAGAGGCTGTGCTCTGGCAGGTAGCTCACCTGCTAGGGTATCCCCAGAGCTGGAGGAGGCTCCATCAAAGTGTCCATGTATTTCTGAGTGCAGGATGCCCACATCACTGGCTGGTACCCCAACCCCTCACCCACCTGAGGGTATCGTAGAGGGCTGGGCGGATGGTCGTTGGGGCTGCCACAGTGTCCATATGAGGCATACAGCTGTCCCTCAGTGGGATAACAAGGGTAGTGTGGTGATGGGGGACATGATGACACAGTGTTATCCATGTTGATGTGTGGCTCTGTGGACACCCTGTGCATATGAAGCCCTTGTTGTGGCTGCATATGGTGAGAGAGGGACGTGTGCCAGGGGACGTAACTTCGATGCTGCAAACAAGAAACCGTTACCCTGCGCTGTTCAAGCTGAGATGCTCCTGTTGCAGCTGGCTCCAGAGATGACCTGTTGCACTCCCAGTGAGCGCAGGGCTTGCTGGGAGGATTGGAGCTCAAAAAAACTGAGAGAGCAGATATGCGGTTGATGGCCCTCTGCAGTGTTGCGATCTTGGAGAGTCGTTTGCCGCTCAGGTCATGATTCAAAGCAACACGTAGAGCATTAAATGCCTGGTTGTAGTCCATTATGCGTTTTCGCTCACGAACATTTGCAGCCATTCTTCGAGCTTTTGAGCGGACAGGCCGATTGCGCTTCTTGGTCTGGCCTTCATTTGGGTCGCTTGGGCTGCTGGTTGAGCTCTCACTATCTTGGAACGATGCCTTGGGACTTTCTTCCTCTTGGTCCAGCACACCAAGCTCCAGCTCTTCCTCAGAGAATTCTGATCCTGCAACACTGCTGCAGCTCATTGTGTCAATGACGTGGACACTGAATGAGCGTGTATGTGTATGAGAATAATTCAACACGCTCCCTGGGTGCGTGTTTTGTCCCTTGTTTTGCGGGGCTGTCGGTATTTGATGCTGTGCCGACAGCCCAGGTATTCTTCTCCTCTAACTCCTCTGGTGTCTTGTGATTACTTGTACCTCAAAAACACAGGTCAGCCTGCTTTTTAAAGCTCTCAAAGTCACGTGGTACACTAACCTGTAAGGAGTGGTGCACTCTCTCTTCCACTCCAGGTTTATGGGTGCCCTCCAGGCAAATTGCACTGTCACTTCCTCCTGTTCTGACTCTCCCTCACATCTCTTACAGGAGTTTCAACACCTCATATCAGTGTGAACATATGCAAAACATACTAATTATTTGGAAAGAAATTAACCTCACACTGTCTTTTACACCTTTACAGTGGATTAGATTCCAGTTTTTTCCCCTTATAATCCCAACTCCAGTTAAATGTTTTTAGTGGAGACTTTCCATGAAGCTTTAAAGTGTTGAAGAGCAAGGTTACTGCTGATCACTTGATCCAGCTCTGGTCATTATAACACTGCATAATGCCATGTTTATTTCTTTCTCTTCACAGTACTATGTGTGCCATTTGCTTTTTACCATCATAAGCAATGCAAGGAAATTCATCGAAATAGGTATTCCATAAATATTAGTTTCAGGAACATTTATGACAAATTATACATTTATCCAAGTGGACTAATACATTATTCCCCTTCTCTCAGGTCTGGGAAGAGAGAACCTTTCTTAACTAGCATAGAGTAGATTTGTTTTACAATTAGTTGTCTCTACAGTGGTGATTCTCTCTCTCTCTCTGTGTCTCTCTCTGCTCAGATTTAAGAACCATGTAATTTAAGTAACTTCCCTGGAACCCATCCCCATAAATCAGGCCTGAGCAGCACCTGAGGACAAGAGTAGAGCAAGCCTTAGACTTCAAAGAGAGGGAAAACAAGGGCAAATATTTTACAATTAGAACCTTCAATTGCTGCTGGTTAGGCTATCGATCGTTCATGATCTTTTGCTAGTGAAAATGTGGTTACCTTTTGATGAAACCAAGACTTTTGCAATCTAAGATATTTTAGAAATAGTTGGTATTACTTACCATGCAATGTGATGAGTTACATGTCATTTTCTAAACATCGGCCTACTAAATACGGAATCTCTCTTGTGTTTTATTTAAACATATTACTTCTCTTGACACAAAATGGTGTGGAACTAAAGAGTGGAAAAGGGGCTTCTGGACAAGTGCAAAGCATCTGATAACCAAAGGGTAGGCCCTCAGACACTGAACTGGGAGTCGTTGAGAAGCATTGCTTCCTTCCTCTTCTTTTTATTGTACATGTTGTGGCTCTGAGACACCAACCTTTAAAACAGTTGCAGCCCAGAGTTTCAGCTTTTGATTGATTTAAGGTGGGAATGTTTAGTCTGGCCTGTTTACTGTTGTATGTAGGAGATCAGTATGGATTGGGTTTGGATCATTTACTGTTTATAAAGTTATATAGTACCTCCTGAAGTGTTCATAGTTTGCTTTGCTGTAGAGTCAATGCAGAATGAACATATTTTAATTATTTGTGGAGGATTTTCTGTAATATTTGTAAAGATCTTTTGTTTTCCTCTGAAACTTTAAGACCTGGCCCCTAAAGCCATTCATAAGTCAATGTCACATTCCACACTGTTCTCATGTCTCCTATTCTATCAAATCTAACTTAACAATAAAATCCACTAAAATCTGCTTTTTTTAGTTTGAAGAGCAGAAGCACTATTATTTTTAAATGGTAGTCAATGAGCTCTAATTCTTACCTGTAAAATGACAACTGAACAGTCTACGATTCAGTTTTCCTTTTCTTATAAAAACATTGTGTACATTGCAGACAAGATCTTAAAATCATTGTGTAACATTACAATTCATGCAAAAGTCAAGCCTTCGCATATCATATCATGAATTTTCGTATAGTGATTAAAACCTCACGGGCAGAGTGAACAAAAACATAAAGCTAAAGCACTTCACTCATTTTCTGTCTTTGTTTCTCTTCAAATCCTGTGGAGTTGTAATTAACCACTTAAACCACTGTACCTACCACGCCCTTGAAATAACCCTGATGATCTTCTACATACCTTTATGGCTAAAACTTTTTGGAATGTTCTGCCTATACCATACAGTTCCAAGGGGTGTGTAGGCTTTATCGCAAGCTGTGATTTATGGCTTTACAAACATGTCAGATTTACTGCTGTGGTGTAAAGAGCATGAAGACTAGAGCCTTGGACTCTCCCTGTCCACTCATTTTTGACAGGTGATGAGACACCAGTAATTATTGGCCGCCGGGAATAAATCACAAGATTTTATGACACAGTTCACCATGCCCTTGATGGAATAACCATTTTCAAACAAAGGGAACTTGTCCATTGCTGCTGGACCTAAGGTTTGTAAATCCCCTGTTCAAGCCCCCATAATGACTGGTTGTTAGCCGCTTGTTATTAGAGGTCTGTGTGCCAAATGTTATAGATGAAATTTCCAAAGGGGTAGTTAGAGGTAATAAGTGAGTAAGTCCGGGTTCGCTAACCTTGGATTTGCGGTGGTATGTTAATACATGTTTTTGGTGTCTGCCCTGGAATTTTCTCACCTCAATAAAAAACCTCCAGTCAAAAAAAAACAAAAAAAAAACAAGGCTGGCAACCAATCTGTGGTTGGTTCATGGCAGTTTTGTTTTTTCCATATTCCTAATGTCTTTCATTACAAAAACACTGTGTTGCTTCCCTGCTCAAGGAAAGAATTTTGGGGGAAGGCAAATAATTTAAAAAAAAACAAAAAACATTTAATTTTGGGAGAAAATGATCTGTTAATTCTTTTTAATTTTTTGTAAATGACATGGTTCTGGTTTTTACTTGATAAAGTATAATGATTGATTTTTGGTGCACAGATAACTCCTTAAATGCAATTTATGTATATGTGTGAAAGTAGCAATATCTCTCAGTAAAAGTACTTTGTTAAAGGTAATGGCTAACATGAATTATTTTCTGTACTGCTGGGTAAGTAACCAGAAACCAATGCTATCAAATAAATAATGGAGTAAAAAATATGATTTTTGCTAATTAGATGTAGTGAGTTACAGTACAAAGTAGCAGAAAATGAATATACTCAAGTGAAGTACAAACACCTCAAAATTGTACTTAAGTACAATACTTGATTAAATGCATTTGCTTTCTACTACTAATCAAATGAGAGATTTGGCATGTATTTTCTGTAGTTAATTTCATTGACAAGAACTATAATGAGATTATTTGTCAATAACATTTTTTCCCATGACAAAAATGAAAGAATCCTAGCTAAAAATAGACCTTGATAATAAATACCAGAACAAAATCTATATTCCATTTTCGTTGACAAGACAAAATGTGACTTAAATGTCAGTGGTGGATTATCAGACATTGAAAGCCGAGAATGGCTGTGTTTGTAATTATATTCAAGGGCTGCATAAGCAACAGGCTGGAAACTCAAGTAAATAATTTGCATCAGGATGTTTTGCTGGCCAGCAAAAACACTCATAGCGGTGCAGCATACGCAGTTGGTGAGAGTTGTGAGTTGTAATTCAGTGGTAAATAATCAGCCATGTGTTGCTGACTGTGGATGGTGGAGCTGCTGAATGGATTTCTGGAGTTTGGAAGTTGCAGTGGTGGCTGTTAGCAGTTAGCTCCACTTGTTAGCAGCGGCCACTGAACAGCAGTGGAGTGAGCATCCATTGGCTGCCGGACTTCACAGCTGATCCCTGCAGGACCGCCCTAAAATCTGGACCGTCTCAGAGAGGTCTATGGGTTGATGCTGTTTGACAGGCAGATAGGAGGCTCAGTGATCTGTCACTGTATCTGTGCTGTAAGTCTGAACTCAGATTAATTTTCTCTAACAGGGGCCTGTTGTTCGAAAGTAGAATTAACCCATCCAGGATTAAGTGGGAAAGCGAGGCTGGACAAATTCCGCTAAATCCATCCTGGCTTAAGTGGTTGTTCGAACATCAAGCCAGGCTGAGGAGGCGCGGCTTTGTCAAGCCAGGTGTAACTCATTCGGAGTGCGCGTCCATGGCTTCCTTAAATAGACCCCGAGATCGATCACAGATTCACCGATGCAGCAATGGAGAGGGCACGTGCCGCATATTTTTCACCCACTGAGAAGCGTCGCATCATGGACGCCAATGAAGAAGTAAAACACATAATTACCAAGAAAGGAAAAACTGCAGTGGTAATAAAGCAGAGAGAGTGCGTGGCAAACAATTGCGGACCGACTGAATGCGTAAGTAATCTAAAAATATATACTTGCTGCGCAAATGAATCTGTCATAATTACAATTAAAGTTCCTTCCAAAAATTAACAGTTGTACACTTCACCTTAAAGGTGAGCAGTGGATATAATATTATTCGGGAAATGTACCATGATGATCCGTGATTCATTGCGCAGCTGTTTATAAGCTATAATCTATCTCATTTAATGTTCATACAGCACAAATACGTCTGGACAAATGCGCACCTGGCAACAGGTGAAGATAAAATACAAGAACATTTTGCAGTCTGATAAGTGCCTCAATAAATTGCTGATAACAATGTACAAATGAGGTGTAGAAATTATTTGGAAGGTGCTTGCTCACACATTGCATTGTCTGTACTGATTTTAGCAGTGAAGAAAAACGCGCATGTGTCTGGCAGGGGGTGGGCCACCTACTGCTGATTTCACACCAGCGGAAGAGCTCGCTTTGGACCAGAACAGAGGCAGGCCAATGATCGAGGGGATACAGGGGGGGTTAGCTACAGACTCTGTCCCACCCACAGAAACCGCCCTCTTAATACAAGGTACATTATTCC
This sequence comes from Epinephelus cyanopodus, assembly GCA_026686955.1. Classification (NCBI taxonomy): domain Eukaryota; kingdom Metazoa; phylum Chordata; class Actinopteri; order Perciformes; family Serranidae; genus Epinephelus; species Epinephelus cyanopodus. Next base: position 41,915,499 of record CM048924.1, on the reverse strand, counting down.
AGTGTACTGTACATGGGATCAATCATTTTATTCATTAATCAACCATTGGTGTTATGTGGACTGTCTGACTTTGGATTGTCTTGCAGTGTCAGGTGACACACTGACCCTCCTTGAGCCACCAGAAGCTGATCCGGTGAGTGTTATTCATTAGAGGCATTTGCTTGACATGTCTTGCACGTTTACATTAGGTCAATACAAATTCTATTTAATGTGGCAGGGTGAGGGCACATCTGCAGCAGGGGATGCAGCAGATGAGGAGGAGACTCTGTCTCTGGACTCCAGAAGGTTTGAGGTAACCTGCCAGTCTTGTGGAGATAATTTAGTCCTTAATGTATAAGAAGTCAGTGATGTAGTGCTCATAGAAAATATATTTGTAACAGGACACAGATGAACAGCCTGACAGCCTGCCTGGAAATGTAGTGAGTATTGCCTGAAGGACATTCACGGTGTCCACAATTGCTGTGCTAATACATATGTGTTGTACAGAATTCACAAACTGTCAGGCAGCTATATGCAAGCCATCTGAGGAAGCAAATAGCCCTGACGGATATCAAGCTCCAATGTGTGAAGAGGAGGCTGCAGGACATGGAGCTTGAAAGAGAAATTTAAAAAAAAAAAAAAACCTCAAGGAAGTTGGACTTAGAAATTAAAAAAACTAGAGAAAGAAGTAAGTGATTTTAATGCACATTGTAAGCATGACTGTGATGCAATGTATTAATCAATGCTATTTCTCTCTTTCTCTTCCCAGCTCCAATCAGACAGTGACTGATCGGATTGGCATTCAATAACTGCTATACTTTTATAGCACATTTTAAGTTAAAATAGCTGCCTTTTTAATGAGGTTTTTCTTTTGTTCTTATTAAATAGCTGATTATAGCAGGATTTTATTTTCATATTTTGTTTTTATAAAAAGTATAAATTGCTAAAGATAAAAGCAAGTCATCTGAGGGAGCAGATAGCGTTGGCAGATGTGAAGCTCCAGTGTGAAAGAGAAAGCTTCAGGACATGGAGTTTGACAGACAAAAGAAAAACCTTAAGGAAACTGGACTTGGAAATTTAGAAACTAGAGAAAGAAGTAAGTGACTTGATTGCACGTTGTAAGCATGACTGTGATGCAATGTATTAATCAATATTATTTCTCTCTTTCTCTTTCCAGCTCCAATCAGACAGTGACTGATTTTAGTATTTTTCACTTAAATGAAATGAAGTCAAAGAATATTGTGGTTTCATCTTGTCTTCATTCATTGATGTAAAGTACACTGGAGTTATTGGTCCAGTTAACTAGGAATATAATTTGGGAAGGTTATACTGTTATAAAACCTAATAACCACTAACTGTGTTAATGCCAAATACACCTAATTGTATGTTTATTCCAACTATTAATCCTTTTATTGGTAAGGATATGTCCTTGTCAAAGTATGCTTGGGCAAGATGCTGAACCCCAGATTGCTCCCATGCACCCTGTGTGGTACTGATGGCATTAGTGTGAGTGTGTTAGAATGGGTGAGAGCAGCTGCACACTGCTTAGCACTTTTATCTCAAGTGCTTTATACTTTGTAGAAAAATTAAACATGAAAATAAAACAAAAACACTGCTATAAAGGCAGCTATTTTAACAAAAAAAAAAAAAAAAAGACTGCTATAAAGGCAGCTATTTTAACAAAAAAAAAGACTGCTATAAAGGCAGCTATTTTAAGAACAAGGAAATATATCAGCTATTTCAAACAAAAATAAATCAACTAAAATAATTGGCTACATATTGGTCTCTGACCACTCTGCCATTGACATTGTCCGGGAACACTGCTGGACTTTCCCAGTTCATTTCTGGTGCTGCTCTGGGAGCCCTTTCCCGCCGGATCGGGGCTATGTTGTGGAGGACTGTGCAGGCAACGGTGATCTCGCAGGCTCTGTCTGGGCTGACCCTCAGGTGTTGGAGGCACTGGAACCTTTCTTTGAGAAGGCCGAATGCCATTTCAATCCTTGCCCTGGTTCTCATGGGCAAGATTGTAGCTTCTCTGTGCCACGGTCTGGGGGTCTGGGAAGTGTGTGAGGAGGAATGGCTGGCATCCATACCCTTTGTCACCCAGCAATATGCCAGCGAATTCACCTGAGGAGGGTGCAAGATGTAATTGTTATAGAGTAACACTTTTGACACACTCTTAATGATCAAGGTGCTTTTCAATCAAATATGTGGCTTACCTTGTGACAAGCGCTGGTGAATTGTGGAGGCCCGAAGATGCGGGCATCATGGACCGAGCCCGGCCACTTTGCCTCCACATTACTGAACAGGCAGTCGGCATCACAGATCATCTGATAACAATAAGATGTAGTTTATTAATAATGTCATTTGATGCACATACTTAATTTATTTAGTGACAGTAACCATAGGTCATTCTTACCTGGACATTGATGCTGTGGAACGATTTCCTGTTCACAAAATCTCCTTCATGAGGACCTCGATACACACAGATACACACTCCGGATGGCACGGCAAATGGCACCTTTGTCTAGGTTCTCTGCATCTCCCACAGAGTAGAGGAACATGCCACTTGCAAAGAAGGCGGAGCGCGACACAGACCACTGTCATTGCACGGCTCCATGCTGTGTGGCACTGGATGTGCGGACCCAGCAGTCTGGAGAGGTAGCGGATCCCATCTGCCGAAAAGCGGTACCGCTCATACAGATGGTCATCATGGTGGAGCAACGGGTCTGACCTGTCCCGCAGCACGCGCTTGTGTCTACAAGCTCTGCGCACAATGAGTGCTTCCTCATCTAGCCCTGCAACCTCATTCAAAAACGGACACGCCATTGTGATGGAAGAAACACACACATGTCATGTGCATGGGGCTTTATGTATTGCCCTCATCACTGACTTCATTGAAGACACCTGACGATGCTTATGATTGTTGAATGATTGATTACTTTAATGACCACACAGCCAGGCTGGTGGAATTTGTTTTCAGTACAGCTCATTGATACAGGTTCCAACATAAAGGACATTGCACATATAACATAGATATACAGACAAACACATTATCACAGCCTGGTTCCAGACCATAGACCCCGCCCACTCAACTGAGTAGGCTTGTCTCACTGGTCTGGTATACTTCATTGAATTTGCGATTTATCTCGTCCAAACGATGGACGGACCAATGAACGCCGGGGGTCTAGCGATTAGCCAATCAGCGCCACGCTGATGTCAAACTGTACACCAGTGGGTAACTGGTGAGGATTCGCCACTACTCGCATTAATGGATGACCAAATTAAGGAAGCTGCTAAACTGGATTTAATGGCGATGCAGCTGGATGTGCACGACGACGGAGACATTTGTTTTCGGCACCCCCGAGGCATGGATACTAATGACGTCAGATTCTGGGTGAGTAGTTGATCTCTACTGATTGGTTAGGGAAAAAAATCAAAATTCCCTCCCCCTTGTAAATTGCCTTCAATGGAGGCGATGTCAGACTGAAGGTTCTGGGAGCTTCAGTCTGACACTCAGGCTACATTATCACACGAATATTAGTCTATGACAAAAAGAATGTTTTAAGTGTTAAATGTTTTTTTTTATTGTAGGCTTAATGTATTTTGTTCAAAAATGAGGCAAAGACATACATAAGAACATGAAAACGGTTTAAAACACATTGATTTCCTATCGCAGTGACAGCTGATCTAACCTGGACAGATAATGCACCAGGCTAAACTAATCTGGTTGTTAGCTGGTCGGGACCAGGCTAAGTGCACAGAATAAATCTCCATGGCAACATATGTGCCTCTGCTTTCGAACAACCGAATCAACGCTAAATTAAGCCAGGATAACCAACAAATCTCGGCTTAATCCTTTATCTAGGTTTCGAAAACAGGCCCCAGAGATTAAAGTTCTGTTTTAATCACCAACTCTGTTAGAGGACATCAGTTTAAACCTCCAGACTAGCATGCAGATGCAGATTAAGAGATAATTCAGGCTTTAATTTTTCTGCTTCTTAACAATGAGATCGAGTCGAGTTCACAGTAAACCTGGATATAAGTTATTTGTGATTATTTACACTAAAATTATGTTAACAAAGCTTTGAAAGCGCAGGACCAGAAATTTCTGATGATACCAAACACATCATTGACCATCAAATTCTGCTACAGAGACTGGAACACTTAATTGGCCTAAAAGGTTCTGCACTTAGCTGGTTTAAAACTTATTTATCTGATCGTTTTCAGTTTGTTGACGTTCATAATCCGTATGTACTAACCAATCCTATTTACTCTATATATGCTTCCTTTAGGTAACATCATTAGAAATCACTCTGTAAATTTCCATTGTTATGCGGATGATACACAGTTGTATTTATCTATGAAGCTAGAAGAAGTAATCAGTTAACTAAACTTCATAACTGCCTTAAAGACAAAAAACCTGGATGAGCACCAACTTCCTGATGTTAAATTCAGACAAAACTGAAGTTATTGCTCTTAGCCCCAATCAAATCAGAGACTTTATCTGATGACATAGTTTCTCTAGATGGCATTGCTCTGGCCTCTAGCACTACCCTAAGAAACCTCGGAGTAACATTTGATCAAGGTCTGTCATTCAATTCTCATTTAAAACAAACCTCACGGACTGCATTTTTTCAACTGCATAATATTGCAAAAATTAGGCCTATCCTGACCCAAAAAGATGCAGAAAAATTGGTCCACACTTTTGTTACCTCAAGGCTGGATTACTGTAACTCTATTGTCAGGTAGCTCTAGTAAGTCCTTAAAAACTCTCCAGCTAATTCAGAATGCAGCAGCACGTGTACTAACAGGAACTAAGAAAACAAGATCATATTTCTCCTGTTTTAGCTTCTCTGCACTGGCTCCTGTAAAATCCAGAACTGAATTGAAAATCCTACTGTTAACTTATAAAGCTCTAAATGGTCAAGCTCCGTCATATCTTAGAGAGCTCAAAGTGCCATATTATCCCACCAGAAACTCTGCGCTCTGAGAATGCAGGATTACTCGTGGTCCCTTAAGTCTCCAAAAGTAGATCAGGAGCCAGAGCCTTCAGCTATCAGGCTCCTCTCCTGTGGAATCATCTTCTGTTGCGGTCCAGAAGGCAGACACCATCCACATTTAAGACTAGACTTAAGACTTTCCTCTTTGATAAAGCTTATGGTTAGGGCTGCTCAGGCTTGCCTTGTACCAGCCCCTAGTTAGTTAGTTAGTACAGTAGGCTGACTTAGGTCTAGTTGGCGGAGGACCCCCTATAATACACCAGGCACCAGGCACCTTCTCTCCCTCTCTCTCTCTCTCTCTCTCTCTCTCTCTCTCGTGTCCTATTACTGCATCTTGCTAACTCGGCCATTCTAGATGTCACTAACTCGGCTTCTTCTCCGGTGCCTTTGTGCTCTACTGTCTCTCAGCTTAACTTGTATTGCAGGTGGGATGGTGTGACGTGTGTGGTTGTGCTGCTGCGCGGTCCTGCCAAATGCCTCCTGCTGCTGTTATCATTAGTCATACTTCTACTGTTATACACATATGATATGTCACACATGTATACTATCAGATATTAATTAATGTTGTTGTAAGCTACTGTCATTAGCGTCTGTCCTGCATCTCTCTCTGTCTCTCCCTCTTTCTGTCTCATTGTGTCATACGGATTACTGTTAATTTATTATGTTGATCTATTCTGTACAAACTTCTATTGCTGCACATCTGTCGTCCTGGAAGAGGGATCCCTCCTCAGTTGCTCTTCCTGAGGTTTCTAATGTTTTTTTTTTCCCCGTTAAAGAGTTTTTTTGGGGGGAGTTTTTCCTTTTTGCTGTGAGGGTCCAAAGGACAGAGGGATGTCGTTATGCTGTAAAGCCCTGTGAGGCAAATTGTGATTTGTGATATTGGGCTTTATAAATAAAATTGATTGATTGATTGATTGATCATTGTGCTGTCATCCCATCATGCTGTAAATACAGATCAAGTGTCTACAAAATAAAAACTCACAAATTTCTTTACAATCCATATACAGATCTTGTTATCAGTCACTTCATATAGTGAAGAATAATATTATTACTATTTATTCTATCTTAGATATAAATATTGCATGTTTCTTAAAAAAAAAACCCACACACATTTTACTTGTGAATGAGTCAATGGAATTTCTTGCAATAGTGAAGAAATGCTGGCAATTATGTCCGCCTGGCACAAACCACATGTTTTGGAAAGCTGTGAAGTGACAGAATGTCCCACCATTATGGTTCTTATATTGTCAGATTCCAGAGAGTCTCCCCTCTTCATATATGGCAGAATATGTCAACTTCCAACACGCTATGGTGAGATACATGTAAAAATGTAAGAATTTAGTAACATGGATTGGTTTTTTTTTCATTGATATGAAAATTAATAAAATACAGCCATAGAAGGACATGTAATGATGGCAAATCTGGGTTAGTCCGATTGTTCTGGGGAAAAATAGATATAGCATGTGTATGTAGCCTTATCATGACTGTGATATATGAGCTTACAAGTAAAGCAGTAAAAATACCAAAAAGGCCTAGGACCCAAAGGGTTAAACCTGTCAAAAACTGATTGACAAATTACAGTTTGTAAATTTAGAATTAGCCTAACTGTATTAGCTTAAAGATAATAAAAAAAAAGACATAGAAAACATAATGACTAAAAGATAACTAACTAAAACATTTTGAATTTTCGTCAACTAAAAATATGGAGGATAAAAAAGACTAATATGTGACTAAAACTAATACGCATTTTTGTCTCAAGACAGTTTTTTGGTTGGTGTGCTGGGTAACAACAGTGAGCTGGCCAGGGCATCTCTATCCATTTATCATTTTTGATTTTTGCTGTGGCCTTGTATGAGAGTGGAGGAAATGCTTAGCTCAGGGCTCTCTGAGGCACACCTCCCTCCATAGTAAATGAGCACAGTGTAACCCAGACTCTAACAATCTGAGCTGAACATTTACAAAAAGAACATTTGTCACTTGTATTGTCAGGTGTAGAATGAGCTGTTATCATCAATATGTACTGCAGAGACAGGTAAATCACATTTCTAAAGTTTCGATGACATGGTGACAGAGTGTCTACATCAGAGATCTACAGTACATTAAAAACAAAATGTCAAAACAGCCTCCTGACACAATTGTGAATCATTCTGTCTGAAATTACTGACGATTACATGTAGTTGGCCGCTGTTATCCCTTTATGTGTGCACACCAGCTATAAAATCTTAGCTGTCAGGTTGAAACAGTGCCTCGGGTATTTTAGCATGCACAGCTCAACATCTAAAGTATTATTCACAGAACAGCTGTCACAGTATTGGCTATTAATCATAGGTGTGATGACGTTTATTCTGTAGCATTAGAGATGTTCACAATAGTTGACTTCTCTGAGAACTTGAAAGCTTTGTGATTTATAAGTGAAAAATAGTAAAGTAGGTGGTTGCTTATAAAGTAGAGGATATTGTTATCAAGGCCAATACATGTTGTCATCTTTTTCATCAAGCTGTTAATCATACCAGGATACATTTTGATGCCAAAATACCCAATTGAACAATTAGCTCACTGATTAATTCAGTGAACTAATTAATTAATTAATTAATTAAGAATTCTTATTATTTATCAAGTATCAAGCAATATTAACTGTCATGCGATTTCGTTTTAAGTTGACATGTTTGTTAAATGTTAACCCTGTCTATATTGTACAAGACATACTTGTTTCAGTGAAGTCATAAAGGAAAGGAAAGCTTGCCATGTAGAGAAAATAACCAAGCACATTTATATCAAAAAAATCCTGCACTCTCTAATTTAGCCATTACTATAACCTCCTTTCTTAGTGATTTATACCTCGTAAGAAAATCATGCAAACCTGTCAGTACTGATGTCATGTTGTTACACATAGGAATGTCAGTACAATTCCTCCCCTGCCCTAAATACTTCAATCATGATATGAATCACTTGTTTTTACAGACAATATTTATGAAAGGATCAAATGCACTGCCAACTGAAGGCACTGCTGAAAAAGTAGTGAAGTATTGCACCTAGCAGTGAGTTCTATAAACCATATGTCATTTTGACTCATGCTGAGGTTAATGTAAAATGGAAAACAAATGCACCTAGAACAAAAAAGAACCCCCTCCAAAAAAAGGCAGCAGTGTGTATTCATAGTGCATTCCTTCCAAAGAAAAGTCAGTCATTACGATGGGTGATCATTACAGGGTCCATTTGGAGTGTTAGAACATGTGGTCAAGGTTAACGGTCTGTTGGCAAATTCTCACACAAATCACAGCAGTTAAAATGATGCCCTCTGGTCTTCCGGTTGAGCAGCCATGAGGTAGGCAGCATAATATCAGAGCTCCTTGATCATCAGAAAAACGCTGTATTTTTTCTTAAGATTGTTACACATTAACAGAAGAAGTTAAAGAGGCCTTTATAATATGCCCAAACCAAAACAAAAAAATGTTTCACAGACGAAAGAAAAGGGTTCAAACAGCCGAGGAAGAGCCCGTCGAGGACGACACAGCTAGCCATCCTGACACAGGGGAGCTACAGGGGGATGCGGACATGGCTTTCAGCGTGAAAATGCAGAAACTCTCCGAGAGATACGAGAGGCCATTAAGGCAACTAACAGCAGAGTTGAAGAAGCCGAAATGCGAATTTCAGAAACAAAGGAAAGAGTGCAGGGGCTGGAGGAGGCTACGAGGGAACTGCTAAAGCTACAGGCTAATTTGGAAGATAAACAGATCAAGAGGGAAGAGCAAGATGGGAAAATATAAGAATTCCCGGCATAGAGGAAGGGTCGGAGAACAACTCCACATCGATGATAACATTTGTGGGTTAGATCTAATATTTCTGCAAGAGACCCATTTAACTGATTCCGAGCATGCTAAACTTAAAAGACAGGCCTTTAACCAGGTTTACTCAGCGTCCTATAACACAGGACACAGAAGGGGGGTGGCAAGAGTAATTTTTGAAAAGACAGCAGAAATCACAGACAAGGCAGGAAGGTACAATATGGTTGTTGGAAAATTAGAAGGATCAGAAACCACTCTCTTAAATGTATATACACCTCCAGGTGCGACATGGGGGTTCTATAGACAAATCTTTGATCTAATGATTACAAAAGCCCAGGGCATGGTGATTTGTGGTGGTGACTTTAATCTAAGACTGAACCTAAATTGGGATGTGTAAAGATTAACTCAGACTCAGAACAACACAGTAGGCAAAAAAGTGAGACAGATGATGAGACATGGACATTTGTGACAAATGGAGGGAGTTCAATCCTACAACTAGAGACTACACACTTTATTTCCTCACCACATAAAACCTATTCAAGGATTGATTATTTTTTTATGTACAGTAAAGATATCGGTTTTGTAAGGTCATGTAAAATTGGGATAATGGACTTGTTGTACCACAGTCCTGTTTACCTAGATTTAAATTTAAAAATTAGCACAAAATACTTTTCCCTGGAGACTTAATTTAAATGTACTTAAGGGAAAAATGAAGGAAAAACTTCAAGAGAATATCCAGTTATACCTGTCAGAAAATGATATGGGGAAGTGTCCCCACTTATGGTATGGGATGAAGGTAAGGCTGTTTTGGGAGGATATCATAGCGAAATTGGCACCTCAAAAGAGGCTCAGACAGGAAAAATTGGATAAACTAGAAAAAGAGTTAGGAAATTTGGGGAAAAAACATAAAAGAGATGCCCAATTGGACATTACTCAGAAAATTAGGGAAATTAAAAATCAGATCAAAGACATTTACAAGGCAGACATTCAGAAGAAACTAACCTTTTTGAAACAGAGGTATTATGAACGGAGTTGGGTATAACACGTTACAAAGTTAGGGTACTTTGATTAGTTTTTGCAGTAACAAGTAACCTAACGCGTTAGTTTGCTGTTTGAGTAATCAAATACTTAAGTACATTTTCAAACAAGACATCAGTTACTTCCGTTACTTTTAGAACGCCGGTCCTTCAGCTCCGAAACAGTAACAGTTGTCATTTGGTTCTAATAACGGAGATAACATTAAACCTATCAGTCTGAAAGAAGCCACAGAGCTTATGGCTCGCTACGTGGTTGGAGAAATGCTGCCGTTGTCTACGGTGGAGTCTAAATAGGTGAAGTGGACTCGCTGACAGACATATTTCAGACTCAGGACTTGCATTATGCCTGGTACACGCTACACACTGGTACTCACCAATTATCCCCGGTCGTCTTTCATGGTGTGTGTGTTGTCATGGGTTATTCTTGTCCTATTTTTACTACTTTCACTATTATTTGTCTGTGTCTGTTCATGTGCCAGCCGACATGTTGTTGTAGTCACCTAAAAGCGTCAGCAGATGGCTACATTTGAAGCGCCATAAGTAAACTATCAAGCTACTGTATCTTCCACAGGAAGTTCTGACAAATGTTTCAGAATAAAAGCCTATTTAGAAAATGGTGGGATTCTCCAAAGATATTGGATAAAGGAGATACCCCATTGTAGGCTTATCCAATGTTAAGAAAACTCTTCCTGTCTTCTAAGTGGGCGTGGTTAGCTCTCCCTCCAATCAGAACCTGTTCTCCCTCAATCCCCCCCCCCCCCAATATTTACTTTGGTGACTATAGGGCGAAAGAATTGACCATAAATTGTGATTACGTTCATTTTCCTCATTGCCGCAAGTCTCCTCAGGGGCGTGGCGCTGGCGTCACTGAATCAGGAAGTGAGATGAGTCACTTTATCCAATATCTCTGGATTCTCTCAGCCGAGGTTATAAGGGGCTTTTAATTTGAAGTGTTGAGTTTGAAATGACGGTGCGACATGTTAACTTTATGAAGACAACAGAGCGGATAAAAAGTAAATATATATAAACACACAGAGGGATTAATAAATAACGGACCGTCTATAATGTAGTCTGTTTCACATGAAGCTGGGAGCCTCTGCAGTTGTGGTGAGTAAAAGCCCCGCTGCTATTTGTTAATGTTATTACTTTATGTCCGACTGTGAGGATGTACCATTGCTAGCTTGATGCCAATGACAGTAACTCAATGGGTTGACAAAATGCCTCTGCTGTTTCACACCATCATTTCCCCTTTTACTATGTGTGGGAATATCCCTAGAGGAAATATTAAAAATGCTGGGGTGTTGTTGTCATACAGTTGTCAACGGCAGCAGGTCATTCTGTGTTTCTACTGGTCAAAGTGACGGCTGTGATGGGAGAACTGGATCTCAGTGAAGGGCAAGTGGTCCATAACTTTAATTTTGGAGACAAAAAAATGTAGGCTTAGCGCTCTGTGGTCCATTGCCCAATAGAAGATGCAGAATACTCAAAAGTACTTTAAAAGTGCTTGAGTTATTTTTCTCAGGGAGTAACATTGGAAGTACTTTTAAAGTAATTGAGTGACTTTACTCAGGGAGTAATGCAGTAAAGTAACTGGTTACTTTTTTAAAAAAGTAACGCAGTAACATACTTTGATTACTTTTAAAGTAACCCTTAAGTAACCAACACTGATTATGAAGTAGGTAGTAAATCAGCTAACATTCTGGCATACAAATTAAGAAAACAACAAGCAGAGAGGGTAGTACATAAAGTTAAGTTAAGCCGTCCATGAGGACCCTATTGTAATGGCGCTGTTTATTATTATTTGGGCCCAAGCGATGATGAAGTCGTCTGTGAGGACCCTATTGTAATTGCGCTGTTTATTATTATTATTGTTGTTGTTATTATTATTATTATTATTATTATTATTATTATTATTATTATTATTATCATTATAATTATCATTATTATTATTATTTTTATTATTAGGGCCCGAGCGATGACAAAGTCGTCTGTACATGAACGCGCAGCCAGACCGGCTTGTAAACAAGGGGCTGGAGATCAACACAGAGAGAGGGTGTGTGAGGTCTAGTTCTTTGCATAGCAATTTATCAATTCCTTCAATCAAGAAATGATGAATTTTGCTTATTGCTCCTTTAAATGAGTATTCAAAACACAATTCAAAATTAAACATTTACAACACAACATCAGTTTCAGTTTTCTTTCTTGTATTTTATAGTTCATTGAATTGGGCGACAGTCCATTCCATATAATTCAGTCCACGCATTCAATCAATCCAATTCAATCCATTCCCGTATCTCCCAGCATTGACAGAAAAGATAAATCTACTCCAGGTTTTACCACAGACCCCACCCTTCAAGCAACCAGGAAAATAACAATTTGACAATCTAAGCATACAGAGAAATACATTAATAAATTAAAGCTGCAAGCAGCGATGAACGGGCCCTCGCGCCTTCGCGCAAATCGGGGGGGCTGGCAGGACGCGTTCTGACGCGTAAGTTCATTTCTGTCAAAGTTAGACATCGCATGCAAGAGCAACTTGGCCTATCTTTGTTGCAGTGCTGGAATGACATATTTCACATTTTGTATAACTTCCTCTTTCCACTAGGGGGAGTTGGAGTGTGCACTAATTATACATCATGTTTTTATACATCAAATACGCACCACAGCGTGTAACTTTCAGATAAATCAAAACAAAAGTGTTTGATGAGACCTATTTCCTGTCACCACTAGGTAGCACTATGAGTATCAGGAAATATGGTTATGTTAATGTGTTCAAGGCAGGACTAATATGAATCATATGAAGTTTGGTGGAGATTGGACCATTTATACCAAAACTACAGCAATTTTGTTTTTCATGGCGAGACCTCAAGATTCAACGCTCAGCAGCAGGCGCACCATTTAACATTGGGCAAATCCTGTGATAACTTTTGGTCACCACATAGTCAGGGTTACATACACTACGTTTGGAGCCAATCTGATTAAATCTGTAGGACAAGTTCTTTAATTTACAAGCCTTGGAAATGGGCAAAAATGCACAAAAGTGGCACAAGTAAATTCAAAATGGCGGACTTCCTGTTGGGTTTGGAGCATTGCTCCAAGAGGCTTTTTTGCATGTGATAGAGTGGTACAGGTGCCTACCAAGTTTCATACATTCAGGTCAAACCAGCTTTGGGGGCTGCTTAATTCAAATATTCTAGGGGGCGCTGTTGAGCCATCTTGGTGCATCAAAGCACAAAAATCACATCAGACAACAGGACTTGCGACCTGTGAGGTGTATGCCACGTTTGGTGAGTTTTCAAGCATCCCTTGTCCCTTCAAAACAACATCGTGTTTGATGTCGAACAAGTCGATCGGATGAAATCTCTAGGACTAGTTCATTCATTTATGACCCCTGGAAATGGCCAAAAATGCATCAAAATTGCACAGTAAATTCAAAATGGCTGACTTCCTGTTGGGTTTAGAGCATGCCTCCACAAGGCTTTTTATACATCTCAGAGGGTTACATAAGCCTGCCAAGTTTCATACATGTAGGTTAAACTAGCTTCAGGAACTGTTTCTTCCAACATTGGTAGGGGGAGCTACTGAGCCATTTTTTGGAACCCGCGCACGAGACACTTAAAAAATCTAATTTTTCACCAGTTCTGAGATGTGTGCAAAGTTTCATGAGTTTTCGGGTATGATAAGGCTCCCAAAAAGGCAATTCATTTGGAGGAATAATAATAATAATAATAATAATAATAATAATAATAATTAAAGCTGCAAGCAGCTGTGATCGTGCCCTTGCTCCCTCACGTAACCGCGGGGCCTGAGGCACGCGGGGTCTGTGGCACGAAGCCAGAAGGGAGAAAAAAACCTGGCGGGAGTGTAAAAACAAATGCAGTGTTTCGTTCATCCACCAGGTGGCACTACAAGTGTAACCAGATGTGGCCAGGTGCGTTCAGGGGTGGACCCTCATCACACATGTCAAATTTCTAGCAAATCGGACAATGCATGAAGGATTTATACCAAGTTGATGTTCAGTGGCGAAAGATGAAAAGTCGCCACCGCCGCCGCGGCATCCTGCAACATGACAGGACACGTGGAGATTCGTCCACTTGATAGTCATGTGGCCACAAAATGTAGTTGGTGTTTGTCAGTGTAAAAGATGGCATTTCCTGTTTCCACAAGGGGGCACCATGAGCGAGATTACCTACGAGCATATGGAGGCATTGAGGGCGGGTCTCTTATCATTTAAGAGAGAGAGAGAGAGAGAGAGAGAGAGAGAGAGAGAAGGTGCCTGGTGTATTTTAGGGGGTCCTCCGGCCAACTAGACCTAAGTCAGCCTGACTAGGGGCTGGTACAAGGCAAGCCTGAGCCAGCCCTAACTAGAAGCTTTATCAAAGAGGAAAGTCTTAAGTCTAGTCTTAAATGTGGAGACGGTGTCTGCCTCCTGGACCATAACAGGAAGATGATTCCACAGGAGAGGAGCCTGATAGCTGAAGGCTCTGGCTCCTGATCTACTTTTGGAGACTTAAGGGACCACGAGTAACCTTGCGTTCTCTGAGCGCAGAGTTCTGGTGGGATAATATGGCACTTTGAGCTCTCTAAGATATGACAGAGCTTGACCATTTAGAGCTTTATAAGTTAACAGTAGGATTTTCAATTCAATTCTGGATTTTACAGGGAGCCAGTGCAGAGAGGCTAAAACAGGAGAAATATGATCTCGTTTCTTAGTTCCTGTTAGTACATGTGCTGCTGCATTCTGAATTAGCTGGAGTGTTTTTAAGGACTTACTAGAGCTACCTGATAATAGAGAGTTACAGTAATCCAGCCTTGAGGTAACAAAGGCATGGACCAATTTTTCTGCACCTTTTTTAGGTCAGGATAGGCCTAATTTTTGCAATATTACGCAGATGAAAAAATGAAGTCGGTGAGATTTGTTTTAAATAAGAATTGAAAGAACAGATCTTGATCAAATATTACTCCGAGGTTTCTTACGGTAGTGCAAGAGGCCAGAGCAATGCCATCTAGAGAAACTATGTCATCAGATAAAGAGTCTCTGGGTTGTTTGGGGCCAAGAACAATACCTTCAGTTTTGTCTGAATTTAACATCAGGAAGTTGGTGCTCATCCAGGTTTTTATGTCTTTAAGGCAGTTACGGAGTTTAGTTCATTGATTACTTTCTTCTGGCTTCATAGATAAATACAACTGTGTATCATCCGCATAACAATGGAAATTTACAGAGTGATTTCTAATGATGTTACGTAAAGGAAGCATATATAGAGTAAATATGATCGGTACGAGCACAGAACCTTGTGGAACACCAAAATAAACTTTAGTACGTAAGGATGATTCATTATGAACGTGAACAACCTGAAAACGATCAGATAAATAAAATTTAAACCAGCTTAATGCAGAACCTTTTAGGCCAATTTAGTGCTCCAGTCTCTGCAGCAGCTTTTGTGTCAAACGCTGCACTAAGATCTAATAAAACAAGTACAGAGATGAGTCCTTTATCTGAAGCAATCAGAAGGTCCTTTGTAATTTTAACTAGTGCTGTCTCAGTGCTATGATGCACTCTAAATCCTGACTGAAATTCCTAAAATAAATTATTATCATGGAGAAAATCACACAGCTGGTCTGCGACTATTTTCTCAAGGATCTTTGAAAGAAAGGGAAGATTAGATATTGGTCTATAGTTGGCTAACACATCTGGATCCTCTTTTTAGGAGAGGTTTAATTACAGCTACCTTAAAAGACTGTGGTACATAGCCTGCTAATAAGGATATATTGATCATGTCTAATAAATGAGTGTTAACCAAAGGTAAGACCTCCTTGAGTAGCCTAGTTGGGATGGGGTCTAAGAGACACATTGATGATTTAGATGAAGAAATCAGTTGAGAGGCTAAGAATGAAGTGAGAGGCTAAGAAAAAGTTCTTAGGTAATCAAACTGTCTGACAAACATTAGCTTTTATTTGACTATGCAGGGCATCAGTAAAGACTGGCACATGAAGTTCAACAAAAATCATAGAGTTTGATAGAGTTGATGATAGAGGCCAGAAAAGCAGAGTTTGCTCCTCTGGCCTCAACACATACATTTTTTTCACTTACAGCTACAGTTAACATCATTAGAACAACCTGTAACTAAAACATTGGACACATGAAATGAATAAGAGGCCAAAGGTACAGACTTTGCATTTAAAGCCGATAGTGTTTGTCCTGATGGCAAAACTGCTTGGAACCAGAGGACGGGAGCACATAACACAAGGGACAGTTAAATAGTTTGTTTATCATGCACATCAAGGCAACTTGGATCACTTGGACTACAACAATAAGGCACCCTCTTTAACAACTGCTCACCTTTACTGATGAGCAGCCATTTCAAGACAGTAATGTACATTAAAGATTCCACACAGACATTTGGACAAGTTATTTCATACATTGTGCTTATGAATGTTTGTAACACTGGGTTCACATTGTTATACCCAAACATATAAGGGTTAGTTACATGGCATGTAAGCATAATAGAATATGAATGTATCATGTTGTCTGGAGATATCCCAGCACACAGCAATTTAGGAGGCCACAAAAATACAAATATCTCCAAACAACACAGATGCTGTGCATCTTCCAACAGTTACTTCAAGCTCCAGGCTCTATTGTTTCAATTACATATCCATGATTTCACAGCAGCAAAATAAACATGTTAAATACAAAGCCCTTCATTTCACACCACAGATGCAGTACATGAAAACTGAGTCAAAGATTCAAAGAGTTCTACAGTGGGTTTACAGTAGTTCCTCCATGTACAATGGAATGTTTGGCAAGGTCTGAAATAAGCTGGAAAAGTATGCCACCTAGTGGTTGGATCATAAACTGTTTTACAAAGATATTCCCCATCATGGTGCATGTGTGCCGTTGGACTCTTCACCTGGATGCAATGATGTGAATAAATAGACCAGAAAAGGACTAATAAATAAGAGTTCAATACATTAAATGTAGTAGTATTGTTGGATATGTTTAAGTCTTCACTACCTATAGATAAAACAATGTCAACATGTCTTTAATCAAGTACTTTTATAACAAGGGAAGGACCCTCACTTCTATTTCTGTTTTCTCATAGAACAGCAAGTCTTAAAGAGATTTGATGTAATGAGGCAGGAGGCAGAAAGTCTTAATAGAAATGGCTGTGTCTGGTAGCCCATTTCCTGCAGCTCATGAAGATGCAATCATTAGGACATGTCCCATTTATTTGCTTGGTCCTTTGATTGAATATTAGCAATTAGAAATAGGATATGTTCGTCTTAAACAGGTTGTCTTTCTAGCTGGCTTAATTAGCTGGGCTTCAGTTATCTGTAGTGGAGCTGATGCATTTCTACTAACGTTTCTGCACATTTACATTATTTGATCAGACCATGCAGATGCTAGTCACACCCCATCAAACAGGTTTATTAACACAACACACCTCGAGGGAGGCTCACTGTGAGTCTTGTACAACCCAGTACTCAACCCCTGTGGGCTTGAGGGGTGGCTGTAAAATTTTAGTCCTTCACAGAGCACAAATTTGTATATCACTTTAAAGAATGTGAAAGTGTTTCTCTGTCCACAGAAGCTCGAGCTGTAGAAAGTGGTTCAACTTACTTATATGCATGAAAAAAATGTGGAACCCTGTCCTAAACAAAATTAAAATTCTGTTTGATGATATATAACAAAACCATGAGAATTGCATCTCTTTCAAGAATACAACAAGGAAAGGCTTTAACATGTCTCTCACATTACATGACTGTTTTAAATCCCAGAACAACTTTGGCAAAGGAAAAAACAAAGGAATTTTCATTCCAGTCTTGGCATGTTTTGATAGGAAAATCCTGGAACTCCTGGTCAAGACAGCTGAGCCACAATATCACAGTATCACTTTCCCTTTCAAGTTGGCAGTTTCTGTCCCAAAAACAAGACAATACTCCTGTAAATGGGATATGACAACACCATGTCATATATAGAGCTCCCACGGCTACTTGTAAAACTACACATAAATAAGAGTCTTAGTTGTATTTTAGTTCAGGAAACTATTTGAATATCTTTAAGCTTAAGAGATTTGAATATCTACAGAAGAATAATCATAACAAAAAAATATTCTGATGTAAATTTTGAATGACAGTTTTCCCTTTTCCCAAACTCTAATTAAGATAACACCAAAACTCCCCTCAACATTTACCACTGCAGCAGATCACACGTAATATTTGCACTGAAAATGAATAAGCAAATAAATTTATTATACCTGAATAAGATCACAGAACCCGATTCTAACAAATAATGATTTATGAAAAAAAAATCCCAGCAGAAGCAAAGGGTCCCTGGGTGGTACCTTGGGGTCTACCTGTCCCCTAGCTGTGTGAGTTCTCAGCAGCGGGCACTGGCAGGTCCCTGTGCCGAAGGTGTCTGGATATGGCAGTCATCATTCTTCAGTTGATCCCCTTCCATTTCATTTCAACTTGTCTTCTGTGGTTCAATGTGCAACGTGGGCCAAACTCCACAAAGAAACTAGTTGGCATGAGACAGGACAAATAATTAAATGAATGGATGAACCCAATAATACATTGATGCAATTAAATAAAAGCTGCTATATGGGGTGTCGGTGGCTTAGTGGATAGAGCAGGCGCCCCATGAGCAAGGCTGTTGCCGAAGCGGCGCAGGTTTGACTCCAGCCTGTGGCCTTTTGCTGCATGTCATTCCTTCTCTCTACCCCCTTCACACTTAGCTGTCCTATCAATTAAAGGCAAAAATGCCCCCAAAAAAATCTTTAAAAAAATAATGAGAAAATAAAAGCTGCAATATATATGAAGGCTAAGGGCTAGAGCAGTGATGTTGATGAAATGATGTAGTGAGTCCCCAGGACCCACAGCTCGTCATTTTAGTGGGTCCAAGAAAAACTGATTTGGCCCCAAATAAAATTTGTGGTTTTTGACAAATTGGTTTTGGTCTAATGGTATATTGTTATAATTATGGTTATATTTATGTATGTTGGAAATGTATCTGGAAAAAAAATCCCAAGCCTGAAAACTATAAAAAAAAAAAAAAAAACACACACAAAGTGTATATGTATTTTTATATATAATATATGCATGTACAAAACATTATACAAATGGCTCATCTTGAGTTGAGTTCAGAGAACGCCAAAATCATCTACCCACTATCAAGTAAATCAAATGTGATATGTATAATTATCCATAAATTGTAATTAAGCTATTGCAATATTACATAACAGAAATGTCTGCAGTAATATCTTACAAATTCATTAGATTCTGGAACATTTTATGGACCTAAAAATGTAAGGTTATTGTCTACCAGTCCCTGGGGACTCGGGGTGTAATGATCCATCGATCTGGATCCATTAATAGATTTGATGATCAACGATCCAATATCATTGATGCAAAGTGAAAACATCAATCCATATCATCATTTTTATCATATGCTTTTTTTTATAATTTCATTTTTATCTGGGAGAAACACACAAAATCATTTCAGCACAATTAAACATGCACAAAACAAAAATCATGCAAAAACTTGCACAATTACACTAAAATATATTCTCCCATCTGTTACTCCCTTTCATTTTATAATGTGTAAAATAGGAACATTTGAACAACGGATGTCATACTTCCTCATTTTTCCATTTTTTTAAAGGTACTTATAGCAGTTCAGGTCTCCATGATCTTATATATCTGATCCATTTTCACCACCATCTCTTAAATTTCTCCGATTGTAGTTTTAAAGCGAACGTCAGTCTCTCCATGATGTAGATTTCATGAACAGTTCTTTGCCAGTCTTTCAGTGTTGGTGCGTTGGGTTGTAGCCACTTCCTTGTTACAGCTTTCTTCACTCCAATCAATAATATCTTCATTAGATATTTATCTGCTATTGACTAAGTATGCAATGCCATGGTACCAAAATACATTGAGTTGACATCAAATTGTATAGTAATTTAAAATATGTATTCCAGACATTTCTAAAAAAATTTTATATACTTTATCAATCCTCGAGGGGACATTCAATTTTTCACTCTGACAATTACACACAGGTCTGAACACACACATGCACAAACTGGACCTATACATGCACTAAGTGGAGAGATGTCAGAGTGGGCTGCCCATGACAGGCGCTCCGAGCGGTTGGGGAGTTCGGTGCCTTGCTCAGGGGCACCTCGGCAGTGCCCAGGAGGTGAACTGGCACCTCTCCAGCTACCAGTCCACGCTCCATCTTTTGTTCCGGACGGAGACTTGAACCCTCTGGTTCCCAACCCAAGTCCCTATGGACTGAGCTACTGCCGCCCCAATCATGAATGTCATGCCAGTAAGACAAAAAATTCAGACAATCCCAAAATAAATGATAAAGGTTGGCTGTATCTGAACACCACATCCTCCAACAATTTGTTCCACTACCTTGATGTCTCTTCTGAGCAGGTGTTATAAAGAATCTCATAATGTTTTTCCATCCAAACTCCTGCCAGCTGTATGAAGTTGTGGTTTTCCATTGTAATTTACAAATGTTTTCCCATTCATCCTCAGGTATGACCAGATCTCCCTCCCTTTTCCATCTACATTTAATATGCAAGGTGTTCGAATCTGAAGAGTCTTGGAAAATTTTGTGTAATCTAGACATTAGTCTCTATCCACTCCAGATTTGTAAGTTGAAAAAAAGACCTTCAGGATATCACTTCTCAATTCCTCTGTCAAAATTGTATTTAATCAATGCCTTACTTGAAGGTATCTGAAAAAATCTTGGTTCTCTACACCATATTCCCTTTTGAGATCGTCAAACCCATCGTGTATGAAGCAGCAGTAAACCGTAAGGCCCTTTTCCATCCATATTTCAAATCTACTGTCTGTCCTATTTGGAATAAAATCTATGTCATATGTACACCAATGTAATACGTTTTCTGCACCCTTTAAATTGTATTTCCTAACTACTTTGTGCCAGGTTTTTAGTGTTGTTTTTATCTAGGGGTTATTTTTATTTGTAAGACTGTCTACAAGTTTTTTGTCTGCCATTGCTGCCTCTATAGGTGGACCCACAGATCCTCCCTCTTCTATTTCCTTACACCTAGCCCTGAACTGCGGGTTACAGAGATACACCAAGGATCTTATTTGAGCCGCATAGTAGTAATCTTTTAAATTTGGCAGTGCCATTCCCCCTTTGTCTTTTGATAATTGCATTACTAATTTCTGCCATTCAATGAACTGTCAATCACTTATTTCAATTGGCAGCGATAGGAAGAGATACAACAGGCGTGGCAAAATCACCATTTTGACCGATTCAAACCTTAGACTGAGAAAAGGTGAGTGATTCCATTTGGAGATGTCAGACTTAATTTTAAGGTTGAGAGGAATATAGTTGGCTTCAAATAATTTTGTAATGTCTTGGGTAAGATTAATTCCCAGATACTTCATTGATTTCTTGTTACAACTCAACTCAAGCTGTATTTAGTTACCAAATCATCCGGTGGATTAAAATTAAAAGTCATAGCCTGGGTTTTCTGGATATTTATCTTATAGCCTGATAATTGACCAAACATATCCATCGACAACATTAAAGTTGGTAGTCACTACTAGAAGACCAGGAATTTGACAGTTATTTTAAGAGAGAGTGGACATCCTTTTTGGAAATAAATCACTCTCCAGACACTTCTGCAACTCTACTCTGGCAAACTGGAAAAGCTGTTTTAACCCTGTAAAACCCACTGTTGCAAATTTACAACATCACTTTTAACAATTCTAAAAAAAAAGGCCTGCAAATGTTTTTTGTTTTTTTTCTCAAGACCACATTTACATACTTAATGGGGCCTATTGTTTGTCCTCACAATGCTATTCGATATAAGAAGTATTTATAGGTCTGGTCATCTGGCCATGAACTCACTGTGACTGCAAACTTCCTGTTGAGCTCATCTTTTTTTTGCATGACTGGATTTGTCAGGATTAAAGTAAGTAAAATTCCTTATTTTTTTTGTGTTTATTACAATGTCTAGAACTTGTACATGTTTAGTTATTTTGGAAAACATTCATCAAATTTGATTTAGAGCTTGTTATGTCTATGTTGTAATTCTACAACGCTGGGTCAGTGTGGTAGTCAAAATAGCCTATGTTCCTCACACATTACATAAGGTCACTGCACTTCTCACATGGTCACAAATTGGAAAAAAAAGCAGTAGAAATTTAAAGTATTAGATGATTCATTGTAACTAAGCTCTAAATGTGCTTTTCTATTAAATTTTTACTTAGTTTAGCTTAGACCATAATTAAACACATGACCCCGACCGGATTTTGTTTATAATGCTTACCTGTGTAAATCTTATTGATTCAAGGACTTATGTTTCTACCATTTTTTTTTTTTTTTTCCCGGTAAAGGGGTTTTTTGGGGAGTTTTTCCTTATCCGCTGTGAGGGTCTTAAGGACAGAGGGATGTCGTATGCTGTAAAGCCCTGTGAGGCAAATTGTATTTGTGATATTGGGCTTTATAAATAAAATTGATTGATTGATAAAATATAAGACTATTAGTACAGACTTTTATTTTAAGTTACATAGTACAGTAGGTGATCAGCTCAATCAAAAACAAAAAATAATGCACAATAATGTAATAACATGTAACAGCAGCGGCATCCAGTGCTCAATATATTCTCTGTAGTGGAAATATGAAATTATGACATCTGAACAACAGTTTGTTCTAAATTGTTACATGTTGTGCCTTTGCACTCGCCCATTTGTCAAGAATGGCATCAATGAAATAGACCGTGCCACACTGTTTTCAATAGAGATCACTGCTAACTGTGTCAAGCGATCATTGCTCATACACGAATGAAGGTATGTTTTGATAAGCTTCAGCTTACTGAAGGATCTCTCGGCAGATGCAACCGTCAGAGGTATGGTCAGGAATACTCTAAGGGCTACTGTCAAATTTGGGAACACCAAATCAAGATTCTCCTGTATGAGGAAATTTAACTTCTCAAGAGCCTTGTAACCCTTCAGTAGACGGCTTGCTGGGTATATTTCTTGACTGATATCTCTGGAAACATCACAGGTAGTCAGGGCATATCTGGTAACTGATTCTTCCAGCTCAGCATTTGTCATGTGCTCCATTTTAGTGATGAATTTAAATTTCTCAGACACAAGCTGAAGATTGGAAAACCTGTCAGACAACTCTTGCAGGACTGTGTCGACAATGACATTGGAAACCATGCACCTAAAGTGCCTCTCGGGTTCCTTTTCATGATGACCAGTGCTGGAATTGTCACCTTGGAACCTCTTTTGCTTCCTAAAACGTCTCTCTTTGAATTCTGGAGAAGCATCCATTTCAATGGCTATCCTGCGTGCAATGTCAAGTGACCTCTGAAAGCCCTCCTCTCTATACTTTAGCAAAAACTCTTTCAGAGAATCGATCAATCGAATGGCTGTGTCCATTGAGACATCTGCTGCTTGTAGTGCCTTGCTTGCAAAGTTGATCTCTGACAATAAGTCATACCAAACCAAGAGGCACACAAGGAACTCCATACTTACAATCTCATCAGACAGTGACTTTGCCTCTGAGACAATTTTGCTGTCTCCTGCCACTTCTTCAAGCTTTTCTAGCGCATCTAGAATCCGCCCCAACTGGAAATGTACAGCTTTGACAGAGTCCAGCTTTGCTTCCCACCTGGTGTCACTCAGAGGCTTCAGTGTGATGTCAACAAATTCTGTGAGAATATCCCACCTCTTCACAGAAGACGAAAAGATGGTGTACAATCTTTGAAGAGTGCCAAAGAAGGTTAGACACTCTCTGTTGGATGAGGCTGCATCGCATAACAAAAGGTTCAGGCTGTGGCTACAGCAGGGGATGAACAGAGCCTCTGGACATCTCTCTTGTATTAAAGCTTGGACATCCTTGTGTATTCCCCTCATATTAGCGCCATTGTCGTAACTTTGTCCCCTACAATTAGCCAACTCCAACCCCAGACTATCCAGCACCCCTGTCAGTGTATCTGTGAGGCCTTTCCCAGTTGTGTCCTTCACAGCAGTGAACCCCACAAAAGACTCAGTAATAGTGACCTTCTTCTTCTCATCTGTATGAACATACTGTATGATAACTGAGGCCTGCTCTTGCTTTGAAATATCGGGTGTGCAGTCCAATTCCACTGCAAAGTACTTGGAGGCTTTGATCTGGGCACAAATTTTACCCAAAACACATTCTGATATTGAATCTAAAAATTCATTTTGAGTGCACCAGGACAGATATCCGGTGTTTTTTTTTTTTGAGGCAGCCTTTCTAAGATGCTCCGCCAGTGTGACATCATACCGTGCTATGAGCTCAAGGATACCCAGAAAATTTCCATTTTTAGGATTTCCTAACTGTGCATTTTTTCCCCTCAGTGGCAAGTTTCTTTCTGCAAGGAAGAGTATGCAGTTGATCACTCGAGTCAATACACTTCTCCAGTGTGCCTTTTCAGCAGCCATGGCTCTCTGCAATTCGCTATCAATAGTTTTACCAAGGCGTAAGCGGGATGTCAATTCTTTCCACATCAGATAAGCATTTATGTGATAACCACTGGTTTCATGGTGCTTCAGTGTTTTTGAAAGACACTGCCAGTTATTATACCCCACCACAAGGCATCTGTCAGCAACTCTAGCTTCACCAAAAAGCTTACATGCAAAACAATAGACTCTGTTAGTACTTTTGGAGTATAGTAACCAATCCCGCTCGACTTTCTCTCCATTGGACAGTACACGAAAACAGTATGCTTTGGAAAAACACCTTTTACTCATCTGATCTTGGATATGGCCCATCAGGACATTTCTGTGGGCCATTCTCAACCATGTACTGCCTGAATGAGTCCCCCATTTCGTGTGGTGAAGGCCATTCAGATGGATCTTCTGAGTAAGGCCTTGCCCCAGCCCTCTCCTCTGCACCTCTCTGTTCCAGTTCCTCTTCATCATCATCTGGACCTCTCTGTTCCTCTCCCTCATCTTCACCTCTCTGTTCCAGTTCCTCTTCATCATCATCTGGACCTCTCTGTTCCTCTCCCTCATCGTCACCTCTCTGTTCCACATTCTCCTCTGTGGTGATTGACTTGCCATGTCTGCCTGCAGTAATTTTCCCAAAAGGACACAGTGAATAGGTTGGTCAGCAGAAATTCAAACCATGCTGGGCATCTAGGTTTTTGTGGCCTCACTAGTTTAATTATTCCTACCTGATGTCATCACTGGTCTCCTCTATAGCAGATGCCATCACCGACCTCATGTCTGTCTCTACCCCTTGCCTGTGTTCTTCTCTGCTAAATTATATGGTCAAACAAGCATTATTTAATAGCTTTGAATAAATTACACATCTTGCTAATGCAATTTTTCAATATAAATAATATTTAGAAATTAATCACTTGGTATCAAGTGGCTGTTCCTACACTTCCACCTAATATTAGACCAACCTGTCGCCTTCCCCTGTCTGTCCTGATTCTTTTTCTGTCTTCTTCTCTTCTTTCTCTGCATCCTTACACCTGAACAACGTGAACTTTGTGTTAAGGAGGTTTCAAAAATACAGCAGTCAAACCACATATAAAAAACATGTTTTTTTTATTTTAAATGATATCCTTATTGGATATCAGTTACTGATTGGATGCTGCATCTGATCAGACTTATCAGATACATCACAACAGCACTGTAGTGTTATATCCGAGTGAAGACATTTAAACTCAAGTGTATCACTCCCAAGTTCTATAATTTATCTGTTTTATGATTCACCATCTAGTTAAAAACCCTCAGTGGTCTAAGCCCTTTTTTCTCCCTTTAGGTCCGCCTGCCATCTAAATGCACAAATAAGAATCTACACATTATTTACTTGATCTACACTCTTCTATTCTTACTTCAGGTACCTCAGTAGTTCAGTGAATAGAGTAAATCCACAGATCACGATAAAAAACGTTCAGTATTATGACGGATTTAAAGGCCAAGACTCCAAAAAGTCACTGAAATTCAAGGCTGGATTACAAAGCATCTGAAAGGGCTACAATCATGTCGGACCCCTCTTTGAAACGGCGCAGTCGTCAACTTTCCGGATCTTTTTGCTGTAAGTCTCTATCACACACCACTGCCGTGTTTGGATGACATCCGAGACTTCCGATTACTGTCTGAACAACAAAATAACCACAAACAAGCTCCTTTATTTTTCTTGCCATGATCTGATATATTGTACATACTGATCAGTACACAGTTGCAAGACAACTGTAACCTGTCCTTTTACTAGTAGTAGCTTTAGCTAACCTGAATATTTACAAGCCTCCTCTTACACTGACATAACTTACCTACTGTCTTTCAACCACTTTGAAATGCCTTTTTTCATCCCAACAAACTCTTTCTCCTTCTCCCTCTTCTGTTTTCTATTTTGTGCCCCTGAGAGCTTTCTCTTCTGCCTCTCCATTTTGAGGTCCCTGTCATCACGATTCAAATAAAAACACTCGCGCTCCAGCGCATGCTCGAGGGGCGTGCACCGGAGCGCCTATAGTGTGTGTGTGTGTGTGTGTGTGTGTGTCAGTGACGTGCCGCTGTTATTGATCATATCATTTACACATGCACAAACAGCTGTTAAATACAGAAAATGCCGACTGGAAATAATTTTCCCCTCATCGCTTTGGCGCCCCCTCTCGCGGCGCCCCTATGCGCCGCATATAGTGCATACCCACTTTTTGCGCCACTGGGAGTATTTGAAACTCCAGCATCGATAGCAGTATTTGAAACTCCCTGTATCTTTGTAGTTTTTGTTTGTTTTTTAACTTCTAAATGATCCTGAGCTATTTTTCTCAGTGTTGCCCAAGCAGCAGTTTGTAGCATTAGGAGATAGAAAAACAGGTTCTGAATGTTCAGCAGTCCACACAGCAGCGTTGCGCCGCTCCCGTTGCCGGTGCAGCCGCTGTAATTGATTAACGTGGGGCGAGCTGCTACAGGACTCGCGCTGCAGTTCACACTACTAACAGCATGAGTTAATGTCTCTGCACATGTTGAGCTTCCAGCTATGTAATACAG
Organism: Epinephelus cyanopodus; assembly: GCA_026686955.1. Lineage (NCBI taxonomy): Eukaryota > Metazoa > Chordata > Actinopteri > Perciformes > Serranidae > Epinephelus > Epinephelus cyanopodus. The sequence continues at coordinate 41,888,676 of CM048924.1, read as the reverse complement.
ACACAGGCTAATATAACATGATGAGTTAGAGTTGTTCGGACCGCTTTTGGACTTGTTTGCCCACATATTTGTACCGAGAGGTCTTTGGATCCGTTCTGCTACTACATCTGCTTTCTTCTTCTTCTGGCGGACCAGGTGCATTAAGTGCTCTTTACGATGCATACTGCCATCTATTGCAACAACAAGCTACATTCACAGACAGTCCCATTATAATGTGTTTATCAGTGAGGTCGAACAGGTAGTGCCAAAAGCAGAAAAATCTATATGTGGCAGAGATAATTTATTCGTGGCACACCGCCACAGATAAATGAATGTATGCAAACACTGAGACAGTATTGTTTGAATGTAGTGGAATTTTCAAACTGTGGGGTGAGAACTAGAATCTCTGGCACGCTCTGTGACATTGATGTGTACCAAGGGTGTTGATGGAATACGACAAGCCAAATCTGAACTTGTCAGGTGATGTTGTGATGAAGCTCGCCTCCATGCTTCCAGAGGGTCAAAACTACAAGATCTATGCAGACAGCTACTTCACCTGTGTCCCATTGGTAGTTGAGCTCCTTGAGCGTACGCCTACCCAACTGCAACCTTGAAGATGAGAAGAGCTTTAAAAAAAGGAGGAGAGGACACTTTGATGTCCGAGTGGAGGGGAACCACAACATCTGTGCTGTCAAATGGTATGACAACAGAGCGGTCACACTTGTGTCATCCTTTTGCTGGACTAGAACCTGTGCAGAAGATTCAGCACTGGGACAAAGCCACCAAAACCATTATTGATGTTGAGAGGCCTTAGATTGTTGGTACCTACAACAAACACATGGGAGGTGTGGATTTGTTGGACTCATTTGCTTGCCAAGTGCAAGTTCCCCATGAAATCCCACCGTTGGTACATGTACATCTTCTGGCACACCATTATCCTTGCTGTGGTTAACACCTGGCTCCTCTGCAAGCGGGACTGAACAGGAGACAGTTACAGTCACAACTTGCATCCTCTCTCATCCTGGTGAACACACACAACACAATACCCAAGAGAGACCGACCATCTTCAGGGAAGACAAACACATTCACACAGATGGTGACATCAGGGAGCCCTTTGGATCCTCAGAAGACAGACTCACATCCTCAACAGATGTGAGTCCCTCAGCCAAGACGTCATCGGATGCACGCAAAGACATGATTGCACATTTCCCTGAAAAGTTAAAGAGAGGACGCTGCAGACACTGCAATAATGGATACACAAACACTGTGTAGCAAGTGCAATGTTCGCCTGTGCTTCACAGATGAAAAGAACTGTTTTAGGGACTATCACTTTAAGTGAACACAGCCTTCATTCAAACCACATTGAAAGTGACTGAGGAAAAAGTTTTGTAAATACATTTTTTTCCAATATTTTTATTAATAAATGCTTATTCTTAAAACTATGATTGTTGTGGGATTATTACACATGATATACTGTTATGGGGCTAAGTAAGCAATCAACCCTGAAAATGAATACTTAAATGTTCTGTATATCTGTTCAGACAAAATGAATACAAACACAGAAGAACTTACTAAAATGTAAAAAAATTTGAAAACTCTTTAATGTCTACATCAGAGGCCCTCTTAAACAATATCTGATTTTGCTCATTTTTTTCTATATCTGGGTCTTACAGGGTTAAGGGGCAAAATAATTTTATATATATATATATATATATATATATATATATATATATATATATATATATATATATAAGATACAGAATTGCAAATTGAAATAGAAAATTAAAGAACTTTAAAACACCCATGCAGCTAATCCTACTGAAAGCATCTACTATGAACTACAGCTTAGATCAGGCCCGAAAAATTCAGCCCAACCTGGCCCGAGCTTGTGCATGTTATGTCCGGGACCAGCCCGACCCATCCAGTTAACTGTATTTAAAGGCCAGAGCCCAATTTAAACCCAACATTTTTCAATAGGTTGGCTGTTATAATTAATGCTAAGGACACACCGAGCGTGTTAGTGCCGCGGAAGTCCTGCAAGTGTACTCGCAGGCGCTTGACTGTCCACACAGGCAGCGCATTTCTCCTGCGCTCTCTGCGCCGATTAAACATCGACTCCACTCGTCTGTTCCCATCAGTACTCGTTTTTTCGCTTCAACAGGTCATTTTAAACATGGGTAAGTCCATATTTTCATAATTTTTTATAAAGTAATAATTAATTAATTAATTAATGACAATTTGTCATTGCATGACCATGTATTGAGCGTGTTGGGTAAACACTGAATGAATAGGGCATATTTTTTGGACGCACGGAAAGCCGCTGTCTTAGATCATTATCCACAGAATACAAAACAATCCTCTATGCTGATGATGTGTTGATCCCTTTTCATCATTACAAAAATGTATCTCAGTTATTAAATCATTCTCATCTCTCTCTAACTACTCTATCAACTTGTCAAAATCCCCTGTTCAGAGGGATGTGGCAGCCCTCACCTCATTGTTTCATCTCCCCATAGGAAATATTAAATATTTAGAAATTCACATATCCCCCAAGCTGTCAGAGCTGTTCAATCTAAATTACACACCATTACTCAAATCAATACAAAATGACCTCAATTGTTGGACAAAACTACCCATTTTACTTTTAGAAAGAATTTCAACAATAAAAATGTCAGTCCTCCCAGAATTGATTATTTATTTGCTATGATCCCTACCCTTCCAAATCCACCCTGGCTCAATTCCCTTAATACAGCAATATCACAGTTTTACTGGAAAAATAAAACACCTTGTATAAAGCTTAAAACATTACAGAAACCCAAAACTCAGGGAGGATTAGAAGCACCAAACTTTGAATTTTATCATATGTCAAGTCAGTTAAAATGCTTAAAACAATGGCTCACCCCTTCAGATCTTGATTTACACTGGTTAGAAACTGAACAGGCACTATGTAACACTATAAATCTTTCAGGGCCCATATTTATCAAGCTTCTTAGAATTCCTCCTAAGAGCACTGCTAAGAGTTGACTTATGAGTAAAAAATTATTCGCTGAAAGCTGCACTTAAAAGTTAGTTATCAAGCATCTTACTCACACTTTTAGTGAAGTGTAGGACTGACTCTTAAGTGTCGGTCTCGGAGCTGAATCACGACAGTACTATGTGCCGTAAATGGAATTTTAGGTGACGTCACTTCCAAGTCCATAGAAATGACCAATCACTGAAGGGAATCCCTTATCTAAGAATATTGAAATATCTTACAAATATCTCAGTGAATAGTTAAATCGACAATGGGAGTGTATATTTTGACATTTTGACAAAACATATATATTGGCAATGAATCAAAAATAAATGTTTCCTTATCTTTCCAATTCACTAATTAGGCAACTAACTTGAAACTGGTGTGCAGTTAATTGAGTGGCTCTATATACTGCAGCCACAGTCCACCAAGCTGAAACCAACATGGAATAAAAAAAAAACAAAAAAAAATGGAGAGAAGAAGAGATACTATTAAATGGATGGATGTTGATAGGGACGCTCGCATCTCCATCTCCTCCCTCATCATCATCATCGTTTGCTGGTGGGAGTGGGACATTGCGAGCCTTGCAAATGTTGTGCAGTATTGCACACGCCATAATGATGCGGCATGCTCTGTCTGGAGTGTGCTGTATTCAGGGCCGCCCCTCCCTAAACGCAGAACACGCGCTGTGCATAGGGCCTCATCTTCCATGGGGGGCCACACTTTGCGCGAGGAGACGCATTTGCGCATATGCGCAATGGATGCACACATGCGCTACCGTGAGGCGTGCGTAGAATCAGCTCGAGGAAGGAGAGAAGAGACCTGACTGCCCATGCGTCGCTGCAATGATTAACAGCACTCGACATCTGAACAATCAGAGGTGTGTGCCGGCAAGCACTTGCAGAGCTGCAGCAGGTGAAGAGTCGGGGCTGAGGGAGATCGGACGCCTCCAGAGAGGGGAGAGGGAGAAATATAACAAAATAAAATTAAATAGGAAAAACCTGTCTCCTTCTTTTATTTTATTTTCAGTGTTTAATCAAGGGTGGGGGATTGAGGTGGTGGAGGTTACTTTATTTTGATGAATAATTGATGGCTATTTGTGACTCAGATTTGTTTATTTATTTCAGTTTGAAGTTATTTTTATTTAATATTTATTTATTTATTTCAGGTTGAATTTTTTATTTTATTTGACTCATACAGCCAAACTACTGTATACAGTTCATTTGTTATTGTCAATAAAGGTTGTCAAGTTAAATGGCAAGTTGTTGTACGGTCATTTTGTACCTATGATACATTTGGGATGGGGGCCTCCGAATAAAATTTCGCTTAGGGCCCCAATTTGGTCAGGGGCAGCCCTGGCTGTATTTCTGAACGCAGAACATGGAATATGCGCTTCCACTGGCCAATCCCTCTTTCCACCACACTTCTTGTGCTTTTGTGTGCCCTGTGACGAGAATAAACCCTCCTTATTAAACCACATTTAATAAAGCTAATTAAAAATTTACAATTAGGCATTTTGTTGGGCTAACCTGTTATAGTTCATTTGACCTTGTGTCTGTGGCATCTGAAAAGGGATAAGAAGCCAGCGGTGTAAGGGATATCCCTTATCCCCAATTAGGTGACACCCAGGTGGCACAATGTGCCTCTCAAACAGCTGCTTCAGGCCACTTTCATTTGGGAACCTTGCGTCATGGGTGGACCCAGGCCACTTGGGTACCACTTCCAAGATGTTGTAGTCTGCATCAAACACTACTTGCGTGTTGATACTGTGGTACCTCTTCCTGTTAACATAAACGCTCTTGTCCATGCTTGGAGGGATGATACTAATATGTGTGCCATAGATTGCACTGACCACTCTAGGGAAGCCAGCTATTTGCATGAATGCAGTTTGCTTCTGTTGAATTACCCAGGGTGTAGTTGGGAAGTCAATGAAACGCATGAAGAGGTGAGGAGCAGTAAAACATAACAATTCTACTAATTGATGGTTTTGGTGGCCCCAAATCATCAGCGTTACACTGTTGCATTTTTCCAGTGGCGAGATATCGAAGCATTGTGATGACCTTTAATTCTGCCGTGAAAGCTCTGCTGCGTGATGTTACTGATGAGATGACGTCTCTTATTAAATCTGTGACAAAAATAATACCCGCCTCCTTCCAAACAATACCGTTTGATCAGCTGCTCGTCATCAAACAAAGCCAGGACATCCTTCCGCTCCCGGAACGTTCGCGCACATCTCCCTCTCCTCACTGCCATCCTCTACTAGCAGCTCCTAACCACTTAGGACACCTCTGGAGGTCTCTCATATATCCAGGGGAGTAGGACTAAATTTCACAAATTCTCAGCACTTAAGACTAAAATGGCACTCTAAGACGCTTGACAAATATGGCCCCAGATCTCCCATTCATCAGTCAAACAATTAAATATCACACCTGTTTTCAAAGTATTTCCATAGCCTCAGCACTGACAGCTTGGTGGAAAATCTTTTGCATTAAAAGCTCCATCCAGCTGCACCATCCATTCATTCACCATTATGGAACAACCCAGATTTTAAAATAAATAGGAAATCATTAAACTTCACATAATGGAAAGATAAACGTATCACACATCTCCACCATATCATTCAGGAATCCAAAATTATCAGTTTTCAACAATTAATCCAGACATTCAGCATCAATAATAGTCAATATCTCCAGTATTTACAGCTTAAGTCAACCATTCTCCCAAAACAATACATTCAGTGCTCAGGATCAAACCACTATCATAAACAATTTTGTAAAGATTTCTGGCTCTAACAAATTACTCACAAAGATATATACATTTCTAATCAATACCGACACTTCTATTTCTCTCCCAGTTTCAAAGTGGGAACAGGATCTCTCCATCTCTTTTTTTTCACTCATTCTGTCATGACTATAATTTTGTCCAATTCCCTTCCTCCCTCTTTTATGTTCGATGTTTTATATTACTGTTGTTTTGTTTGCTTTGTCTGTTTGTTTACTTGCCTGTATATCTGATTTGTCTGTTTGTTTGTTTATTTATAAATTTAAAAAAAAACAAAAATTGGTAGAGATGTTGATGGTTGTGATAAAAAAAATTAACACGTCATCCGCAAACAGAGATATTTTGCGTTCCCGTCCCGCTATATTTATACCCTTGATTTGCTTGTTTTGCCTGATATCTTGAGTGAGAGGTCCTATAAAGAGGGCAAAGGGAAGTGGAGAACAGGGGCAACCCTGTCTACAAGAATGCTCCAAAAAAAGAAGAATTTGAGAAGCTGCCATTTACTTTAATTCTTGCTGTTGGATTATTATACAGTTTTGAAAGTCTCGATAAGCGTATGATGAAAACCAAATTTATTTAACACTTTATACAAAAAAGTCCATCTTACTGAGTCAAACACCTTCTCTGCATTCAATCCCATTAACATAGCTTGTGTCCTGTTCTGCTGGATATGCCACATAATATGTAGCATCCTCCTCAAGCTGTCTTGGGTCTGTCTCTCATGGATAAATCCAGTCTGGTCCAAATGGATAAGAGATGGCAAGGGTTTGTCAATTCTCCTAGCCAATATTGACATAAAAATTTTAGAATCTAAATTTAACACTGAGATGAGTCTAAATTGTTTACAATCTAATGTATCTTTGCCTTCCTTTGGTATTACTGAGATTATAACTTGCTTCCATGAAGGGGGGGGGGGGATCCCTCCCTTTTTGAGTGCTTCATTACATATCTGGCATAATTTTGGAATCAACTATTCCTTGAAAAACTTATACCATTCGGCTGTGAAGCTCTCTGAGCCTGGACTCTTATGTGGTTTGAGTCTTGATATTGCTGCCTTGACTTCTATTTCAGTAATATCCGCAGTCAGGACTTTATTTTGTTCTTGTGTGATTGTAGGAAGATTCAGAGATTCAAGAAAATTCTTCATCTCTTCTTTGTTATCTAGCTTTGGTTGTGAATATAATTCCTTATAATAATTTTCAAAACTTTGTTGAATTTGGTCTAGTCTATGCTGCATTTTCTTAGTTTGAGGGTATCTTATCTTATTAATAGTGGCGCCTGCCTGTTGTGTCCTCAGTTTATATGCTAATATAAATACAGTTTCTTTTTAATCTCTTCTGAGAATGTCTCATCTATCTCGTTTTGCAGTTTTTTAATTGATACTTCCTTGGTCCCTGGTCTAGCTTTATGGTCTTTTTCTAATTCTCTGACTTTGGTACATAGAGAACTGAGCCTCTCGCATCCCACACCATAGGAGGGGACACATTGTTGTTTTCTTTAAAATAGGTATCTATTGCCTTTTCCAACTCTCCTTTTACCTGGGGGTTATTCAGTAAACCTGAGTTCAATTTCCATAGTGTAGATTTTGGGTTATTACCAATATTACTTGTCATTACTATTGGTGAATGATCAGATACATCAATTGTTCCAATATCACAACTGAATTCTAAATTGTTCTCTCTTAAATGCAAAAAACAGTCAATCCTTGAATAAGTAGATTGAGGGACAGAAAAATAAGTGTAGTCACGGCCTGTTGGATTAAATTCCCTCCAAACATCTACTATGCCGATTTCTTTCATTATAGAGTTTATTTTATTAATCATGGGTTAACTATGTCCTAAATTAGAGGTGGAAGATTCCATTTTTGATAATCTTATATTCATATCTCCTCCACATATAAGCACACCCTGAGCCTCAGCAGACAGCATATCAAATTTTTTTTCATAAAAGGTCCAATCACTCCCAGGAGGAGCCATTTTCAAAGTATTATTTGCCGGTACCATTACTAAGATTTATTTTCCAGTTTTTAGATGGAGATTGTATGACATCTCTATTCCAGCTCTGAACTGCAGCAAACACATCAACAAAACAACAACTTTAGTATAGGCTTTTATTTGAAAGTGTGTGTCACTGTCAAACAGCGGCAGGCAGATGGCAAGCAGCCAAGAGAAACATGATGAGGATAACATTATTTACTCAGGAATAAATCAGCAGAGTGGAAGAATTATAATATAATTATAATTAAATACAGGACAAAAAGTTACCTGCCTGGACCGGCCTCTCACTCAAGTAAATGCTTGCTTTAGCATCATTAGCACATTAGCAACATTACAACAGTTTTAACTAGGGGTGTCCCCGACTAAGAAGTTTCATAGTCGAATATGATTTGACAGATTTTTCCTTTAGCCGACTAATCGTCGAATCATATTGTTTTCCCCCTCATTGATTAATGAGCTCATTTGCGTCAGTTTCCCCTCCAGAGAAAAGAGCTATAACACCCAAATAAACAAATTTAATTCTTCAGTTGGCATAATAAGATAATAATAATAATACAAGTAAAACAGTTTTCCTTCTTTCTGACTTCAAGTTACTTCATTAATCAACTCAGGTTCATACAAGTTCATCCACACGGACCGTGCATCACTGCTCTCAATCATCTGACAAAAAGTAGCCAAATAAAAAATCTATCAAGAAAACAATCAGCGGTGAAATTAGTTTCAAGACACTTAAGGTTAACGAATTATCCTTCAAAAAAGTTTGATTTGAGAGCACATACCTCCTCCAAAGTGTTTGTTTATGCACTCCGCCACCGTAAATCATCACCACATGATTCCCGAGCATGGCACCGCTGCTGCTCACCGCTCCCTCGGGATGGATCAAATGTAGAGAACAAATTTCACAATTTGTGTGACAATCAGTAGGACTTTAACTTTAAATCACCGTAGGCCTCGATGCTGCTTTGATGGTCCTGCAGCGCACTCACTCACCTCGGCTTATTTGGATCGAGCAACTGGGTGATTGATTCATGCGTAGTAATAATTATGCCCACTGATTAAATGCACGCGTCATTTTCAATTTTTTATTAAATTAGGCTGATGTTTGTGTCAAAATAGGCTATATATCATGAATTACTAGAAAACAAATACATTCTATGTCAAATCAAGATGTTCAGCAGCAGTGAGCACCCCCATATAGTCAGAATGGACAGTCTTGTTTCATAACCACATTTTGCGACGATTCGACGGCGAGACTGGCTGTCTAATCAGACTTCTCCAAATCGAATCACCGAATCATCGACTATTTGGGGTCACCCCTAGTTTTAACAATGTTCGGCTGAAAAACTGTGCATGCAGGCTGAAATTCAACCGTGCTGTTCTGTCTGGAGATGCAGTGACTGAAACCAATGGTGAGAATTTGTTAAGCTATGAGAAGAAGAAAAATGTCTGCTAGCCGCTAGGCTAATTTATGCAATGTAAACATGCTTAAGCTAATGATAGGTGATGAGCAAAAAACAATTGTTTTGTCCATGAACCTTGACAGTTATTACTGAGCTGAATGTTATACTTTTATTGAATGATCTTGTTGTTAATTTGTGATTTATTACTGGAGAAGTTTTCCTTTAGGGCTTTAAGCCACATATTCCTGACGTTTTGTGAAAAAGATGATGGTTGGAAAAGATTTCTTCCAGAGAGGTCTTTCTGACAGAAAGCCCTGATGGTTGACTTATTCCATTTGCCTTATTATTTGTGTCTGTGGAGTCAGTTTAAAGTGAACTTTACTGTTCTCATTTTTTATGTGTTTATGTGTTTTGTGGCCAAAAGTAATAAAGAAATGGGTGACAGCGTCCTCTGTAACAGACTGTGTTAAATGGGCATCTAATATCGCCTAACATCAATCGCAGACCCCTGAATCGTATTGAAATCATATTGTGGCATACTTTGTAATACTGACAAATATTGTACCATTGTCCAAAAAAATCGATGTAATATCGTATCGTGATGAAACTGTTGATTTATCCCCCTACTGGGGACCTTCTCACCATGGCGCCGACCACTGCTGCAGCACGGCTTCAGAGAGCGGTGAGAGAGATTCACCTTCACTGATTTCTGTGACATTAGAAATAATTTTAATTTTTAAAGTAAAGTCACATGATGCCACCATTTCTATTATTTCAACACAAATTTGTTGTTCACAATGTAGCATTATGAAGAAAATAATGGGGTGCATCCCTCAGACATATCAATAGTGAGATTACTGCATCATTTTAGATTGTAATGTGTCAGGGACACAAGACAAGTACTTCACACACATCCCTGCTAGACAGACATGGGGGAAATTCACACATGTGCAAGTCACAAGCAAGTCTCAAGCAAGTACCAAGTTAGTTGTGGTGAGAATCAAGCATGTCAAGTCCCTGCTACAAGTCAAGCAAGTCAAGTTGAGTCTTTGCTCAGGTCAAGCAAGTCACAAGTCAAGTCATATGTCACATACAGCAAACATCTCCTCACGATCCGCTAGCTACATGTCCTTTGACTATGCTGTGAAAAAGTCCGATTTCTGTAGGTAGCCCAGGCTCCGCAAATGGCAACAAAAACATTTGGGTCCAGGCTGCACCAACCAGCCAGCGCGAGACCAGCGAAAGCAAGCACACACACACGAACACGGAGCCCATGTCTCACGGCCTTGCGCAAGCGTGCACATGTGAACGCGGTGCCCAGAGAGGCAGTTAGAGCTACAGGCTACAATGAGGCTAAAAACAGAGTTCAAACAGGGCTCTACGCTAACCTTTTTCACTAGGAGCAGATGTGCTCATAGTGAAAAAATTTAGGAGCACAGAAAGAAATTTAGGAGCACAGTGAAAATTTTAAATAACACATTTAATAGGAAAACAAGAAAATACAAAGACTCCTCTAGAGACACCCTCTCCTCCATCATGTGTGTGGTAAGGGCCCAGCACACACACACAGGTCTACATTGGGCCTACTGACACAAAGGATGTCTTTAGTCCACTGGCTTTTGTAGTTGGGTTGCCTGGCACGCTTAGCTGAGTTCATCAGATGAGCTCAGCTAAATTTTAAAAATCTAATTCATGGTGAAGGGTCATGCATTTTCCACCAGTCACTTCGAAAAGCTCAATAGTGCTCTGCCGTATTCCTGTGAATGACCCCTGCTCAACCCACAACTGGCAGGATTAGCCTCCATTAGGTGTAATTTTGTTGCTACCTCCTCCTCTCCTTTTGGATCTCCGCAAGTGTTGCATGAGTAGATAATGAGGGGCCCTACAAGACATAATTCATTCTGGCCCTCTCACACACATACATTGTCCTTACACATACATATGAAGAGTTCATTTGCAAAAACAGATAAACGCCATTTTGGAAAAAAAAGAGCTGAGGCTTGTAATTTACTCTTTGCATAGCTCTGTTTTCAGGGCCCAAATCCGTTATAGTGCAATACCCGACATCTCCTGTTGCAAACTCAGTCAAAGTTGATGTTTTGTAGCAAAAACAGTTAAACGCCACGTCCGTTTCACAGCAGAAGCCGATATCTCCGTTGAGCGAATCAGCGCAGCGCATTTAGATCACGTGATAGCAAGATGGCGAAGCCGGCTTCCTAAGTTCTGAAATGTTTGTTTCCCTGTAAAAATACGGTTCTTTTTCGATATATCAATGGATATGTTTGATGAAACGGAAGAGGCTGTTGAATTTCCGTCACACGGACAAAAGAGGAAAAGAAAACCAGACGATTACGCCCGTAACGTGGCAAAAAGGGCCCGGCATAGCGGAGGAGCACCCAGTGTTGCTTGTGCTCACAACATCGCTAACGTCTGTCAGGCAGCGAAGTTGTCAACAGAGGAGATCGCTTACATTAATAAAACCTTGTATTCGACTTCAGACAAGGTAAAACAAGATGCTGCGCTGTTGTCATACATGGACATAACATCAGTTAAACGCAGAAGACCAAAAGTGGAAGATCCGGCACTTCAGAAGACAAGAGACCTGTCCATAAAATACTCCGTCCTGAACCAGAAACAAGAGAGAATCCCAGTCTGCAAAGCCTCGTTTATGAGTCTGTTTTGTGAGTATTCATTTCACTTAATACCTGTCATTATTATTTCTTATGATATAAAGTAGGCTATGATGAGACATAGTCAGTCATATTGAGACAAAGTCAGAATAGTAGTAGTAGGCTAAGTAAGGGATAGTTGGGATTTTTTTTTTTACAGTAAGCTGTAACATTAAATTCATGGTGTCACATCATTTGATCGATCTCCTGCTCTGAGATCTTATTGACCGTTTCTTACTGGAAAAATAACAGAAATTAGGGGACATGAAACCAAGGTCTGACATGTGAGGTCTTATTATTAAAAATTATATAAAATAGAGTAACTTAACACATGTATGCGTAGAGCAAAACTTGGTGACCCCATCATGAGGGGAGCATGAAATTGTTGGTTTTGTGCCCCCCCCCCCCCCCCCCCCCATAATGGCGTCATTATAGCCACAAGCTTTGCCCCTGGATTTATCAAAAAATTGCAGTGAAGCTTTCATCATTTCTAAGGCCAGTATTTTTTATTTTTTTATTTTTAGATGTCGTGACTATAGGTAGGCTAAATCAAGATCCCTTTATTTTATTTTGTTTCATTTATTTACTTTTTGATAGGAATGTCAGGGTTCCCACTCTTTTCTTTAAATTATTTTCCAGGACATTTTCAGGACTTTTTCAGCTGCTACAGTACGAGTCAAGTTATCACAACATACACTAATAAATTGCTTATTTCACACATAGTTAGATGCTAAGCTGCATTTTGTTGTTCCAGTATTGGTCATTTTAGGTTACTCTGGTCATCTAAGAAACAAGATTCAGGGTTGATGACTAATATCTCTGACTAATATATGGAACCTGAAATATTTTATTTCTAACTCAGACATAAATACTGTTTGCTAGCTATCTTTTTAGTCTGGCTTTTATGTAGTGTCTTACTATTTAAAATTTATGGTTATCACTTTATACTTATTCTATTTATGAATTTAGCCATGTTGAATCCCATTCATTTACGCTAACAACATTGTTCAAATGAATATGCAAGTCTTGCAGAGATGCAGAGATGAAGCAGAGAAGCGCTACAGCTCAATGTCGCCCATTAAAGGCAGCTGAAAACAGACATACATGCGTAAAATGTTTAACCCGTTTGCGTTCACCCACAAGGCAGAGAGAGGAAAAATAATTTTCCAGGACAACTCAAGCTTTTCCAGGACATTTTACTTTTTTCCCTCATTTTCCATGTGTTTTCCATGACTGGAAAATTAGTCAATCATTTTCCAGGTTTTCCAGGACATGTGGGAACCCTGAATGTACTAGTTCAAAACAACATAACAGTTAGCTATTTTTATAATGTCAATCATTTTTATCTGACCAGTTTTGCAAACAATGGTTGATAGAATTTATTCTATGATTGTAGGTGTCAAGAAGGATCGCCTCTGCAACATCGCAAAGTACTGGAGAAAGAATGGGGTGCCAATGCCAGAATGTCGTGGTGGTGCACGAAAATTTGAGGAAAGGACAGCAAAGAGGGAGGCTGTGAGAGACCACATAAAAACATTCACCTGCAGAGCCAGCCATTATGCTCGCCGCGGTGCACCTGGCAGGAAGTACCTTCCTGTAGATTTAAATGTTAAAAAGATGCATGAACTATTCCGCTGTCAGAACGAGGAGCAGATCTCCTATGCTTTATATTATAGCATTTTCATGTATGACTTTAACCTGGGTTTTGGACATCCATCAAAAGATGTGTGCAGCACCTGCATCAAGTTCCGGCTGAGACTGAAAGACCCAGAAATCTCAGACGAGGAAAAACGCAAGGAATCTGTCCTATTTATGTTACATAGGCGCAAAGGACGCAGATTTTATGACCTTCTTAACGCTGTGGGTGAATCTTTCACAATATCATTTGACATGATGCAAAACATGGTGCTGCCAAAGTCACCCATTGGGCAGGCTTACTATTCAAGACAGCTCTACCAGTATGTCTTTGGTATTGTTCGCTATCGTGGTCGTGGTCAGAGTCAAAGAAAAGAGGATGTTCATCTCTACACATGGTTGGAGAACGAGAACAAGAAAGACAGCAACATGGTAGCATCTGCTTTGCGACATTATTTAGGTAGTGTTGTTTGTGATGAACTCTCTGAGTATAAAGAGCTAAGACTGTTCTCAGATTCTTGCTATGGGCAAAACAAAAATGTTAGTGTACTGTCAATGCTTTTTGCCCTGAGAAAGCGCAAGTTCAAAGACTTAAGAATGGAGTACACCTTTCCTGTCCGTGGCCATAGTTTCATGCCCCCTGACCGTGTCTTTGGTCGTTTGGAGCAAGACATAAAAAAAAAGGACACTGTACTGCTACCATCTGAATATGTGGACATTATGCAGAAACATGCAAATGTCCATGTTTATGGACAACATTGGCAATGCCATGACTTCAAAGCTGCAGCAGCTAAACACTGTTCCTCCTCTCGCTCATTTAAAATCAGTGCTGCCAAGGTACTTGAAATCAATGGTGACAGGTTAGGTTTTAAGCAGCTCTACAGTGGTAGCTTCTGTTACCATTCTCTTTTGAAGCGTGGTAAGACATGGGAAACCTTCAAACCAGCACTTGCTCCAGCAGTAAACTGTGTGAAAAAGGCAAAAAAAGATGATGTCCTGAAACTGCTAGGTGAGCTTGGGGTCAGCAGAACAGTCCGCACATTTTATGAGGATGCCTTGGCTGACGCAGGACGTGATGTTGGCAGACAGGACCTTGAAGAAAGCAGTGCTGAGGAGGAATAAGGTGGTCCAAGTTATGCAGCAGATTGCATTGCATATTGAGCACTACTGGATTGTGTTAACTGAAACCAAAGAGTAAAAGTGAAACACTAAACAAAGAGCAGCACTTAAAACAATGTAGCATTGACAAATGAACTTTTGAATACACTGCAAGGAGCTATGTGATTTATTTATTATTATTTATTTGAATTATTTATTTATTTAATATTTATTTGAAGTATTTATTTATTTGAGATTTATTTGAATTATTTATTTATTTGATATTTATTATTTATTAATTTAATATGTGTTGAAAATTATTTATTTAAATTGGTAACATTTTAATAGCAACACACACATTAATGTAAAATACAGCAAAATGGTTATGTTTTGACAGCTATTTATTATTATTTATTCAATATTTATTTGAATTATTTAATAGTTACTTGAATTATTTATTTATTTAATGTGTATTTAAATTATTTATTTAAATTAGTAACAGTTGAATAGCACATTAATGTAAAGTACTGCAAAATGGCTATGTTTTGATAGCTTAGTTAAGTCCATCGTTAAGGGTTTTCCTCCTGGATTTCTGTAACATATAAGTTGAAAATACCTCATCTGTTTGTTTTATGATAAGCACTGAAACTCTGAATACTGTGAATATAACACTGACTATTGAATGTGAAATACTGAAAAAACAGCCACATGTTGATGGCTTATCAAAGTTCTTGGGTTGTGTTTAAGAAATTAGTATGAGCTTTATGTTGTACATGAGTTTTTTTATTTGTTTGTTTTTTAGCAATTTCCTTGCTTGTTTTATGATGAATGTATTTAATATTGCCATAATAATAAACACAGACTCATTTTAATTCAATGGTAAGACATGATTTGTGGAGTTAACTGTTTTTGTAGAAAAACGAATGTTGGAGTTATCTGCTTTTGCCCAAAAAACTTAAATGTGAATGAAAAAAAAGCTTTTTTATTAAAGTTTTATTTTTTGAAATACCTCTATTTTGTTATGTCATCCCTCCTTAGTCAAAGCTACTCAACTTTGGTTTGATTCATATCACCTGAATTAAATCATGAAAAAACTATTTTTCTGAAAATTTATGAAAACGGAGTTATCTGTTTTTGCAAATGAACTCTTCATATATTCTCACTCTCATATTTATACATTTTCACTCACACATTCATATATTTTCACTCTCACACTGTAGTGTAAGATTTTATGACTAATCAAGTAAAGGTTTTTACATTGCATACATTGATTAAGTATAAAAGAAGTTCATGTAATGATCAGATAAATACTTTGTTCTGTATAGGTTGATTAAGTTCAATGATTAAGTTTGGAGTGGTTTATGTAACCATGTAAGGTAAATCACTGTTGTAACCACACACACTCTAAAGTTGTATTGCATGAAGTCATAGGGGATTGTATAGTGAAAGTCCCAAAGTTTCATATGTTTTTAAAAAAATAAAGTGAAACCAGGCCAGGAAAAAAGATTACATCTTTAAGACATGTCTGGGCATGTCTGAACAAAAGCAAAAAGGCCTGCCACTAGGGGGGGGGGACTAAATAAAAAGTGGAAACTCAGCAGAAATGTGGCACCGTTACGATCAGAGTCGAGTGGGAAGGATTAAGAAATAGATGACTCAGCAGAAAATCTTCACAATAAAAACGAATGCACAAACAAAGAAATTTCAGTCCTGCTCCGGAGCTTGACTTCATTGAGTTGTGATGCGTTTGTTGCCTGCGAGCACATTAAACTCAGTTGCATCTGATTCTACGTGTCTCCAGTGATTTTTTGACCTCTGAGTATTTGAGTTTTTGATATCTAATGGAAGACAAAGAAAGTTTGTTTGGGAGGAAAAGAACGAGGTCGTGAGCCTTCTGGCACGGCTCTGGACCTTGACTTTTTTGCTTCTACAACACACATACATTCTCCTTACACATACATATATTTTCACTCTCACATTTATACATATTCACTCACACATTCATATATTTTCACTCTCATATTTATATATTTGAACACACATATTGATACATTTCTCTCTCATATTCATATATTTTATGCACATATTCATACAGTTTGCTCTCATGCACATGCAATCATGTATACATTTAATACTATAAGTAATATATGTATGTAAAAAGGAAATGTATGTATGTTGAAAGAAAATATATGTATGTAAGAGAAGAATGTATGCATGTGTGAGTGAGAGTATAGTGGAAACGGAAGGCAGTCCATTTATCGTCTGCATACTCCTGTACAGTAGGTGGCGGTATACACCTAATGAGCAATGGTTGCAACACGCCATAAATCCAAACAAAGAAGAAGAATTTATCGCGCTGTGATTGGCTGAGAAGGATGTTATTGACGTGGGTCTGCTGTGGTGAAACTACAATGTTCTGAAGATGGACTAAAAAATGCACACGATGAGAACGTATGGTGCGTATGTTCCCATCGTGTTGTTTCATGCAGGATATATAGGCCTAAGCGTGGACAACACGGTGAAAGATATTGTTTAATTACTAAGGTCTGAATTGAATTAAAAAAAGGAATATAGGCTACCAACCACAAACTGAAATGAAATTGTCACACTGAGAATGTTTGCTCACACTCACCCATCTGAATCCCGAGTAGTAAAATGAATTAATGATATTACTAAAGGCTGGCAATACAACAACGCTCAAATGAATAAATGACTGATGCAAACTGAGCATATGTTATGGTGCGTGTCCCCTCCATCCACAGCTGTGTTCAACTTGTTTGTTTTATAACAGGATAAACAAATATTAAATGCATTATTTTGTTTTTCCGTGTGAATAAAAAAAATAAATAATGGAAATCCACATGCTTTTTCCATTTTCTTCTTCAAATGGGCAATTGCAGTAGAAACTGCTCCAACTGCTCCAATTGGCCATTATGTGCCCCTACTGCATAGATAGACAGATATATAATAAATAATAATAATAATATTAACAATAAAAGGGACGCTGCTGTGCCTCGTGTGTAAATGCGCACAACGTCTCTCTTTATGGAGAAACACACTTATTGTTTCTGCTGCGGGGTGGGGGGTGGGGTGATGGCTGCAGGTATTCACTAACCTCAGGCAGATATCTTTTAACATTACAGTCTTTTGTATTTTTTGTTATGATCCTTCCACTGTAGCTCTGCAGGGAAAGCAATAACTTCATTGAATATTTAAATCTCCAGATACGCCAAGTATATGCGCATTTACACACAAGGCACAGCAAAGTTACTTCATTGATTATCTATCTATTTTTTTAGATTCAGTTTTATTTAAGTAGTGCCAAATCACAATAAAAGTAATCTCAGGGCACTTTACACATAGAGCAGGTCTAGGTAATACTCTTGAATCTATCCATCTATCCATCTATCTATCTATCTAGGCCATAAGCATAGCCGATGACAATGTTTTGAGATGCAGTAGGGGCAGATAATATAGATATAACAATAAAGGCCAAAAACAAGTAGGTTTCTGGTTTTGGATTTCTGTTTTTTCTCATTCACACGAAAATCAGAAAATGATGCATTGTATATTTGTTTATCCTTTTATAAAACAAGTTAAAGCTGTGGACGGAGGGTACACCAATAGTAGTGAAACGTTCATAGTTCGCATCTAAGTTTAACATAATGTTGAAAGTTGAAAAAATATATATGAACAAGTTATGGCATAGATGTATAATGCTTTATAAACAGCGGTAACTTAGATGCTGATCTCCTTCCTTTTTGGTCATGTTGTTCTTGTTCTTTCCTAATCATTTGAGTTTGTGAATGGTGCGTAAATATTGCCGCCGCAATGACTTTGTGGGATGGAATTATCTCCTTTCCTATCACTTGGGAAGGTCCGATGTATCCAATGCTAAAGGAGATCTGAAAGGAAGCACTGAACCTCCTTTCCTTAGTGTTTAGAGAATTCGAACAGCTCTTATCATGGCGGCCACTAAAATACTTCTGGGTCATTGCACCTTCCTAAGCAAAAAAGACTTTCCAACCACAGCCTATGTGTATGTGTTGAAAAGTAAAGTGTATATGTGAGTGTATATATATATATGTGAGAGTGAAAATATATGTATGTAAAAGAAGAGTGAAAATATATGTATTTGAAAGGAGAATGTATGTGTGTGAAAGTGAAAATATATGTATGTGAAAGGAGAATGTATGTGTGTGAGAGAGAAAATATATGTATGTGTAAGGAGAATGTATGTGTGTGAGAGGGCCAGAATGAATTATGGCTTGTATGGCCCCTCATAGATGATGGGTGAATTTTCATGTTGGTTGCACTATCCCTTGAACAGGTGTGTAAATTTTGTTCTGTACGACATCTGTTGCACGTCTGTCCGTCCTGGAAGAGGGATCCCTCCTCAGTTGCTCTTCCTGAGGTTTCTACCATTTTTTTTTCCCCGGTAAAGGGTTTTTTTGGGGGAGTTTTTCCTTATCCGCTGTGAGGGTCTAAAGGACAGAGGGATGTCGTATGCTGTAAAGCCTTGTGAGGCAAATTGTATTTGTGATATTGGGCTTTATAAATAAAATTGATTTATTGATTGATTGACAAATTCAGGGTAACTAGCAGCTATCGCTCATTCATGACAGAGTCACAGAGGACAAGGGGCGAGCTAGCTCCGTTGTGTTTGATAACATTGTTGAACGTAAACAGAAGTGAAACCCAACGGTGCTTAGCGTGCCTTTAATTGAAATAATTGAATTAAAGCCAAGTCCTTTCGAGTCATCTGTCTCAAGTCAAAGTCAAGTCTCAAGTCATGAATACAAAGTCAAAGTCAAGTTGAGTCTTTTATCAACGTCAGTCAAACAAGTCTCAAGTCATCATATTTGCGACTCGAGTCTGACTTGAGTCAAGCCATGTTACTCGAGTCCCCCATCTCTGCTGCTAGACATACCTTTACATTTGGTCTGTACTTGAGGTAGGTTGACCTGATCTGCAGGCTAGAAGAAGATATAAATAAGATTTCAACGCAAATGAACATGTCTCACCACAACAAAATCACTGTGGCTGTCTCCTGAAATGGCAGCTTACCTGAGAAGTATGTGCAGGTAGGATCCAAGGCCTGTAAAGATGTGCCACCAGGCATGGAACTGTGTGACTACTCCAACTCCAGGGGGTAGTGTTTGCCTACTGGCTCTGAATAACAAAGCAAACTAGAATTACTATATATACCTCCATGCACCAGTCAAGTTTCTCTTACAGTTTACATTCATGTCTGTGAAAATACGGATGCTTCACACACGTCTTCCCCCCAACAGCACAAAAGATCTACACAGTCAGCACAGTTTCAAGGTGGATACCCAAAATGAGTGTCAGCAGTATCTAATCAAATGTCTCCCCTTCTAATCCTGAGATATGACATTGAGTAATGGCCAGAAAAGTGTTTTTGCAGAATATTATGATGTCACAGTGAAGCTGACCATTGACCTTTTGGATATAAATGTCATCACTTCATCATTTTATCCTATTGGACATTTGTGTGAATTTTTGTCATAATTAGCGTAAGAATTAGAATTGAGTTATTGCCAAAAACATTAGAATTAGAATTGAGTTATTGCCAAAAACATGTTTTGTGAGATCATACTGGTCTTCAATTCAAGTCAATTCCATAGAACTTTATTTATTAAATTTGTGTGCCAGAGACTGCTCATAAATTATAGAAACACAAATTACAGTATTAACAGTTGACGTTCACAAACAACAACCAGAATCACCAGTGGGTTCCCTGGGTTAGGTTGACCTCTGACCACCAAATTTTAATCAGTCCATATGGACCTTTGGGTTAACTCTGGTGAAATTCCCTCAAGGTGTTCTTGATATCACTTTCACAAGAATGAGACAGACAAACTCACAGTCACCTTAAACCTTTGACCAACTAAATCTAATCAGTTCATCGTTGAGTCCAAGTGGACATTTTATTTAAAGAAATTCCTTCAAGACGTGTGCGATATCGGCTCATGAGAATGAGACAGCTGTACATATGTGAGGACGGATGAACAACCTGAAAACATAATACCTCCAGCTAGAGCTATTTCCAGTAGAAATTTATCTCCAACAGGCATTGTAGGTTAGTTGGTCAGTGTCTTATTCCACATTAAATGAGCCGATACATTCAGGCATTGATATTACTGAGTTTTCTTGACTTCTCCTTGAGAATAGAAGAAATGATTTACATTATTGTTGTGATGTCACAACTGACAGAGCTACTACTGACACAGCTACTATTAAAAGGATGATTATTATAAGGATGATAATTCCAAAATTAAGCAAGTTAATATATAATATCCCTTATTATTTTTTCACAGCAAATACTTACCTTAATATGTCACAGAAGATATTGTCAATGTTCCACAGTAGGAACCCTAACATAAAGACTCCTAAGGAGGTGTAACACAGCGGTCTGAGCCATGGGTACACCCTAACATTGAAACAAAAACAACAAAGAAAACACTTCAGGAAGTTGTTACATGACTCATTTTCTCAATTATTAAATATTAACAAAAAACACATTTGATATGCTTATGTTTTGAATGTTAACGGTCAACTTGGCAAACTTACCATGTAACAATGAAGATAGATCGCATCACTAGGCAAGCTACTAGAGCACCATACATGACCTAGAAGAGGACTTGATTATTAATTTGGCTTTGATACACCGCAAGGGCATGTGGGCCAAGACAAATCAAACTTTTGACTGTGTACAACATTTTTTCTCTCTGGCAGCCAAAGCTGTACACTGAGATAAATGTTAACAGTCTGCTAGCATAGCTTTTCCAATACACACAATGTTGTCTCTAAAAAGTTTTCCTGTCCAACTTTTTTTTCCTTTGGGTATTATAAGAACTTACACTTAAAGCAGCTGTGCAGAACTTTTACCATTAATAAAACTGTCCCTAGTTCGTATCATGCCCCCTTGAAGATCCGCATATTTATTTGAACCCAACAACGACAAAAAAAGCCTTTCTCTATATGGCTATTTAGCGTAGCCTAGCTCGGGTCGGACCCACAGCGGAAGTCAGAAAACCAGAATACGGCACCCGGGGCGGAAGTGATTCTGCTCGCCCGCAGCAGCCCGCAGCGATTAAACCACAGAAGAAGAAGGAGCCGTGTTTACAGTTCTTCCAGTAAGCAGTACACAACGGGCAATGCTGAACACTTAACACCTAACAGTTTTACCAGAGATGTATCTATGAGGACTTGGTTGTACTTTTGATGTCATGGCAGATAACGAAGGAGCATCATCTAAAATAATCTGTGACTGTGACCATGAACACAAATATACAGCAGGTTGTCCTCAGTTTATAAGAAATTCAGAGCTACACCAGAACATTTATGAACAGGTCTTACTTTACTACTAATTTGTGTGTAACGTTAGCATGTTAGCATGTTTCCACTAATTACTTGGACTGACCTAACGTTAGTAGCGTTAGATTTGCAAGCAAAGGCTGAAGGTAACAGCTTTGCTGTGTAACTGTGCGTTCACACCGGGCGCGAATGAAGCGAATTACTATTACGCGAGTAACGCACTGCGCGTAACATGTGAGCTTGGACGCCGGACCATTTTGTTAATTCGCGTTATCGTGAATAGCGAGCCCGCCCATTTTCACTAGATAACAACATCTTGTCCGCCATTCTCTCCTCAACCATGGCTGAGATAACCACCGTCACTGCTTTGTACCTGCTCTGGAAGTCCCAGATGCGTCGGAGGGCCAAACGCCGTCGTTTTTGGGTTCACCCTATCCTGCAGAAGCGTCTCCAACTCGGCGAGTTTCACCACCTCCTCCAGGAACTCTGTTGGCAAGGGCTGGCACCAGGATCTCCCGGCAGGACACCAACTACAGGTTCTACATTTCAGCTGCGGAGTGCCTGTCCGTCTGTCTCCGGTGAGTAGCAGTTTATTGTTGCGTCAACAACTGGATGTCAACCAGTGACGTTGGGAGAATCTCAACGCTGATTGGCTTTCGCGGCTCAGAGTCACGCGAATTCACCTCAAAAGGTCAATATTTTCAACTCAAGCGATGAGGCGTTGGACACGAATTTCGCGTCTATCGCGCTGTCCGGCACGAATTCGCATCTAATCACGTCTTTGCATTGACAATCTCAACGCTGATTGGCTTTCGCGGCTCAGAGTCACGCGAATTCACCTCAAAAGTTCAATATTTTCAACTCAAGCGATGAGGCGTTGGACACGAATTTCGCGTCTATCGCGCTGCCCGGCATGAATTCGCATCTAATCACGTCTTTGCATTGACTTAGGTGTGAACGCCACTTTATGCTGTGTTCCCACCAAACGCGAATTTGCAAATTCACACGTCAAGATTACATACAAAGTCATTGCAAAGACGCGATTAGACGTGAAATCGTGCCGGGCGGCGCGATGGACACGTCTAGCGTGACGCGATGGACGCGATAGAGGCGTCTAGCGCAGCGCCTCATTGCTCGAGTTGAAAATATTGTGCTTTTGAGGAGAATTCGCGTGACGCCATGCCGCGATAGCCAATCAGCGTTGAGATTCTCCCGACGACACTGGCGTGTGCCAACAATGTCCAGTTGTTGACACAGCAATTAACTGCTACTCACCAGAGACAGATGGACAGCTGAAACGGAGCGCCTGTAGTTGGTGTCCTGCCGGGAGATCCTGGCACCGACCCTCGCCAACAGGTCCTCAAACTGGGCCCCAGTCAGCCTGAAGTACCGCTGAAAGCGGCTATCATCCAGACGGAGTTCCTGGAAGAGGTGGTGAAACTCGCCGAGCTGGATGCGCTTCTGCAGGATTGGGTGAACCCAAAAACGACGGCGTTTGGCCCTCCCGACACATCTGGGACTTCCAGAGCAGGTCGTCGGTGGCTACCCGGAGCTATATGATACTACGTGTCTACTCTACAGAGACCGCAACAAAAAGGAGCAGGCTTGGGTGAAAGACGCAGAGGAGACTGGTCTACTTGGTAAGTTCTGTAAATATGTCTTTAATTCAATTCAATTCAATTCAATAAAACTTTATTTGTCCCCTAGGGGCAATTAAAAAACAGACACACAGGCAGTTATTTGCATTAAATAAATAAATAAATAATTACACAGTGCAAAGACAGACCATTAGTTTGTAGAATGGTTGTACTATGAACGTTAGCACTAGCTTAGCTCCAGTTAGCACAGCCGGCTTCCCTGCTACTCGCGCGAATGACACAAATTAACAAAATGGTCAGGCGTCAAAACTCGGGCGTTAAGGGCGGCGCGTTACGAGCGATTAAATCGCGTTCGTCGCGTTTGGTGGGAACACAGCAGGATAGGATTAGGATTATGTTATGTCTTCACTGTGTATCTTCACATAAAGAATACCCCGACGATTTGGGAGTCATGCACTTTCTCTATCATTTTCATATTGAGACAACATGATCAATATCTTTTTTGTGTCTGTACGTCCAGTGGCTGGGTCTCAGCGGTTAGCATTGCGCTTATAGAGGGTCAGTACGCCCTGCGCTGTGATCCGCGGAGCGATACACCGGTGAGCAGGCACAGACGTAGCTTGTAAACAAAACTCAGCTGTTTATTTAGCCTAGCGATATCTCCGGATTTTAGCAGCTGCAATGGACGACTTTGAATGCGATTTTGAAGAGTTTCTTGTAGCGGACACAGACCCAGAGCCATACCTGTTTGAGCCGGAGTATACAGATGAGGAACTCCATGTGTTGAATGCTGAGCAGAGAGGAGAGAGGCTGAATTTTACTATTAATTTTACTATTAATACTATTTTCCTGCACATAGTGGGATTTGGTGCTGCCATCATTGGGGAGATATATCATCAGGAGGAAAACCGCCACAGAGAGTGCATCACAAGGAATGAAAACTTTGCCGGCTTTACGACACCAGGCTGAGGGTGTCAACCCGCTTCGACCAAAGGGGCACTATAATTAACAAAAACGAAAAGTTCCGCACAGCTGCTTTAAGTGAGAGCTCTCACTATTACAGCTGTAAACTTTTAGACAGTTTACAGGATAAATGATTTCAACTATTCATCTTTTATCAGTATTATTTTATCATTTTATTTAGAATTTTTGATAATCCTTAAAATTAGGCAATTGGTTTAAAGCACAGGTACTGTTTGAAATTCACACAACTCCTGTCCACACCAAGGCCATAAGAGTTACAAATAGTCTTGGCTTCATTTAAAAGAAGTCAACAGTATACAGATATATATATATATATATATATATATATATGTATATAAATATAAATTTATGGGTATGGGTAAGAATGAACTGCACGTGGGCGGGCAGCAGATGAGAACAAAAATATTTTCGTTACAACAACTGAAAAAAATGTGTAGTAAATGTGTGACATTTTGACATTTATCCCTATTATGAAGCTGCATCCTTTTATTTTGAAACTCAACAACACAAGTCAATCCTTTGACCCCGTTGTCACATTCGTCACCGATGTGGAGGACTCCAGTGATGAAACTTTGCAGCCCGAGGCTGAGATGGCAGCTTACATCCAGTTCAAGGCAACCAAGGAAGATCCTTTTGAGGTATTGTGGTGGCAGAAGGAGCATGCTAAAATGTTTCTTAACCTGGCAGTGATTAAATGTTTTCACTATCCCAGCATCGAGCGCAGCCAGGGAAAGAGACATCCCCTCCTCTGGATTTGTAATTCAAGAACAGAGAACCGAGCTTAATATGACTGACTGTAGCCTTTGTGTAATGGGTTGGTTCTGGTGCGGAACTTTATGGGTACGGGCGGGTGTGGGTTTTCAAAAATGGACCTGTGAACCACTGTGCTGTATTACTGTAAAACACAAGTTTATATATGTTGGTTATTACATTCCAAAAATTTGGAAAACTAACATGAATGCTATGTCAATCAATTTCAATTTCCAATCAATTTTATTTATAAAGCCCAATATCACAAATCACAATTTGCCTCACAGGGCTTTACAGCATACAACATCCCTCTGTCCTTAGAACCCTCACAGCAGATAAGGAAACCCCCCCCCCAAAAAAAACCTTTAACGGGGGGAAAAAATGGTAGAAACCTCAGAAAGAGCAACTGAGGAGGGATCCCTCTTCCAGGAAGGACAGACGTGCAAGCGATGTCGTACAGAGCAGATCAGCATAATAAATGTGTGTAATATGTACATTCAGTACAATCCCTATTTAAAAGAAGTACAAAACTACTTATAATTAAAGTGGCCATTTGGATCACACTCTGTAAACTAAGCACAAAAAGTAAGGAAATTTGTGTCTGGTAGATTATTTTTTTGTTGTCAAAATGCTTATCGGCAATAAATCATATACTATTGGAAAGCCTGTTTATTTCCCTTTTAGATGGTGCCATATTTGTAAGGAACATGCATTTGTGGGATGAGTCACAAAAAATCGTCAAATCTTCTCTGCCAATTCCAAACAGCTGTTTTTTTTGCTGTTGCTATTGCCTCTTGTTTTGAGCCTCTGGTACCCCCAGGTGCCATCTTCTTGGGACGCCCACTTTGCAGCCTGTGTCTGACATCCCCAATTATATGGGACTTGGCCTTCAGTTTGCAGATGGCTCACTCCAAATAATGCCAGAACTTGGTTTTGCACAACACCAGCTTGAAGTTGCCCTATTGCACAGGCCCTATCCAGATCAGTCAAATGGGCATGTTGACGACTTGTCAGTGTAGGCCCTGCTACAGTGGCCAGGTTTATGCTCCAAGAATCGGCATGCCCATTTGACTGATCTGGATAGGGCCTGTGCAATAGGGCAACTTCAAGCTGGTGTTGTGCAAAACCAAGTTCTGGCATTATTTGGAGTGAGCCATCTGCAAACTGGCCAAGTTCCATATAATTGGGGATGTCAGAAACAGGCTGCAAAGTGGGCGTCCCAAGAACATGGCACCCCAAGAAGACTGTTTCCTCATCCTGTCAGCACTTTGGAACTGTAGGCAGTGTTCTACAGATTTGCAGTCAAGGTTTGCACAAAGACATGACTGACGGCTCTCTGCCCAGGCAATCCGGAACAGCCGATCTTCGGTCTCATAGGGCTGCCAGGAGGCCTGCCATGACTGCCCTTCATCAGGCCCATTTGCGCTTCTGTCAGCAACACTTGCACTGGAACCTGAACATGTGGAGGAACGGTATGTTCAGCAATGAGTCCGGATTCTGCCTGCAGCAATTGGATCATACGGTCAAAGGGTCTCATTCATGAAAAGTGAGTAAATCTGTGTGTAGATTTGCACATAAAAGCCTACTCTACTAAAAACCTACTCCGGATTCAGGAACGCTGCGGGAAACTCAGATTTGATCGTAAACACGTGTGTATGATCATGAATGCCAATCCATCGTAAAGTGACAGCGCGCTCCCGGTAATCAGCAATTAGCATAAATCCCCGCCCATGAATAGCCAATGACCACCATATAAGGAGGTGTAGGTGCATCCTGTCAACCTGTCAGTCATGGCGCAGAGAAAGAAAGAGAGATTTTTTCCGAAGCGGAGATCAAAATCATTTTGGGTGAATTGGACTTAAGAGAAAACATTTTTTCTTCAGTTAGTAGTGGTGTGGCAGGGACAGGCAAAGCGAAGGCCTGGAGGGAGGTAACACATGCTGTTAATGTTGTCTCCGTAGTACAAAGAACCATGTCAGAGATGAAGCGTAAAAGGTTTGATATGACACTGGGG
Source organism: Epinephelus cyanopodus (assembly GCA_026686955.1). Lineage (NCBI taxonomy): Eukaryota > Metazoa > Chordata > Actinopteri > Perciformes > Serranidae > Epinephelus > Epinephelus cyanopodus. The sequence goes on along the minus strand of CM048924.1, from coordinate 41,861,417 downwards.
GCAAAGAAACGCATAAGCACACACACACACACACAAATACAGCGGTCACCAAACAAACAGAAGATTCATTTGTGGGGTTTTGAATGAAGTGGGAACGGGAAACCACAGATGTTTTGTGCGTAATGGATAAACTAAATCAGTGATCGCTGTCGGAATGTAGAGCTATTTAACATTTATTTTAACACCGATAACATATAGCCTACAGCAGTATGTATGCATCGTCCTCAAATTATTTGAATCTTAGCCTAAAGCTCTGTTTGATACAACGTAAATTAATCATTTTCAAATCAGATTTATTCATTCAAACGATCGTCCTCCTTCCACCTGCTGCCCCCTGCTGAACCCAGGCATCGCGGCGGAAGAGGCTGTGATCCGGCTGTCCTTACGGATATTTTTATTATCATCATTCAACGTGTAGAAAGAACGTGTAATCTATTGAGTCGATTTACGTAGATAATTCACAATCATGAACCTAATCTGGATCTAACTAAATGTGTTATATTTTTAATATTTTGTCATGTTTAGATTACGTGTTTCAAAGGCATCTGTGTATTGTGTGCATAACAGAGCGCAATACGAATTAAAATTGTAATTTCCAATAGTGAAAAGCACTATTTATGTGCTTTACTAAATTTACACAAGCACTACGAGTGGTCAGGAGTAGGAGTAGATTTTGTTAGTAGCTACGAAAAGATCGGAGCTACTAAAATATTGATGAATGCGGACACGCACGTAAATTTCCGTCTGCGAACAGTTTACACACAAATTCCTTCTGCTCACGTTTCATGAATGAGACCCAAAGTGTGGAGAAGAGGAGGAGAACGCTTTGCTGATTGCTGCACCGACAGAGTAACATCTTTTGGTGGAGGTCATCAATGGAGTCAATCTCAATACAGAGATATCAAGATGACAGCCAGCAGTCCTGACCTCAACCCCATTGAACACTTGTGGGATCAGCTTGGGCATACTGTTTGTGCCAGAGTGACCAACACAACTATGTTGGCTGACTTGCGACAAATGCTGTTTGAAGATTAGGTTAGCATCCCAGAACAGTGTGTGACCAGGCTGGTGACTAGCATGAGGTGGAGGTGGCAGGCTGTTGTGGCTATGTATGGTTCTTCCACAGAATACTGAGGCTCATGTTTGTTAAATGAATAAAATGTTAAATTGCCAATATGTCTTGTTTCTTCAGACTTTAATAATCCAATCCGCCAAACAACACCAAACAAGAGTCAACAGCAAAAAAGCTGTTTGGCACTGGCAGAGATGATTTGGCAAATTTTTCATAGGCGCAACCTACATACTCAGCTCTGCTACTCATCCCACAAATGCATGTTCCTTACAAATTTGGCAACATTTAAAAGGGAAATAGCAGCATTAGATTTATTGCCAAGAAGCATTGTTCCAACAAAGAAATAATCTACCAAACACAAATGTCCTTACTTTTTGTGCTTAGTTTACTCATTGACTGTGCTCAGTTTTGCTGAGCCACCATCATCAGAGCAGTGTGATCGGTAAACAGTCAGTTTACTAAGGCAAATTTGACACATTGTTCTGACTGTTATAAAGAAACACATACACAATGTGAGACTCTACAAAACTACAGACAAAATCTGTATAACAGAAGTGGCTGTGCACATCTTTAAAAGTTTATATGCTTACTGTATATGGTTAGAGCGATGCAATTCTTCTTGGCAACAATCTTCACTAGTTTGATCCCACATTTATGGATTCAGCACAGCATAGTATCTGGGTTTTTTAAATGCTACACGTTAATAAGCACTTAAAAGTATATCATGCAGAAATTGTCGGCAACTGTTTGTATGTAATCGTATCGTCAGTTAAAGTGAACCCCACTTTTTTCCATCTGGTGTTTCATCTTGCAATATTTGCATTTTTCAGTACTATATACGCAATTTTTGTAGCTTCCACTTGGATGCATACTGCTTCACGTCCTATTGAGTCCTAAACCAAGATTAGTGTCACCAAATAAGTATCTGACCAAATATTTCCCCTTCTGTTCCTGATAGATGAAGCTGAATAATAGCCAGAAAAGTGTTTTTGCAACATTATGATGTCACAGTGAAGGTGATCTTTAATCTTTTGGATATAAAATGTTGTCAATTCATTATTTTATCCTATCAGATATTAGAGTAGAATTTTGTCATATTTAGCAAATGAATACTTGAGTTATGGCCAAAAACATATTTTGTAAGGTCAGACTGACCTTGTCCTTTGACCTTCAACCAAAAAATTCTAATCAATTTATTCTTCCAAGTGGACGTTTATAACAAATTTTTTTTTAAAAAAAATTGCTCTGAGGTGTTTTTGAGACATTGCATTCACAAGAATGAGGCAGATGCAAGATCACATTGACCTTGACCTTTGACCACCAAAACTGAATCAGTTTATCGTTGAGTGCTATTGGACATTTGTGCCAAATTTGAAGAAATTCGCTTGAGGCATGAGATATTGTGTTCACAAGAATGGACTGATGGACGTACAGATGACACAAATGCGTAATGCCTCCATCCACGGCTATCGCTGATACGGAGGCATGATAAGAAAATCCAGGCAGAGGACAGAAACTCTGCAGATAAATACACAGCCACACACTAAGCGTGCGTCACAGGTGATATTTGAGAGGGATTACTACTGTATAAGTCTATAAATTGTTTTTTAGGATATTCCTGCCGAGTATACCCTTAACTGATCATCATCAAACAGTAAAATAACATCAATGATGCAATATTTTGCAATTTTGTTTTGGTATGAAATGCTGTTTTATGTTTAACAAACAGCATCCACCAAAGTGAGAGACGTACTGTATGCTGCGCTGACAAGTCCAATGTTTACCCAAGGTAGAAATGACTTAAGGCAGGCTGAGCCCTAATAGCAAACAATGAGCAATCTGAGCCAAATGAGCATTATGCTCTTACCTGGTGAAATACTGGCTCCTTCCACTGTAAGTATACCTGCAACATGAAATACAGGAACTACTCAAGAGAATATGAGGCATGTTCTGATTTATTTACTTCATGGTTAAAACTAAATGATCACCATTGAAGTAAAAGTGGATACTCACCACAGTGACTGAGACACTAAAGATGAATAATAATGCAATAGGAAATAAGCTGATGCCCTTCTCTTGTTTGAAACACTCGTATCTGAAAAAGAAACGAAAGTAATACGTAATCACTTTCACTCAACTTGAATAACCAGAAAGAGGAGAGAGCAAATAAGTTTGTCCAAGTGGAGAGACTATCTCTCAACTCTACATGTGCACAGAGACTAACCCCTATAGAGGAAGCTGACGTGGATGTTCTGAATGACACACCACCTGTGGGGTCGCTGAAAGAAAACCAAACACATCCAGCTACTCCTGTGGTACCATGAAATTTCAAATGTGATGTCACTACCACGCCATGTGCTCAGATAAAGAAACTATTCATAAATATTCCATGTACATGCATTAGGGATAGGCACTAATTGTGTTTTCTAAGAGAGAGTGATCGCATGAATTACTCAAGGGGGCATAATTTTCTTGTAGAGGGAAATCTATTTTTAGGTCACATTTTAAGGAGCATGGCAGCAGCAATAACAATGCACAGCACTGATTCTGATGCATCTTGCTTATTTTCAATTAAAACAATTACAGTTGCCATTTAAGATAAAGATATTTTTTACAACTAAACATAAAAAAAGCATTAAATTATAGCTTGTGGAGAGTCTGGTGTGCCACCCACAGCTCAAGGAATCCAGGGTTTACATTGGACTTTGTATTTTGGAGGCCAATATGACTGTTATTATGAAATAGACATATACATGAACATAAACATGTTCAGATGTAGGTACAGGATCTGTGAAGTGAGTTTAATCAGGATTGCTCAAAAAAACTTGAGTTATGGCTTATTTCCCTCCAAGCCCTGCCTTTTGCTAAATCATTTTGATAGATAGCTGCTTTGTTTTTAGGTCGATCTTCCTCAGTTACAGCAGGATATGTACCTCAGTCCCACAAGGCTGCAAACCAAGTTTGGTGTTCATAGTATCAAAATCCAGGAAAGTCTATTCATATTATTGTTTTTCACATCATACAAATTGGCAAAGTATTCATCATAGTGTGACTCACGGCGTAAGCACCACGATCAGGCTGACTGGGATCGAAATTCATGTGAAGTATTAGAACATAATTTCCAGTTATGGTGCCAAGTTTCATTTCTTTAGGTTATGCTCAGTCACAGCAATTTGAGCAAATACTAAATAAAAGGCATAATATAGCATACAATGCTAAGTGGGCCACGCCCACATGCACTAATCATCATGACACATTAGATCTTGGTTAATACTTGCCCTGAGAGCATGTGTACCGAATTTGAAATTCTATTCACCAGGTTTTGAGGTGATAATACTCTTTTTGAGTGTATCAATTGATCAGTAAGGTTAATGGCTCATTTTACAGCCACAGTCACTATAGGAGCCATATATGTTATTGGGAGGTTTGCCTCGTTAACTTACTGAGCTACTGACTCAGTAGCTAGTATAAGACTCAGCTCCTTTAACAGTCACATTGAATATGTTCTCAGTGACCATCAGCTATTGCTTCAACAACAATATATCCACAAAGCTGAGCAACTTACAGGCAGTAGACAAAAACACATGTACTGTAAATCATTGGCAACTCATCCAGTAACTGCAAATGAGAATAAGAAGAAAACATAAATTAATACATAACTATAAGATTACATTGTTTTAGCATAATGTCACATTGCGTTAGACATGTTTGACCTCTAAAATCCATACTGCCCAAGACAACGATGGGTCTGATTCATGCAGTTTCAGCAAGACACTGATATTCAGAAAAGATAACATTATCACCCTGTCATGATTCTGTAGGGGTACTTTTTGCTGACAAATTAAGGTTTTCATGTAACACTGTAGCCCACCTGCATCTCATATAGCAGTGTCATGTGGAAGCACCAGGAACCAACACCAACAGCTGGGGGACACACAGGCAACCCCACCAAACATTAAAATTGAAAGTCAGGATATTCTCATGTGCATGCAACATGACTGATGACATCAGCAGGATATACTGTATAATGGGAAAGTCCTCTGTCAACATATACAATATGTGAGCAAGAGTTGTGTTTGCTTCAGTATTGTCACTAATGTAAAGCTAGGTACTTTATGGTTGCAACATACTAACCTGCAAGTCCGAGGAAAGAGCAGATGTAGCGAAGCTCGAGGCCGTCACGAATCGTCTGGATGGCCCCATAAATGGGAGGAAGAATCATGATCAGGTTGCTGACAGTGTTCCCTGTTTAAAAAGACAATAGAGACAAAAAAGAATATTTGCATTTTCTGAAGAAAGTGCGTGTGAGAGCTGGAAGCTGTTAGCTGCTGCTGCACTTGCTCCCACCTGTGGCTGCTGCTAGCTGCAAGCTGCTGCTACAACAACAATTTTTCAAATCTTTCAGGGCCACCTACAGGTGAAATGAAATGTATGGTTAGCATCCCTATCTGTAGTTTACTACATTTGGTTACCCTGGAATATTGCATTTAAGAGATATGGCACTTACTACGTAGTGTGGTGGTGTTGCACTAATGGTCACAAAATGGGGCTATTGGTGTATTGGTGACATCATTAAATATGTCATACACATGATCATGGAGAACTTGTTTACCACGTGTAATTCTTTTTAAGTACACAGAGTGGTAAACCGAAAGAATCCAATTGTGATGTTACTGTAGCACCGTCTATGGATAAAACTGTATGAAAATTTACACACTTGTCCAATGTGCACAACATTGCCAAATTTGGTGTTTGGTGTTTCGACGGCCACGCAAGTTACAGCTGTTCTTTTTATTGTTATGATTTTTATTGTTATGAATGGTTAATTTCTTATTATTAGGGGCTGGGCACAGCCTGGTTCCAGACAACAGACCCCGCCCACTCAATTGAGTGGGGGCGGGTCTAGCAACTAGCCAATCAGCGCCACGCTAATGGCAACCGCTGCAGATCCTACAGACCACATTAACGATGCTTTCAAGGTATTTCGCCACTATTCGCGTTAATGGAGGACCAAATTAAGGAAGCTGCTAAACCAGATGTAACGGTGATGCAGTTGGGCGTGCACGACGACAGAGACATTTTAAACGGGCAATGCTTGCTTGTTTTCGGCACCCCCGAGGCATGGATACTAATGATGTCAGATTCTGGGTGAGTCGTTGATCTCTACTGATTGGTTAAGGAAAAATCAAATTCCCTCCCCCTTGTAAATCGCCTTCAATGGAGGTGATGTCAGACTAACAGGCTAGGCCTGGCAGCTTGTTACCCTACATGTTCTTCTTTTTCTTCTTCTTTCTTCTTCTTCTTCCTAGGAAATCCTACTTCCCATGAGCAAAAAATCACCAAACTTTGCACAAATGTCCAGCCCCATGCAAGATTACCTCAGCTGCAAAAACAGGCCAATAGTCCTGATGGTGGTGCTACAGCAAGCCTCTAAAGTTCAAAATTTTGAAAATTCACAACAAATCAACCATATGTGCTACAGATTTGCAACTTTCACTAGAATGTAGCTCCAACACTGAACCTTTGTAGATTTAAACCCATTGCAAATTATGAAGTCCATCACTCTGTTTTTTTTTCAAAAACTGTAAAACTTATTAAATCTATCTCCTCCCACAATTTTTGCTCAATTGACACCAAACTTGCTACAGAGCATCTTCAGACTGTTCTACACAAATGATCCACACAGATTTTTGATTTATCGAAAACTGAGTCTACAGTGCATCAAAATGTTTGACTGTAAACAGTATTGTAAACCCACCTCCCTCACTGATTGCATCACTGAAATAAAAACCTGGTTCACCCTAAACTAACCTTAAATTAAACAGTAACAAAACCGAGGTTCTCCTAATTGGCACCAAATCCACTTTATCCAAAACCGACAGCTTTTCTCTCACTATTTATAACTCCCCCAGGTTAAGAGTCTGGGTGTCATCCTTGACAGCACATGATCCTTTCACTCCCACATCAATAACATTACCTGGTCTGCCCACTTCCACCTACAAAATATCAATTGTCTCCGCCCCTCAATTACCCCCCACACTGCCGCCATCCATGTCCACAGCCTCGTCACTTCCCGTCTCGATTATTGTAACTCTCTCCTCTTCGGCCTCCCTCACAAATCCCTCCATAAACCCCTCCAGAACACAGCTGACCGTATCATTACTTGAACCCCCTACATCCACCACATCACTCCTGTCGTTCAACGGCTCCACTGGCTCCTGGTTCAGTTCCGTATTCAATTTAAAGTACTCCTGTTAACATTCAAGGCCATCCACAACCTCGCCACCTCATATCTGTCCAACCTCCTCCATGTTCCCACTCCCTCAGATCCTCTTCCTCCACACACCTGTCTGTCCCCTCTGCCCATCCCCACCATGGGGAGCAGAGCATTCAGCCGCTTTACTCCCCATCTCTGGAATCATTACCACCCCAACTCAGAAACATCGATTCATTCCCCCATTTCAAATCACAACTCAAAACACATCTGTTTAAAACTGCCTATTCCTTCTGATGCCAATTGCTCTGTCACTTTCTATTGTTTTTTTTTTATTTATTGTTGTTTCTTTTTAATGCCTTTTTAATGTCATTTTGTGTATCTGTACGGTGTCCTTGAGTGCCAAGAAAGGCGCCTTCAAATAAAATGTATTTTTATTATTATATAGTTGCAAATTCTTGCTAAATACATTTTCAATGTTCATTAAAAAAAAATGACAAAATTTTGGAGTCATGGTAGATGATGCTTGGAAAATGTCAGAATTTTATCTCAAAAACCTTTTTTTTTTTTTTTTTACAGCATTTTGAATTTCGCTCTCATGGGAACAATTGGAGTCAATGCAAAAGGCAAATGGCATTTTTAAACATCAGTTTTTCACTTATGGAGCCAATAAATCATTGTTAAACACAAATTACCAACATCTCCAAGCTGTCTAGATGCAATTCGTGTATTTTCAGATTTTTGTCTTAATAACAGAATTTTTGACAGCCGTTTGAAAATCTGCCTTACACACAAACAGCTACTGTCTTGCACACAGGTGACTGACTTAAGCCTGATTTATGGTCCTGCGTTGAATCGACGACATCGCTACGTCGTAGGGTACAGGGCTACGCAGAAGGCTCGCCGTAGCCCCCGGCATAGCCTGACGTGCACTTCCCCAAAAATGTAACTACAAGTCGAGGCGACGCAGACCCAGCGCAGACCGGCAGGGCTGTGATTGGTTTGCTTGGTAGCAATGCATTTCCGGTTCCGTATTTCCAGATTCCGCCATCCCCACCATCTTTAAACATCTTCTGTTGCGATGTAGATGTTGCAGTATTAAGACCCATTTATGCTCAAAGTTCAATAGGGATATATGGATACAGATGGAGCCGTCTGTCCGTGCTCCGCGATCATTTCTCTGTGAACGGAAAAGCCGGCAGCTAAACAAAGAATCAACTAGAGACGACGATGACCACTCAGGAAAGGAACACAGCCTCCTACCGCTCTGGCGGTGAATTGCACCGCGACGAAATGGAGTGACGAAGAAGTTCGAAGGGTTCACGACGGCATCACGGCAATGACGTTGCGACGTCGTTGATTCAGCGCAGGACCATAAATCAGGCTTTAGTCCATTTGTGAAGCTACATGTGATATCTCCGTTTGCCAATTAGCTCAGTAAGATAGAGGATGGCTCTTGGTGTTGAAGATTGTGAATTCAAGCATCAGCTCATGCAACATTTCCATATGAGAAATCTACCCAAACTTTTCATAAAGGTCCATTCCCATGCCAATTGTCCTTAACTGGAAACACAAGACAATAGTCCTGATGGTGGCGCTACAGCAAGCCTCTAAATTTCAAAACTTTGAAAATTTATAACAAATCAACCATATGTGCTACAGCTTTGGAACTTTCACTTTGAAATTTGCTTTTCCATGGCATGGATGGCTACTGTCTGGCACCCTGATGCTTGGCTTGGTCAATTTGTGAAGCCACACATGAATTGTCACTTGCCAGTTAGCTCAGTAAGATAGAAGATGGACCTCAGTCTCAGAAGTTGTGAGTTCAAGCCTCAGCTAAGGCAGAATAATGTGAAAGTCCTATGTTCAGGCATCATGCTATTTGGATTAGAGACTACCGAGGTTAAATTGTCTATGTAAAACAGTTCAATAAAATGTCTTGGTCATTGTTCAATACACTATTTCTAATGTCTCAGATTGTTTTAAGTATTTATTTACAATAAATATGTGAGAGATGTTAGTCTGTTTTGTGTGTTAACATGTCATTGTAGCTGTTTGTGCTGTTTTGAGACCAAAACAATATTTGCACAATGAGAGGTATTTCTGGCCTGGTCAGTTCATAGAGCCCTTTGGCTCAATTATGAGCCAGAAAGCTTACATTAACAAGTACAATTCAAAGTCGGGGGGGGGAACGTGGGCTCCCACACATGGGATTGACCCAGCAACCCTCTTGCTGTGACAGTGCTAACCACCACACCACCCTCCAGCCATGTCACTGTTCCCAAATCAGTATCAAGAAAGATTATCACAAACAAACAATATGTCATGTGTTATGTTACTGTTGGCCACAGCCTGAAGTAGTGAGGTGAATAAGACATAGGTTGTGAGATGATTGCTTATGTGATACAAAGTATCACTGCAGCACTTCAAGCAAATAAACTGAAGATGCAGTAACAATGATGGTGGTATTTCATTTACTGACTCACTGAGGTACTCAATGATGTTACAAGTGGTGTTACTGTCTGTCAGGGTTAGGGTTAGGGTTAACACACAGCAGTGTGTTCAGTGAGGTGCTGCTGTTGCATCCACCATTTTTCTCCTCTGTAAAGGGTCTTATTTTCCCATAATGCATTGTACAGTAGGCTATCAAAGTCAGTCTTACATTGGTCACCCAAAGGGAAGCTTTATGCAACAAGGATTAAAGTATCTATTGCAAGTCTGATTTAAAGTTATATTTAGAAAAAAGAATATGTCTATATTTATGCAACTGGCCCCAGTACCACCACTGTGAGCTCCTGTTGCCTGATTGGTGTATTACCTAAGGAAGGTAGGTGCCATGACCCATCAAGTTGCCTAGAATCATGTTAATTTGTCATCCCGGTGTTTCCTGTTTTATTTTGGTAACCATTGTCTCATCTCGTTTCAGCTCCCATGTCCTGTCAAGTTTCCCTCCTTTGTGATTCCTTGCACTACCCTAATGTGTTTCACCTGTGTCTCATTGTCTTCATTGCCTTAGTTTATTTAAGTCCCTACCTTCCCCTTTTTTGTTGCCAGATCATCTTTACCCTTGAGTAAAAGCTCTAGCATTTCCCTAGTGTGCCCTCTGGGTGTGTTTTTGACCATTTTTGCTTGTGACAACCCTTTTCGCCTGTCCTTTTTGGATACTTTTGCCTGTGTGACTAACTTCCCGTGTACCGACCTTTGCCTCTTTAAAAACCCTGAACTTTCATCTGATTCTGCGAGTCTGCCTTGTGAGTCCATCTCCAGTTTGCACTTGATAGTAAGAGCTGAGAGACATTGCTAGAAATGTTAAGCTGTAATACTGTCAAAGCTGGAAGTTGTAGATTTATTAATTATAGGTTATTATTGGTAAATGTGTAAGCATTATATCACATATTGAGACTGTCACTGGGAACGGCTGCAGCTTTACTGCTATCAAGTCTTAAACAGCTTTAAGGTAACTCAGTGTTCCAACAAAAACCTTTGACTTTGTATAAGAATTCTTATTAAAGCAATGTTTAGAAAAAAAGCTAAACATAATATTGACACCAGCAGCCCAGAGAGATGTTGTTTAAATATTTAAGATTTTAAAAAGCATACAGGCATTTTGAAGTAGAAAAGGTTTAAGGGTCCATACAAATGCTGCATTTTTCACACCCTTAAATTCATTGTTTTCAATGTAGATGCAGGGCAGAAGACAGACAAACACAATCGCAGCACGCACATTTCTCCAAGCACCTCTTTTTCATGGCACAATGTAGGGTTGAGTCGGTATGAGAAAAAAAAAAAAAGTCGATAATATCGGAATTTTCGCCACTTGGGGGTGCAATTGACTCATTTAAAATAAAAACCGACCATAGGACAACAGAGTGACAATAACATGTTGTTTCTTTTATTCCTTGCAAATAAATTTGCAGGTTTAGCTTACTCAATCAATTCAATTTACAGTTTTGTACAGTTCATGAAAAATACAGTATGAACTGGTTTTTAAAATTACTTTGACAGTATTTTACAATTAAATGCCTTTTTAGTTTGTATTATTTATACATTTTAATAAACTATCTAAAAAACCTAAATTAAGACATGAATTGATTGATTACAATTTAAGGCACTTTTGTTAAGAAAAACATGTTAATAGATGTCACTGATTGTAGGTTTCACAAAATCTCTGTTTGAACCTGGCTACAAGCAGAAGGCGAACCATAACAAAATTAACCTACTGATTTTTCAATCCTGTGATTACAATGTAAAAGAAAAAGCTTCACAGCTTCTTATTGCACTTCACTTTTTATTTGAATGTAGTTGACATGCAAAAACCAAAACATGCAGAACAATTGCAGAACAATTGAATGTTAAATTAAATGTCTGTGCAAAACAGTTCAAATATAAAAATAACACTATAATGAACATTACTATACAGTACATGTTACATGTTACTGTTAGTGTGGAAGTCCAAGAACATTGGCAGTAGAGTTACGGCTCACTAGAAGACACCAGGTTTCTCAGTCCAGCATAGGTAGCCATGTGTGTGTGTGTGTGGTGTGTGTGGTGGGTGTGTATAAATATAATGTCTGTGCAAAACAGTTCAAATAAAAAAATAACAGTATAATGAACATCACTATACAGTACATGTTACAAAACTGTAGTTACTGTTAGTGTGGAAGTCCAAGAACATTGACAGGAGAGTTATGGCTCACTCGAAGACACCAGGTTTTTCAATCCAGCCTATAGGTGGCCGTGTGTGTATGTGTGTGTGCCTGTGTGTGGTGTGTGTGTGAGTTTGTGTGTCTGCATGTGTGTTTGTGTGTGTGTGTGTGTGTGTGTGTGTGAGAGAGAGAGACAGAGAGAGAGCGATCAGCTCCAAAACAACTTATAATATTTCTCACATACAAAATTAACATTTGTGCCCCTCATTCACTCCTATCATAATGAAAAAAATGTCAACCAACCATAACATTTCAACCTGAAACATCCAAACAGTTTATGTGTAGTTTCAGAAACAGAACACAACATCAGAGAAAGAATGGCAGAAAGGCAATGATAGACTCTATCAAATTTCCCTCTCCACTGTCTTTGTGTTTTCTGGTCAAATGAGAAGTAAATGTAGATATCACAGTAAATGCCTTATCACATTGCTTAAAAGGACATGCAACTGTCCGTCCTTCTTTAATGTGCTCTTTAAGATGAGAATAGAACTCAGTCAAGGAATCACATTTGGCAGTGCAGAAGTCAACATGGCATGGCAGGTCCACTGAAATATACAATCTGGGCTCAATCACACATTTCTTGTGTTTTCTGTACAGATGTGCTTTTATACCTGCACATTTTCGAAAGGTCCTTTGGCAGTTAGGCATACAACACTGCAGTACTAAATTGGGTATATTGTTTTTTATATGTCTCAAATAGGCCACTGAGGTGCTAGACTGATGTCCACACATCTGACAAGAAAACATCATTGCAAGCCAAACAGACTTGACTGTTGTGTTTCAATATACAGTAAACTACAGTTGTAAAACTGTGAAACAAGAAAGAAAAAAATAGCTCCTTTTGCCAGTCCACCTGATAGTTGCTTATTTTAGTGTGATATCTGAGAAATTAACTGATTAATTGTGTCATGTGATGAACATGCAAGTATGCTACTTACTATGGTCAGTAGGGCAGCAGTAAAGTCATCTACTGCATCTGCAATATCAGAGAAATGTGTCAAAAATCAATCTAAATACAAATGAACAGTCTCTTGTACAACACAAGGTGGAGAAACAGTCACGGTTACAGTAAAGCAAATATTCTTCAGTACTTGATTTGTCATCCAATAATTATCTTGAAAATAATCGCCTTTATTTGAATCTGCACTGTGACACACAATAATTAGCATGCACTGTAGTCTTGCATAATATTAGCCTAATTCAACTGTTGAAGTGACTTACACAGATGGTAAAATGTTTACACAAGGCATAAAGTTTCATGAATTCACTGGCAAAATGCAGGTGTCAACACGTTAACTTAGCAGAAAGTAAAATGTGGTCCTCCTTGTGTTGTTTGATTAATCATCTTTGAAAATTTAGCTAGCTGGTAAATCCTTCTACAGTATAATGTGCACATGCAGTAACCATCAATGCAAACAAATCAAATCAAATAAAACAATAATATAAATATATAATATAAAACAATCAAATACAATTGCTATACTCACCAAATAATTAGTAAGATGGGGATGGATCAGGAATGGTAGGTATCTGGCTTCACATGTGCAGCTCAGGCAATGCTCTTCCCAGAGTGCCCAAAATACTTCATGATAGTGTTAGTTAAGATACTTTAACGGTAAAGTGCCGTATTTTAGGAATACATTACAGTTCTGTTTAAAAACAGTGAATGGACTGTGATTTAACAGATTTTCTTTAATATTAACAGTAAAGCACTGTATTTTAAAAAAAACACCTTAATACTGTTGAAATCTTGCTGTAAATTTACAGCAATTCTTTACAGTGCAGGCTACAGTAGAGGCCTCAGCGCATGCGCACTCGCACCCCCTAGCTCAGTACCCGCCCCACCCCTACCCCCCTCTCTCTCCTGCTCGCTGTGCGCTTAGTGAAGAGGCAGACACAGGTGCTCACAGTCTCGGGCGTACTATAAGCGGAGTGGACTCCGCGAGTAATGTCCGCAGTCATTCGGGCTTCCATAGTCAAGCACACTTCTGCGTTGTAGTTCACTGTAAAAATGTCTGCTAAAAAAAAAAAACAGTCCAAGACGGAGTACCAAACCAAACTGGTATTACCGAGAACCGGCCCAACCCTAGCGCAATGGCTGCACACTGAGATAAATTGAGTTCAACTTCTGGAACACAGCAGTGTGCATCGCATGTCATGTGACGAGGATCAACCAATCCCAGTCAGCAGATATCTTTCCCATCATCCGTAAATATCAGTCTCAGTCTCTATCAATATGGAGAAGAAGCTGATCATTTTAGTGCAGGGCTGCCAGAGCTTTACATCTGTCCCACAGACAATAGGCCTACACACAAACAGTGCCTGGAAGATCAGCTCTGCAATCAGGATTTCAGGTAAATAGGCCATTATATGGTGCTTGTTGAGGTTGCTTAGCATACTCAGATGCAACCTAACGCCACACACTTGAAAGCTGGCACAGAAAAGGCACAAGAGTTGCACCTAGCACTTGACCTTGCCCTTTCCAGGTTAAAGACACAACATATGTAAAAAGATATGAAGATTCTCTCCACTGGTCTACATCGTAAAAAAAGTACAATATTTTAAAAACGACAAATAGTCATAGTCATATACTCTAATAATAAGTGGCTACAGATTTGGATGGATGATGAATGTTATTGGATTCGAATGGACTAATATTTGGGTAGAGGACATTTGACGAAGTCACCTTAGGCTAAAGGACACTGTGATGGGCATTTTTTGCTGTTGTATGTGCTGTATGTTTTATAGATCAAGCAATTAAACTGGCAGATTAAGCAATAATGAAAATAATTGTTAGTTGTCACTCTAATTGCTTTACAGTATGTTACTGCACTATTTTGTAGTGCCCTGGTTGTACTGTTGTCATTTGTAAGAGATTAATGCATTAATTTTGTCATTTTTGAAGAAGATGAACTGAACAGAAGTGTGACAAGAGCACTGCTGATTGGAAACCTGATAACAGCTAAGAAAACCTGGGGTGGGGATGTGGGGATGGCCTCAACAACATCAAAGCCTCATCTGCAGATGTGGCCTATGGTTGAGCGGGTCATAGTGTTTGTCTATGTAAACCTCTCCCCTAGGCTATTGCAGTGTTCTTGCTGTGCTGTTGTCAGGCCCATGGGGAACCTGATAAAACAGAGGTCAGACGGTGGTCATTCTAGGTGTGGTAAATGATGCAAAAATATGGGCATGTAAAACAATCTGCTCAAAAATTCTGCTTACTAACATTTACATGACCAACATGACGCTTTACCTTTATCTGCAGGTGTCCGATAAAAGCCAAAGGGCTTTCCAGGAGTGGCCATTTCAAAATGTGTGGACTTTGGTTACTGATAATAAATGCACACATGCCACACATACTACAGCATGTGTTTTGCTTTTCACATATCAATGTGATTAGACACTGTCTTTATAACATCTCTCTTTGTCTGCATTCTCCCATCACCATGTACTGATGTTTTACAAAGAGAGATAATACATAAAAGCACACAACACATAATGATTTAATCCATGCTGGTGTCTTTCTACATGAACAATGCCACATTCCAGCCATGGTAATCTGAATCAACATTTAAATGCCAAACAATTCTCCTACGGCAGAAAACGATGATGTCGCTAGGCCACCATGTGTCATTTATATATTTATATATATATATATTAGCATATATATATATATATATATATATATATATATATATATATATAATAATTATAATAATAATTATAATAATATAGTAGGTCTACACAACTTGCACTTCACAACTAATTGCCTAGAGTTGGACTTTTTAGGACAATAAAATGTAGTGCATATCACTGCAAAAGCCTCTTAGTTAGCATGAAGGCAAGACGGCAGCAATCCAGCTGAACTCTGACCCACTTGGCTTCAGTTTACCTTGGACTAACTGTTGCATCACTGAGCACCTCGAGTACCATTGACAATAAGACAGCAACTGGAAATCCCCCGATATACAATGAATAAATTGCACTCCAAAGATTTAAACTTCAATCAGGGTTTCCAAACATTTTTATCAGTGACCCTTTGCTGCATGTCGTCCCTCCACTCTCCCTCTCTCTCCCCATTTTACACTGTCCCGTCCATTAAAGGCAAAAAGCCCCCCAAAAACGTAAAAAAAATTAAATAAAAATAAAAACTTTACTCATTTGATAAACATTCCCGCTGCCATCTGAGTTCATCAGCTGAACTCAGGTAAAACAGAGCTTATTGTCACTGGGCTCCAGCACATCACACAACAAATTCTGCCTTTGGCAGATAAAATCAAACCTGCTGTAAGATATCAAACCTGCTGCAAGATATCTTGGAGTCTGGTTTGACAGTAATTTAAACTTTAGGTTAAGGTTAAGGAACCATGTCACAAAGTTTGTGCAATTGTGTTTCCATCATCTTAGAAATATTTAAAAAAAAAAGAAATAAAAAAAAGACACATTTTAAAGCGCAACTTGCAGCTTAAATTTAAAATATACATTATACATATATACACATAACCTTGTCTGAAAATTACCATATGAGAAGTTAATTCAGAATTTATTATGGTTTACACGACATAAGGGCACAAATTCAGAGGAAAAAGTGGCTCCTTTTAGCTCCTCTTCTAAAAACGCTTTTTTTTTCGGCATCACCTGATACTACATCACGAGAGGGACTCTGCCTCCTTGACCCTGACTCTGTCCAATGTGCAGTAGTAGGTGGTAGTGAGTCTGAGCGGTAGTAAACTTGTGATTTAGTATTTTTTTGGTTGCTAACAGTGCATTTCACCATTTGTGATTATGCCGAATTATCGTGTTTGTGCAGGTTGCACAAACTCTAGTATGTCAGGACATCGAGTCCACCTTTTTCCGGACAGAAAGAGGAGTGGAGTTAGTTTTCGTGCCTGGGTGCGTTTTGTGAGGGTGAAGAGGCGCTATTCCACGGCTATTTCAAGGATTATGTTCCTGGCGGAGCCCGCTCGCCCTCGCACGTTCGAGGCTCGGATCTCCCGGGGAGGGCTTGGGAGGGAGGGAGACCTGAGCCTCGGGGGTATGTGTGGGGCTGCGAGCCTCGGGTTTCCCTCTCAGGGTGGGCTCTGCGGAGAGGAAGACCTCCGTGTTTGAGACGGGAGCGGGCGGCGTGAGGGTTGATGGGCAGTGTGAGGCATGTCATGTCTGGTCTGGGGGTCAGATTCTCCACCAGAGCCCAGAAGGCATCCACCTTCCTGCAGCACATACTCTCCACAGCTGAGGACATGGGCTGGCAGTTCCCACACAAGCACCTATCGTACAAAAAATGTTCAGGAAATCTTCATATCTCTCTCTCTCCCTTCCTCTCTCCCCTGCGGACGTCAATACACCGTAATGCGGAGTTATAACACGCATAGCAAGATACGTCTGATACAAGCTGATATTTGCACATTAGTTTCTATTATGGGTAAGTAGCATTAGTTATCTAATACTGGCAGAACTATTGGTAGCTTTGTTATAACCTAACACGTGATGGCAAACTTAATGTTGTGATGTGAACACAGCGTTAGACATCGTTAGTTGTTGTTAGCTAATGCCGGTCGCTACATTTTCAACCTCTTCAGTCTCAAAACTAGTACTGGGATCCGTACTTATTAATGTTTCATGCAATCGCACTCGGCCAGACTCCCTTACACTACGTCACTTCCGGTTAGTGGGTTTTTAGATGCAGAAGCAAACTTCTCTCACAAAAACGACCCCAAAAGTCACCGTAGTGTGTATATGTTTTTGTTTTTTGTTTTAATCGAGTTTCTACATAATTTTCCTACACATTTATTCACCATGGTCTCCAACCTGCAAGTTGGGCTTTAACTTTTAAAGACACACAATTTCACACCTTCATCTCTTCATGCCTGGATTACTGCAACAGCCTCTTTTCGTGTCTGAATCAAAAATCTATTAATCAACTCCAGAATGTACATAATACAGCTGCCAGGCTTTTAACCAGAGCCAAGAAACGTGATCATATCACTCGAGTTTAGCGTCTTTACACTGGCTCCCAGTGTGTTTTAGGGTAGATTTTAAGATTTTACTTATTACTTTTAAGGCTCTTCATGGTCTCTCTCCCAGCTATATCTCCAACCCCTTATTATCGTACATGCCAGGACACACTTTGAGGTCTTCGGGCAGAGGTCTTTTGCCCGTTCTAGAGGCCCAGCTGAAAACTAAAGGGGACAGAGCATTTGCTGTCAGGGCACTGTGGCTCTGGAACAATCTGCCTGAGGAAATCAGGTCGGCCGAGTCAATGATCTCTTAAGTTCCTTCCTAAAACCTACTTTAATCAGAGAGCATTTCCTGATTTGACTTGAGTTTTAAGTTAATTTAAACTGTCTTTTATTTTCTCAGTTTTTTTAAGTATATTTATCAGTTCTCCGAAAAGTTGCTGTATTTATGTCGTCTGTTCTAAATGTTGATGTGTAAAGCACTTTGTAGGTCTGTTTTGAAAAGGACTTTATAAAAAAAAGATGATATTAAGATAATAACTAGCTTAATGTTAATATACCAGATCAGCCCATAGGGGTTCTTTGCAAATGTTAAGGACACGTCCCTTTGTGGGGGATAGAATCAAAAGGTCCTGGAGATGTACCATATTGACAGTGAATATCCATGCATGCTATGTGCCTCAGATCTCAGTACAAAAGCTTTGGTTAACCCACTCTAAAACAGCTTTTCTGCATTTTCCAGATTTTCTCCTGATGTGACAGCACGTTTCTTTCCCTTGGTGATGGCATGATGCCAGTCTAGTCTTTGTGTATCACACGATACTAGTTAGACTTCTCTAAAGCTCTAAATTTTAATTTCTTTTCTCACCCTGCCATTCACTCCTTGCAGGCATGCTAACTCTCAATTTCTGGTTGTCAGTGTTCAGGGCTGTCAAATCAAGATCTTACTGCTCCTCCTTTCAAATATGGCTCTTTTTCTGCTTGCAGTCCTTTCATGCTGCAGCTGTGCATACACTCCACCTCCCCATCACCTCCTAGTCTTCTTGGATGCAGCCTCATTTCCCCTTATCAGTCATCAGCCAAAGCCACCACTACCCCCACAAGTGTCTAGACTCCATGGGGGATTTATCTTGCTGCTGCTCAGATGTCCCAAAATCACAAATAATCTCACTCTGGTGTCTAAGCGCCAAACACTCAGTAAATTTACATGCATGCAGTAGTCGAACTAAGCTCATAGCTCAGCTAATCAGTCAAGTCGGACTTATCGTCTTGTCTAAGTATATATGCAGAAGAGAAAATCAAATTTCTGAGTACGTCTGACTCCACCTCAATAGGCGGTGCTGTGTCCTTTTTAATACAGTGCATACTGAACTAGTTACGGTTCTTGTTCAGAGACTTTTTAAAATAAATCTGTGTTTCGCGTTTTCCTACCATCCATAAACTTCAAAATCGCTCCTTTAGCTGTCACAGCGTGAATGTAGTTTCCTCGTCCGTCCAGAAGTGCGCCTTCTGCTTCTTGGTCGCCATGGTGTTTGTTTGTCTTTCCGGGAATTACTTCTGTTTGTCTTTCCAGGAATTACTTCTCTCTCTATAATTCTGCGCCCTACTTGAGCCATGCCCACCTCTATTTATTTTTCACCCCTCTCTCCAGTTCTGCTGTAGTAACACCGGGTTTTATATATTTTGCCTCCATCTCTCTGCCCTGCTCTACTCTACTTAAACGCTACTGAGCTCTCTCTCTACTCTACCAGTAGACTACCACATCCACCTGCTGCACAAAACGCACACAGCAGTGTTCCCCCTAGGATGGAGTTGTAGCAGCAGAGGTGAAGCACACATATGAAAAATAATTTTCACATGCGTTTTCATATGCTTGCAAAGCACAGCCTGCTGGCATGTTTCTATGTGTACTGGCACCAGAATGGCTCTTTAGGACTAAGTAGGTTACATACAGTACATTTGCGCACAGTAATGAGCAGGTGAAATGTCTGTCTAGCTTACATATGAGGTGTCTCAAGATTTAGGAAAATACAATTTTATTGAACATAATAAAAGTCACTTGACATGCTGCTGTTTTGTGCTATGACCTATTTAAGTGCTGGAAGTTGCTAATTGTGTGACAACGCCTGAACGCAACACAACACAAGCTCAGCACCGAGTGCCGTGCTGCGCTGCTGTGCAAGCAGCGTGTTTGTCTGTGCGTAACAGCAGTCTGTTGTTATTTACATACTGTCCATAACAATAACTTTGTCAGCTGACAAACTGCGCCGGGCTCGGGTCAGGAAAATGTGGCCCGAGCCGCTCCAGCGTGCTCACCTGTGTGTGTGGCGGAACTCCGCCGTGCATGATACAGAGAGCAGAGGAGAATTGTTAACGCGTGACCATGTAGAGACAGAAATGACACAATGACATAACACCATAAACAGTATATTGTTATGTTATTATATGAAGCGTCCATCGCGCAAAATAATATCAGTGGGGGGCTGTGGGCAGGACATTGCTGACCCATCCTCTGGACTATCGTCGTCGGAAGTTTGGGAAACTGGCACAGGACCGACAGGAGTTTCTGGATAATTCTTTCTTGTGAAAAATGAATCTATAGTTCATTTCATAGTGTCACTTTATGGTCAAACGACACAGCACTTTCTACTCGACACCGAGGGGGGAGAGGGAAGGATTTGTAAGTCGCGCTGGTGCTTCTAGTTAAAAAACTATGTCGCACAGCCTCCAAAAAAGGTCGCAAAATGCGACCAATAAGGCACAGTCTGGAGCCCTGATATTGCACCTGAAAATGAAAATTCAGCCATTATCTACTCACCGATATGCCAATGGAGGCCCTGGTGAGGTTTTAGAGTCCTCACATCCCTTGAGGAGATCAGCGGTAGCAGCAACTAGCACACCAAAATAGATCAGGAGCCAGAGCCTTCAGCTATCAGGTTTAAGACTTTCCTCTTTGATAAAGCTTATAGTTAGGGCTTGCCTTGTACCAGCCCCTACTTAGGCTGACTTAGGCCTAGTCTGCCGGAGGACCCCCTATAATACACCAGGCACCTTCTCTCTCTCTCTCTCTCTCTCTCTCTCTCTCTCTCTCTCTCTCTCTCTCTCACTCTCTCTCTCTCTCGTGTCCTATTACTGCATCTTGCTAACTCGGCCATTCTGGATGCCAGTAGCTCGGCTTCTTCTCCAGAGCCTTTGTGCTCCACTGTCTCTCAGGTTAACTCGTATTGCAGCGGTGCCTGGATAGTGTGATGTGTGTGGTTGTGCTGCTGCTGTGGTCCTGCCAGATGCCTACTGCTGCTGCTGCATCATTAGTCATACTGTTATTATACACATATTATTATTGTCACACATGCATATTATCAGATATTAATATATTATCATTAATTATAATATTACTACTTTCATTAATGTTGTTGTAAGTTACTGTCATTACCATCTGTCCTGCATCTGTCTCTGTCTCTCTCTCTTTCTGTCTCATTGTGTCATATGGATTACTGTTAATTTATTATGTTGATCTGCTCTGTACGACATCGATTGCATGTCTGTTGCTCTTCCTGAGGTTTCTACCATTTTTTTTTCCCCGTTAAAGGGTTTTTTTGGGGGAGTTTTTCCTTATCCACTGGGAGGGTCCAAAGGACAGAGGGATGTGATTTGTGATATTGGGCTTTATAAATAAAATTGATTATAAATAAAATTGATTGATTGATTGACACCTAATGGCAGATGGCGCCCCAGACTAACGTCCAAGAACACAAAATTGAATCCACAAAGTATCTCCATACTGCTCATCCGTAGTGATTCAAGTGTGCTGCAGCCCCGACATAAAAATTTGTTTCGAAAAATGTCATATCAACTCTGTATTTAGCTTCATTGTAGCCTGTAGCTCTGACTGCTTCTCTGTGCTCCGCGTTCACGATGTGTTTTTCCCACCCTCCCGCCATGGAGATGTTTACATAAGGCATGCTGCTATTATTTATTTGTTGTCGTTAATTGTAGCATTTTTCCGAAGCACTTTAACTGTTGCTGTTTATTGTTCAGGTGCATTGCTATATTTTATACGGGGGATGTTGAAAAATAAAGTGCCCCCTTTGGAAAAATGAAGGCCCCTCTGCTAATTATTCCCTGACGCCGGGGCTGTGCCTCCACCCTCCAATACGGTGGAAGGCATTTCATTTGCGATGCTCACAACATTGGAAATATTTAACAGATTCATAAGCAACACATCTTTTCAGAAACAGTGACCCAGTGTTATTAGTTTTCCTTGGAAGTGCTTTCAGCTGAAGTCCCTATGATAAAAAATCTTGACAGTGAGATCTGTGGATTATCCAGAGTACCAGGGACACTCTTTCTACAAAGACAAATTGCTGGTGAATTTATTAAATAACATTTTTACCAGCCGTGACACACCACAATGCCTGGTATTGTTTCCACCTTGTGAGTGAGTGAGTGTGTGTGTGTGTGTCATCGTGGCAAAGTGTGGTCCACGGCTGCCTTTTACGCACAGAACACACATAACCATTATGCCATGTCTTAGTGGGACTGTCCAGTGATTTCAGGCTTTTAAATTACCACATAGTATAGTAACTAATGCCGAAAACTAAGTAGTGAACCAACTGCATGTAGGTACAGGGTGGCAACGCGTCTAGGTCCCTGCTCCAGCTGCAGGTAGCTCATGCGGATTAATGCTATTTATTTCTTGGATCTTCTCCAAATACCTCAGTTTGAATCATGATAACACGGCAAAGAAGTCACACAAAGCACGGTAAATGAGATGGAGTTTAATTACACTGGGGTAGCCTAATTAATGGGAAACACAGGGACAACTAGGTTTTGAAAGATTAAAAGAGAGCTTCCTCTTGCCTTTTCACATTATTATTTCAAAAAATATGGGTTGCATACAGTAGTTGTAATTCGACCAAGTCATAAAATGCTACGAGGCTAAATAGTGGCTCCGTGGAGCCATGGACCCGCTGATAAGCTGTCTTTCCGAAATCTGCACATATTACAGTATTTTGGTGATAATCACTGTTCCTCCCCGTGCACAAATGAAGCATTACAACTGATTTTCACACAGGTCTCTAGGGGCGCTACAGGTCAGGGCTGTATTTCCTACATAATCATGGGGGATTAAATTAACTCTACGGAGCAGGCGGCAGGCTTGCACGGAGCAGTCAGGGATCCGCCACGGACCTGCTGTGGAACTGCCAAGGTTCAGTCATGGAAACGGGAACTTTTGAGTGGCTCCCACTGTAGTTGTGAAACCACATTAATTGCATGCCCTCATAGGTGTGACATCATGTAGGTAGATGGCGCAAGATTTGAACAGGAAGTTGACCCTGCAATGCATGACGGGAGGGAAATGACATACAAGCTTTAGCTAGTTTTAATCAGGAGGTCATAACATTGTCATAACGAATATATAGTGCTGCACGATGAATGTAATTGCAATTGCAATCGTGATGTCAGGCTGTGCGATTACATAACCGCATAAAAGCCTGTGATTTGCAATTTCATGTAAATAAATGTTAACGTGTGTCTGTGAACATGACTGCCTCTGCTGTAGTGTGTGGAGGTTCGACATTACACCCAAAAGCTATCCTGGTGTGTGCAGCACGTATATATATATATATATATATATATATATATATAATTTTATATACTTTATTAATCCCCGAGGGGAAATTCAATTTTTTCACTCTGTTGTCAATTACACACAGGTCCAAACACACACATGCACAAACAGGACCTATGCACTAAGTGGAGAGATGTCAGAGTGGAGCTGCCCATGACAGGCGTTCCGAGCGGTTGGGGGGGGTTCAGTGCCTTGCTCAAGGGCACCTCAGCAGTGCCCAGGAGGTAAACTGGCACCTCTCCAGCTACCAGTCAATGCTCCATATTTAGGTCCGGACGGGGGACCAGGCATTGCCAGCAGACCCTCACTGTTTGTTTGGGCCTGCCAGGTCTGCGCGGCATCCTCCCCTGCCATCTGATCCAACTCACCACCAGGCGGTGATCAGTTGACAGCTCTGCTTCTCTCTTCACCCGAGTGTCCAGAACATATGGCTGCAGGTCAAATGATACGACTACAAAGTCAATCATTCACCTGCGACCTAGGCTGTCCAGGTGCCACGTGCACCAATGGACATCCTTATGTTTGAACATGGTGTTAGTTATGGCCAAACTGCGACTTGCACAGAAGTCCAATAACTGAACACCACTCAGGTTCAGATCAGGCAGGCCATTCCTCCCAATCACGCCCCTCCAGGTCCTGCTGTCATTGCCCACGTGAGCACTGAAGTCCCCCAGCAGCCCAATGGAGTTCCTGGGCGGGGCACTGTCCAGCACCTGTCTCAGGGACTCCAAAGGGCGGGTACTCTGAACTGTTGTTCGGCACATAAGCGCAGACAACAGTCAGGACCCGTTCCCCGACCCAAAGGCGCAGGGAAGCAACCCTTTCGTCTACCGGGGTGAACTCCAACGTACAGGCAGAGTCTGGGGGCTATCAGAAAGCCCACCCCGGCCCTCCGCCTCTCACCCGGAACAACTCCAGCAAAGGAAAGAGTCCAACCCCTCTCAAGGACCTGGGTTCCAGAGCCAGAATTAAGATAAGATAAGATAAGATAAGATAAGATAAGATAAGATACACCTTTATTGATCCCACAATTGAGAAATTCCAGTGTTACAGTAGTCAATAGGAAAGAGTCAAATTAAAGATTTCAATATTTGAAAACTTAAAAAACTAGGCATACAGGAAAAAGTACAAAAGATACAAGAAACAGCAATAAATAATAACAATAACAATAATAGTGATAATAATGAGCAGTGGATAAAAAAGTGAGCAATGGATTAAAGTGAACATATTTAGTGCAAGGGAATATTGAATGTACAAATAACAACATGGGGGACAGCAATGCTTATAGTGGTGTCCATAAGTTTCAGTAGTGTCCCTAAAGTGTCCATGGTGTAGTTTACTGTGAGCAGTGCTGGTTATGAAGCCTGAAAGCAGCAGGCAGGAAGGACCTGCGATAGCGATCCTTTACACACTTTGGGTGAATCAGTCTATCGCTGAAGGAGCTCTCCAGAGCTTTTATCTCCTCCTGCAGAGGATGGGAGTCATTAGTCCTCAGAGATGACAGCTTGGCTGTCATCCTCCTTTCTCCCACCACCTGCACCAGTCCAGAGAGCATCCCAGGACAGAGCTGGCCTTCTTGATCAGCTTGTCCAGTCTCTTCCTATCTGCAGCCGAGACGCTGCTGCCCCAGCAGACCACTCCGTAAAAGACAGCTGATGTCACCATAGTAAAGCTTGACGGTGAGCAGGAGCTGCTGTATTTTATCCCTTCAGTTATCAGGCTGATGAATGCCAATTTTTATGAGTAGGTTTGTGCTTGTTGCTTTATTTGTTTATTTATTCTCTATCTCATTCATTCATTCTTTTTATTGAGCGAATATTTATTAATGCATATTTGCACATGTACAAGGTGTCGCTGCTGGGAAACCATTACTGGTTTACCATCCACTGACAATTGAGAATTGAGAGTTCACAAAATTGTATGTCTATGATTGTTGTATTTGTCTGTCCTTTTATTATTGATCTGGGAACTGTAAACTGAATGTCCACACGGAATAAATAAAGTTTTCTGAACTGAACTGAACTGAAATCCTGTCCATGAAGGTCACAAACAGGCCAACACCAACTGAGACCGTGTTCGACTTTACACAAAGTATGCAGACACAGCTCTCACTTTGGTCATACAGGGACCGGATGGCTCGTAGCAGCGAGCCTGGCACACCATATTCCCATAGTACCCCCCACTTTTTAACTTTTTCACTTTGAGTTTTGTTTTAAGTTTGGCTAGCTAGCACTCATGTTTTGCTTTGTTATGGAGACGAAGACCGCTCTCTTTATAGCGTTTTTTCCCTGTTTGCTATGGATACGATCGTGTACGGGATCCGGCGCCCAGCTGTGCCTCCATTGTTTATACCCGGGACCAGCTGTTAGTGCCACAACACACCATGGTGCGGCCCGAGGAGAGGCATGATATTCCCGCCGAGCTGCGGAGAAGGAAGCAGGGATGTTGCGCCGGAGTGCAGCGCCGACACCGGAGAAGACGGTAAAAACCCATCCTCCCGTCCGTCGTCATGGAAAACGTAAGATCGCTCCCCAACGAGATGGACGAGCTGTCGGCGCTGACTTGCCATCAGAGGGAGTACCGGCAGAGCAGCGTGCTGGTGTTTACCGAGACATGGCTGAACGCAGAACTACTGGACACAATTGCCGCGCTGGATGGATTCCAGCTCATCAGATAGAACAGGACAGCGGACAGCAGTAAGAGGAAAGGAGGAGGGTTGGCTGTGTTTGTGAATGATAGATGGTGTAACTCTGGGCACATCACTACCAAGGAACAGCATTGCTGCAGGGACATTGAGCTGCTGGCTGTTGGCATGAGACCATATTATCTACTTAGGGAGTTTTCTCGTGTCATTATGGTAGCAGTGTATGTCCCCCCGTCTGCAAAGGCTGAGTCTGCTTGTGACATTCTCCACTCTGTTACAAGGAGGCTGCAGACACAGCACCCTCAGGCCCTCCTTCCGATCTCTGGGGACTTCAACCATGCCTGTCCACCCACCACCCTGCTCACCTTCACCCAGTATGTTTCCTGCCACACTAGAGACAATAAAACACTGGATTTATTTTTATGCCAAAACCATTGCTCACTTTTTTATCCACTGCTTATTATCATTATTAGGGATGTCCGATATTGGCTTTTTTACCGATATCCGATATACCGATATTGTCTCACTCTTAATTTCCGATACCGATATCAACCGATACCGATATATGCGGGGTCCCCCCCTCAGAAAAAAAAAGAAAAGAAAAACTAAATCATTTTAGGCAACTAACATTACACATATTACAAACAAACAAAGATATCTCAAAAACTATACACCACATCTCTCATATTTTGACATTCTGAGTGAGAGGAGAAGTAGCTGAAGAGTTTGATGTATAATATGTGCATGCTGTGTAAAAGTTGTGTCATTAAAAAAGTAAAAACCGATACCGATAATTTCCGATATTACATTTTAATGCCAATATCGGCCGATAATATCGGTAGGCCGATAATATCGGACATCTCTAATTATTATTGTTATTACTTATTGCTGTTTCTTGTATCTTTTTTGCACTATTATTTCTAAAACCATTGATCAACTCCTTTGTTTTTGTAACATTAAGATCCAAGAAGTTGTTATCACACCATTTGATAAAATCACTTATCAAATGGCTTCATGTGCGCAGAATCCTAATCAACCAAAATATATATGTATATATCTATATATGTGTACATATATATATATATTATATATGGATTAGCTGGCTTTTGCTAGGTGGGTTTTTTTTTTTTTTGCATGTCATTGTTGCTAGCTGGACTAGCCAGCTAACAAAAAGCATGAAGTTCACACTAATACACTATTCAACCCAACCCAATTGTTAAACCCAATCAAATGTATTCAATAGATTTCAGACTCATATACGTATATATATATATATATATATATATGTGTGTGTGTGTGTGTGTGTGTGTGTGTGTGTGTGTGTGTGTATATATATGTGTGTATATAAATATATATATATATATTTATATACACACATATATATATGTATATGTATACAGTACAGGCCAAAAGTTTGGACACACCTTCTCATTCAATGCGTTTTCTTTATTTTCATGACTATTTACATTGTAGATTCTCACTGAAGGCATCAAAACTATGAATGAACACATGTGGAGTTATGTACTTAACAAAAAAAAGGTGAAATAACTCTAAACATGTTTTATATTCTAGTTTCTTCAAAATAGCCACCCTTTGGTTGGAATTGGTGGGTTAGATCACCACATGATTCCCGAGCGCGGCACCGCTGCTGCTCACCGCTCCCTCAGGGGATGGGTCAAATGCGGAGAACAAATTTCACACACTCAAGTGTGTGACAATCAGTGGAACTTTAACTTTAACTTTAACTTTGCTCTGATTACTGCTTTGCACACTCTTGGCATTCTCTCGATGAGCTTCAAGAGGTAGTCACCTGAAATGGTTTTCCAGCAGTCTTGAAGGAGTTCCCAGAGGTGTTTAGCACTCGTTGGCCCCTTTGCCTTCATTCTGCGGTCCAGCTCACCCCAAACCATCTCGATTGGGTTCAGGTCCGGTGACTGTGGAGGCCAGGTCATCTGCCGCAGCACTCCATCACTCTCCTTCTTGGTCAAATAGCCCTTACACAGCCTGGAGGTGTGTTTGGGGTCATTGTCCTGTTGAAAAATAAATGATCGTCCAACTAAACGCAAACCGGATGGGATGGCATGTCGCTGCAGGATGCTGTGGTAGCCATGCTGGTTCAGTGTGCCTTCAATTTTGAATAAATCCCCAACAGTGTCACCAGCAAAACACCCCCACACCATCACACCTCCTCCTCCATGCTTCACAGTGGGAACTAGGGGTGTTCCAACAAGGGTACCTCACGATTCGATTCGATTTCGATTATGGGCGCTTCAATTCTTCGATTCTTCGATTATGGCGCTTGTCGATTCGATTCGCTTATTGGTGCCACGATTCTTCGATTATTGCACTTTTCAATGCTTTCTTCCAAGATTAATTTTGTCTTCATCTGTGGCTACATTTTTAAATAAATAGCCTATCAATTAACTCGGTTCCTCTTAAACTACACTCAATAAGTAAATAACAAGTGTTATGACCCTGTGGGTCATTTGTGGTTCTGTGTTTTTGGTGCAGTGTTTTCTCTCTCCTTGGTGTGTGTGTTTTTTCATGAATGAGTGAATTAGGAGCAGGTGGTGTTTGCTGATTGGCTGCCTCGCCTGATTGCGGCCATGTGACTGGTCAGGGGGCGGATCCCCTAACCTATTTGAACAGCCTGCCGACTTCAGTCTGTCTCCTCTCCAGCCTTTCCACCCCAGGGAACGTCAGCACGCTGTACCTTTTTTTCTTGTGGTCTTGTAGTAAGCTGATATGTAGTGATCAGATAGTTTGATGATCTGTGTAGTTTTCTTGTGAAGCCTTGTGAAGTTGTACAGACTACATAAAAATATGACTTTTGTAAATACTTGTAAATACTAAAAGAGCAGCTGTAGTAGGAGGGGGAAGCCTTTTGTTTTAACCTTCTTTTCTCTTGTTTATTAATTCGGTAGGAGTTAGGTTAAGTATTTGTCATTTATTTACTTTTTCCTTTGTTTAGGGAAGGTAGGGCTAATTCAGATTGTTTGTTTGTTATGTTGGCTTATTCTCCTTCTGAAGATAACAAAACTGCTCATTATGCCTTTGCTTACTGACGTTGCTGGCCTTTCTTGGAGTGGGAAGACTGGGGGAGCACCTTTACATGTTGTGCCAAAGGTTCCCTAGGCCGGGGCATAACACAAGGTTTTTTGAACATTTGACTTGTATTTTTCAAAGACACAAAATATTTTATTTTATAACTGTTATGTAAACATTTGCACTTTGACCTACTTAACTTTGACCAGGGAAAGCTCCACTTGCACGAGAGTCCCCTCTATTGGCAGAAAACACTAAAAACAGTCAAGCCCTGGATTTAATGAGGTCATTAATTCAAGTAAACACGATATGTACTTCCATCAAATTTAATGGAAAATGGAAAGTTATTCAGTCTGGAATATGAATAGGATTACTTTACAAAAAAAGCTGCCATACAGAACAAAAGTGCATTCCTCAAAATTAAATAATTCAACTTATTCAGTCTGGAATATAGATAGGATAATTTAACAAAAAAAAGCTGCCATATTCCAAGGTAACAAAATGCATTCTTCTTCTTCGGTACAAAACATGCATAAAAAAAAAAAAGTGCATAATTCAACTGAACTTATTCAGTCTGGAGCTTCAGTACAGTGAGGTAAACACAACACAAACACAGTAGAGCAGAGTGGCACTCACACTCATCTTAAAGTCAACTGTCCTCCCATATTCCCTCCCCTCCCTCTTGACCCCCTACATCCTCCTGTTGTGTGAGAGAGGCAAATGTCCACATTGTGCTACTCATCTTCATCACGCCACCGAAATTCTCGCGCGCGCCGGAGCATTTCCGTTCACACCAGACGCGCATTTACCACGCCGGTCGACAAGTGCTTCTGCTCCCAGCTGTTGTCTCCGTCACATTTGGGGCTGTTTTTCCATCATGGGGAAGTAAATAACCTCATAAAATTATAACGCCATGTTTTCCTAACAACTGTACATGTATGTGCACTTCTTGGTAATGAGTATTATCCGTGAATGAATGTCCACAGTAGGCTGGAAGCTACATACACACACAGAGGCTACACACACACACACACACACACACACACACACAGACAAGGAGTGTATGTTACCAGCGTTGTGTAGTTTGGTCTGTATATACAGTTGAAATACCAGTTTGTAAATCTACTCTTGATTTTACGGATTCTGTTGTTGTTACTTTGTTTGACTTCCTGCCTGGCTCGACACATTCACTCGCGGCTCGCACAGAAAATAGACCAGACGCCGAACTGATCGCTGCAAATCGTGAGCCTGCCGCGGAGCTTCCCGGCGCGGCGCGGCCAGTGTGGATGACACAGTCGGTTAACATGGGCGCCGAAAGGAAACTGCCTTCACTTCTCTGCGCTTCGAGGCTATTTGCGGCGCTTCCGCAAGCGGTGTGGTCCTGGTGTCAGACTCTTCATCGTCAGTGCCAGAATCTGGGACACACACATTCTTGTGCAAGAATACCAGCTGGTCAATGTGCTCCGACTTGAGTGTGCTACGCTGGGCTGTTACTTTATCTCCTGCGGTGGAGAATACCCGCTCTGCAGATACACTGCTGCCTGGAATGCACAGGTACCGTACACCAGTACTATCCAAAGTACTGCCACACGGTTGCAGTCAACCCCGGTGGCGAGAGAATCAGCCGCTCTTTGGAGGCTGCTGAAGCTGTTGCCATTTTGCAAAGAAGCTAACGTGTTCTGTTTGTAGTGGTCTCACTCACTAAACAGTCCGGGTGGCGCGCGCGTTAAGGTTCCGGTTACGTGTTTTTTGTTCCGGTCTTGCGGCAAAGCATCAACGTTAATTAATTGATGCCAAATCGTCACGTGCCGCATTTCGATGCATCGCCACATCGATGAAGTGCACCCACCTTTAGTGGGAACCAGGCATGTGGAATCCATCTGTTCACCTTTTCTGCGTCTCACAAAGACACGGCGGTTGGAACCAAAGATCTCAAATTTGGACTCATCAGACCAAAGCACAGATTTCCACTGGTCTAATGTCCATTCCTTGTGTTTCTTGGCCCAAACAAATCTCTTCTGCTTGTTGCCTCTCCTTAGCAGTGGTTTCCTAGCAGCTATTTGACCATGAAGGCCTGATTCGCGCAGTCTCCTCTTAACAGGTGTTCTAGAGATGGGTCTGCTGCTAGAACTCTGTGTGGCATTCATCTGGTCTCTGATCTGAGCTGCTGTTAACTTGCGATTTCTGAGGCTGGTGACTCGGATGAACTTATCCTCAGAAGCAGAGGTGACTCTTGGTCTTCCTTTCCTGGGGTCGGTCCTCATGTGTGCCAGTTTCATTGTAGCGCTTGATGGTTTTTGCGACTCCACTTGGGGACACATTTAAAGTTTTTGCAATTTTCCGGACTGACTGACCTTCATTTCTTAAAGTAATGATGGCCACTCGTTTTTCTTTAGTTAGCTGATTGGTTCTTGCCATAATATGAATTTTAACAGTTGTCCAATAGGGCTGTCGGCTGTGTATTAACCTGACTTCTGCACAACACAACTGATGGTCCCAACCCCATTGATAAAGCAAGGAATTCCACTAATTAACCCTGATAAGGCACACCTGTGAAGTGAAAACCATTCCAGGTGACTACCTCTTGAAGCTTATCGAGAGAATGCCAAGAATGTGCAAAGCAGTAATCAGAGCAAAGGGTGGCTATTTTGAAGAAACTAGAATATAAAACATGTTTTCAGTTATTTCACCTTTTTTTTGTTAAATACATAACTCCACATGTGTTCATTCATAGTTTTGATGCCTTCAGTGAGAATCTACAATGTAAATAGTCATGAAAATAAAGAAAACACATTGAATGAGAAGGTGTGTCCAAACTTTTGGCCTGTACTGTGTATATATATTTAAATCTAAGTCAAATGTGTTCAATGAAGTTTGTAGGGCTGTAGTCAACCAAAGAAAATCTTGGTCCACTGAAGTCATACATATACATCTTCAACTACATGTTTATTGAACAATAACAAATATACAAACACCCGGAAACCTTCATAACATCTGTGGGTATGAGGTGAGTACATTACATGTTTTATTTGAACGTTTATGCTGACAATAAATCAATAAAGACCTGTAGGTGCTACTGACAAAAAAGGTTTTTTTGGCTACCTGCATAGGTGCTAGGTTTGTGAAAGCTAACAGCAAGCTAGCAAGGTTTCCGGGTGTTTGTATATTTGTTATTGTTCAATAAACATGCATTTTATCCCAACAACGAATATACAAACACCAGGAATTTATCCTGCTAATGAACTCAAAGTTGTAGCTCCTGCATCTGACAGCAGCACTAGAGACGTGAGGTGAGGAATCTGTGTGTGTATAGTGTGTAAGTGTGTATAATTATAATAAAAGGAGCTCAAAGGGATCAGCACAGTGATCAGTCACAATGCTGCTCATTATAGAAGGACACAAGTGTTGCTGGACTTTTGTCATGTTTATGTTTAAAAAAAATCACATGAAAACACATAATTTTTGTTCTCTGACTTTAGGCAAGCACCTCTGGACAGTCACAGGCTGTTATCCATCATGTTTCCTGTCAGACAGACCCACCACCAAAGAGATGCACAGTTGCCACACAGCTGTCTCTCAAGACTCTGATGCCACACTGTACTTCTGAAGTGTGGCATCAGCAGCTTGTTTATTAGACGTGTTGTCTTATTATGTATCAACAGGCACACAGACAACAGTGTCATGCGCTGATGTTGGTGTTGGCACTTCTACAGTGCCCTTTACATCAGAAGAACCATTCTTCCACTCCACACCAATCAGGAGACCATGTAAGAGACCACATTTAGAAGTGGAGGATGATGATCCTTTAGCAGGCAGCTTCACTTCACAAATTGTTGAGCCACATGATTCCACCTATGATCCTGAGGACTCGGTCACAGTGCTCACTGAGACATTAGAAGACACGTGAGTTAACTTCTGTCATGCAGACATTTCTATCAATGCATTTTAATTGATTTTCTAACTTTACTTCCAGCTCTTTTAAATGTCTTTGTCTTGTCAATATTTCTTTTTCTAATAGAATGGAATCTTCTAGCCCGCCACACAAGACACCTACATATATAGTATAGGAGAATTGCCTTCTACAGCTTTTCAAGGTGTGCCCTGTTTGTCAGCGGGTATCAGATGTGCAGAAAAGAAGGATGGGCACATTCCTGTCTATATCACAACGGTGTCCTCATTGTGAATTCTCCAGAAAATGGGATAGCCAGGCGATTATTGGAAGCACCGCTGCTGGAAACCTTCAAATTTCAGCTGCTGTGTATACTGCTGGTGCATCGTTTTTCAAACTACAAAAGGTAATTAAAATACCTAAATGACCGAAACACGTGTTTTCTCTAAGTCTTGCACAAATTCAGACACACCTCCGGAGCATTGGTAAATACTGAGGGGCGGGGAGCACTCAGTTGACTATCCTTTGCCTTTTCTCTACAGATCTTCCATGCAATGAATTTGCAGATTTTCAAGTACAACACCTTTCGACAACACGCCAGAATGTACGTAGAGCCCACAATTGTGCACTTCTGGAAAACTACACAGGATGGCATATTGGAGCAGCTCAGTCAACAGCAGAATGTCATCCTCGGTGGTGACTTGAGAGCTGACTCACCAGGTACAAAATAGACTACCATGATAGTGGGTTTTGCTTTATTGTTATGAGAGAGACGTGAAATAATTTGAAAATTACATATTCATATGTTATTATTCTTATTTCTTTTTTAGAGCATTCTGCCAAATTAGGCAGTTACGAAATGATGGACCTCCGGACCGACACTGTTGTTGATCTACAGCTGGTACAGGTGCATAAGAACATATCAGCTGTTAGCTTTCAAACAAACAGAGTTTTTCAAATTTTTACAGTAAATGTTATCACATGGTTAACTTTGTTGTTTCCTTTTTAGAGCAATGAAGTCGGAGGAAGCTATCACATGGAAAAAGAGGGTCTAAAGAGAAGCCTCGCTCTCTTGGAGTCTCGCAGCGTGACTTTTGAGAGCATTGTCACAGACCGTCACCCTCAAATACAAAAATTTTTGAGGGAGGCCAACATCACACATTACTATGATGTCTGGCACCTGGAAAAAGGTATTTATTTTCAAGGGCTTTCATGGTAACTTAAACACGGAAATTTCAGCTTATGAAAATTCTGTACCCATTTCAAAAGTCTGTTGGTCGGTGATAAGCGTGTAATTTAGTATTTCAATAGGTCTCACATTAGAGTACTTTTAATTATTACTAATACTGAAGTTTTGATTGAGTTTACCAATTACTAGTGTTGGACTTACTAGAGTAAACCCTCAATTTTTTTTGACTGAAGATTCTACATCTTAACCTAAAACACATTAAAAGTGTATATCTTGGAAAAGATATTTTAACATAGAATTATTATAATTGTTTATTATATGACTATGCTTATATGTTTATTATAACTTTGTCTTATTAGGACTGTCCAAAAAACTGGTGAAGATCTCCAAAAACAAGGAGTGTGAGAAACTGCGGAAGTGGCTTCGTGGCATTAAAAACCACATCTACTGGACAGCCGCTACATCTTCCTCAGGACCAGAGAGAGTGGCAAAATGGACATCTATACTAAATCACGTTAGAGACATCCACACCCATGAAGACCCTCTTTATCCCCAGTGTCTGCACCCAAGCCATATCTCCAGAGACAAGGAAAAATGGTTGAAAGAAGGTGAGTTCTTCTAACACGCTCTCGACATGTAAAGATTGTCATTAATAACCTACTTATCTGCTTTTTGGATTTATTCTATGTCACTTATCTGTGTTTTACCTTGATTTTGTAGTTTAAAAAAATCCCTTTTCCTTTTTTCAGGAACACCTGCATTCCATAAATTGGAGAAAGTGTTGACAAACAAAAGTGAACAAAAGATGTGGAGAAGCTCAGCCCTCACTTCCAGACCTCGTCACTGGAGTCTTTCCACAGTGTGAATTTAAGGTTTGCACCCAAGAATGTGGTTTTCCCTTTCATTGGAATGTTGTGCAGGTGATTAAGCCATCACTGTACCTATGTGTTCAGTAACAATATACTCTCCATAACATTTTAACCACTATCTTTTCTTTGGTCACAAGACTCTACCTGGCTGTCCTGCACTTCAACGAGAATGCTGGTCGACCCCAATTAACATCTTCGGATGGTGAGCCACTGTTTCGAGTGAGTTTTCCCAAGTCCAAGAAGGGACAGTGCACAGCAAAACCAGTGAAAGCAGAGCCAACATTCCATAAGTTCCATAAAACTTTATTTAAAAGACAAATTTAAAAAGTACCAAACATAACACAAAATCGTGAAAAATAAAATAAATTACTCTTCACACATTCAAAAAAACAATCAAAACAGACGCTATACTAATATTGCACGGGTTTGGTTTATGCAGTGACTTCTTCATATGAATTTTTATTTATTTTAATTTTTTGAATTGCAGTTTACATGGATAAACTGATGGACCTCATCTTTGAGGAGGTTTTCCAGGACCCTGCCCCGTACAATGAAGAGATGCAGCAAATACCGGACCTCTGTGCCAGATTTGACCGACCTGACAAGCTGGAAGTCATCACCGGCTACGTCTCGCGGTTCAATTGAGGGTTGGTCTGAACCCCACATAGCGTCCTTCATCGGGAAACTCTTGCCGTATCCTCAGCACCACACAGGCAGGCAGCACCGCTCGGACTCTGCGGCCCAAAAATCCCCAACACCAGCTGACAAAGCTCCTGTATGCCAATATCTGTAACGGCTGTTGACAGATCATTATTTTTAAATGTTTGTCACAATAAAAAGGATATACAAACTGTTGTGTATTGTTTCAGTGTTTGATATTGATGTTTCTCAAGTAAAATATACTAAACATTATTGTTAGCATTGTAAGATACAGTATATGGAGTATTTTGATATACTTTTCACACTTAGTGTTTTGTGTTACATTAGAGTAAATATGCCAAAGAACTCACTGCTCTATTCCCCTCAGACGTATGGGTCCGTAGTTGGCTCTATAAATGTTGAAGACATTCTGCAGTGAGAACACATTCAAACACACAGGTTCAAGTCCAGGATGATTCACCATACATGATGGCGATTCTGGTAGTTGATGGAGTCTTCTTATAACCTAGTAAATTTTGTAGTGAGTTACAGTATCCAGTTACAGAGGATGACAGAAATGACAATTTCCATGTAAGAATTTCCAGTGTTCACACTACCTTTGGTATTTCAAGGCAGCACACGTTTTCTTCCTCTGTAGGCATTGTTCTGCAATTGCCACAGGAACACCTGTAAAAGTTATAGGTGAAAACAATGTTAAAAAATGTATAATGGAATGTGTTTTATTAGTAATAAGAAAATGCGGTAGTAATGGGAATAACTTATGATTGTAGTCATTATTTTCAACATAAAGTTTATGTTTTATTAACTGAACAACTAACAATACTTGTAGTAGGGAATTTCTGAATTGAATTTCCTTTATTGTCCTCATACCTGGAGCATGACGAAATTGCAGCAGCATCCACAGTACAGTGCATGATCAAGTAAAAAAAAAAAGATAAAATCTGTACAAAATTAAAAAGTAGAAAAAAGAATAGCATAGTAATAAGTAATAAAGGAGTTAAATAAAAAGTATACAGTAATATACATGATACACATCCAAAAGTGCATGTCCGGTAGAACAAGGTAAGTAAGCACATAATGCATAGTGTCCATGATGTAAACAGTTGTTGCCAGTGTAAACAGTTCACAGTTAAACAGATGATAAAAGCAGCAGTGATTAGAGTGAGAAGTTTAGGGTTCTGCATGGCTTATTGACTAAAACTTGATTTAATAAGCACTATCTAACAACATTTGTATATATATAATTTATATAAA
Source organism: Epinephelus cyanopodus (assembly GCA_026686955.1). Taxonomy (NCBI): domain Eukaryota; kingdom Metazoa; phylum Chordata; class Actinopteri; order Perciformes; family Serranidae; genus Epinephelus; species Epinephelus cyanopodus. The sequence continues at coordinate 41,824,286 of CM048924.1, read as the reverse complement.
AACAGTTGTTTGAATTAGTAATAAGAGAATGCATTAGTAATGGGAATAACTTATGATTGTAGTCATTGTTTTGGGGAATAATTTATGATTGTAGTCATTGTTTTCAACATAAAGTTTATGTTTTATTAACTGAACAACTAACAATACTTCTGGAGGGGAATTTCTGCATGGCTTATGAACTAAAACTTGATTTAATAAGCGCTATCAAAAAATAATTAAAAGTTGGAGTAACAAACGTAACTACTTACCATTGAGAAACATCCTGGTTGAACTGCTGCTCTCTCTCCTCTAAAACTTCTTCCTCTGCATCAGGGTCAGACTCTGGGTCAAACATGTAACCTGAGAGTTGTTGTCCAGTCGTCATTTTTCTTCACGATACCCAGGTTGCTAAGTGATACTGAAGCCGTACTCGCATGGAGGAAGTGGCAGGCTGGTCAAAGCATTACCGGTGGGTGACGCACCAAGGAGGGGCGGCGTCACATACAACTCATTGCATTTTTAAAGCTACAGGCACTTAACAGCCTGTTCTGAATGAACGCTGAAAAGAGGGTTTTTGAGGGAGGCGAAAATACAGGATCAGAGTGGAGTTTGACCAAGAAACTTCACAGACATGTCCTACTGGTGTGTAAGACTTATTTTTTATTCTTGAAAAAGGTATATATGTCTCCTTTAAGGTCAAGAAAGTCATACTTTGTGCCACAAAGTTTGTGGTGTAACTGTTGAGATATAAGCTTTCTGATCAAGAGTACACAGGAGGAGGTCGCGTATGTGATGTCATGGCTTTCACTCACTTCCTGCAGCTTGGCCTCCCCGCTGAAATTCCACTGTTTTATGATTAATCGATTTATGATTGAAGATGTCTGTAGCCAGAGTGATGTCATCTGGTGGGTTTCCGAAATAAATAATAAATTTATGTGTGTGATAAGTGTGTCTGTGTACAGTATGTGTCAGCCCATAGACACAACACAGTTTAATTTCAGTCCAGCACTTATTTGTATTTCAGCTCGACTGTAGTAAGTTATGTGGTTATGAATGTTTCCCCTCGCAAAGTGCATTAACGGCATTTACTTGAAACTTGAAGAAACGTCTCCTCCAGACTACCAGGGCGCCTCATTGCTTAGTCTAACCATAATAAACTGGTTCCTCAGGAACCATTATCTAGATTTTAAACGCAGTTAGTGTCATTGTGTTCAAAAACTGTAAGCAGGCTTTCATGAAGAAATATACATTAAAGTAACTCATCACTGTGCAGGCAATTTAAGCCCTAGAAAGTGATTTGGGGAATGAATTTAGAGGATTTGTGGTCAACCAAGGTACTTTTTAACAGTTTGTTTTCTGGGAATAACTGACATAATCAGAAACCAGAAACAAGTCATTTTTTTGTTTTTGTTTTTGGCAGAAAAAAATGGAAAAATGAAATTCAGCTCAATTTTTTGTTTTCTGATCCTATAGAGTGCCGAAGTCAAGCCCCTTCCGGTTGAGCTCATGGGACCTTAGATCGGAAAAAATATGAATGGCAGTGAATGGGGAGAGCAACATTATCTTTTGTTCCCGTTTGAGTTGCTACATGAAATCTAAATATGTTGTTAATGAATTTAAAACATAAATTTTAAGGTCAAGAAAGTCATACTTTGTGGTAAAACTGTTGAGATATAACCTTTTTACTAGAAAGACTCAAGAGTACATAGGAGGAGGTCGTTTATGTGACGTCATAGCTTTCGCTTGCTTCCTGCAGCTTGGCCTCCTCGCTGAAATTCCACTGTTTTTTGACTAATCGATTTATAATTGAAGATGTCTGTGTGTTTTGTGCCAGGTTGCAGTCACTCCAAGCTGCAGGAAGCGAGCGAAAGCTATGATGTCACATACGGGACCGACTCCTGTGTAGATTTTCTAATTACGTTTTCTTCAAAAGCTTCTATCTCAATAGTTTTACCAGAAAGTAAGACTTTCTTGACTTTACAATTAATGTTTTAAATTCATTAACGACATATTTGGATTTCATGTCACAACTTAAATGGGACCAAAAGATAACATTTCCCCACCAATACAAAATGCTAAAATTATTAGCACAAGCCTATGGCATTTTACATTGTATAAATTAGCCTAGCGGCTAGCGATCTTTCCCTCTTCTTATGTAAAACCAGGGACAACAGCAACATTTAACAAAGGTAACAGCACACAATTTGGCTCAATTACAACTCACAAGATACACCGACAAAACAACTGTCTTAAACACCTTTTCAAAGCAAGTACATCATGCTAACATTATTAGCGCCAGCCTATGGCATTTTACATTGTATAAATTAGCCTAGCGATGAGTGAAGATGAAGCCAGGATAAATCCCGAAGTATAAATCCCTAAAGGATATATCACAAAGAAGACTTAAAATGCTATTTTAGTGGAGACTTAACTGTCTTCACAATTTAGTGTTTCTTATCTGTGAAATACAAGTAAATACACAGTATGTTATCACTAAGGGAAAAGGTGTCAGTATACAGAAACTGACAGTAGGCTAGGTCTGCGTCATGGCGATGCTGAGCGTTAGGGTGGGCGAGTTCAAAATTGTGTGAACATTATAAACATTATCCATTATCACAGGTAACCTAGCCTGTCCCTCCCGCCGCAGGAAATAATGGATTAACCCTGGAAAGCTATTGATATAGCACTTTTCTCCTTATGAAAGAAGCTAGGCAATAATTTGACCAATTTTCTAGTTAAAAAGCTTATATATAATGCTTTTTAATTAGAGAAACTCAAGAGTACACAGGAGTAGATCGCGTATGTGACGTCATAGCTTCCGCTCGCTTCCTGCAGCTTGGCCTACATGCTGAAATTCCACTGTTTTATGATTAATCGATTTATGATTGAAGATGTCTGTAGCCAGAGTGATGTCATCTGGTGGGTTTCCGAAATAAATAATAAATTTATGTGTGTGATAAAAACCTAATACTGAGCGTATTTTCCCACATGAATTAATACAAAAATAAATACACTACTACACTATTACTTACATTTGTATGTATTTCCCTGCTGCACCGGGTGCTCCTCCTCATTGTCCGTCATGTCTGCCGTCTGTTATTGGCGCCTCCGCAATGCATCACGGTACATATTGCTTGGTTAGTGACCATCGGTTGTACACTACTTTTTGCACTGCATTGTGGGATATTATGAGTCCACTATATAGGGTATATTAATTTACACTAAACATTCGGACAGCACTACAAAATGGTGAACACACTATTTAGTGCACTATTTAGTGAGTAGGGAGTGATTTCGGACACAGCCCCATTTTTTGTGCCAGGTTGCAGTCCCTCCAAGCTGCTGAAAGCGAGTGAAAGCTATGACGACACATATGCAACCGCCTCCTGTGTAGTTTTCAAATTACGTTTTTTCAAAAGCTTACATCTCAACAGTTTTACCACAAGGTATGACTTTCTTGACCTTAAAATTTATGTTTTAAATTCATTAACGACATATTTGGATTTCATGTCTCAACTCAAACAGGACCAAAAGATCGTTTTGTTTTGTTTTTCTTGCCCAAAAATGAAAAAAAATGACTTGTGTCTGGTTTCTGATTATGTCAGTTATTCCCAGAAAACAAACTGTTAAAAAGTACCTTGGTTGACTACAAATCCTCTAAATTCATTTCCCAAATCACTTTCTAGGGCTTAAATTGCCTGCACAGTGATGAGTTACTTGAATGTATATTTCTTCATGAAAGCCTGCTTACAGTTTTTGAACACAATGACACTAACTGCGTTTAAAATCTAGATAATGGTTCCTGAGGAACCAGTTTGTTATGGTTAGACTAAGCAATGAGGCGCCCTGGTAGTCTGGAGGACACTCTTCAAGTTTCAAGTGAATGCCGTTAATGCACCTTGCGAGGGGAAACATTCATAACCACATAACTTACTACAGTCGAGCTGAAATACAAATAAGTGCCGGACTGAAATTAAACTGTGATATGTCTATGGGCTGACACATACTGTACCGAGCAGAACAAAAACCTTCAGTAAAGCTATGCAAAACAGCTTGACTGGAGCATTATCTGCGGCACACAGCTTTTGTTTTTCCTCATTACCGCTCTACATGATAAAATCCCGTGCGAGCTAACTGACAAGTAGCATACTGATCGACCATAAATTCATAAAACCCGAGCAAACAAGGTAACGTTAACAGAAACATATTCTACGATTGTTACAGCCGCTGCTCCCACGTCATGTTTACGTTATTCAGGGGCGACTGTAAATCCACAGAATGGCCGTCCTCCCCCAAAGTCTCCTCAAACCAGCCACGAATCTCACACTTTCCACAATGAGTGATTAAATGTATTTACTTACAGAATTCCGCGATGTAATAAGAGACGACATAATTTTCTTCGCACCAGTCCAGCGTTGAGGTCGGCCGCCCCCAGTATCCTTGCCTTTCTGCCGACGGAGCCATGATGGAAGAGGAGGAGGATGTGTGGGTAGGCTACTAACGGATAGTCCCATCACAGCACGAGCTCTCCTCGAGCCCCCCTCCTCACGAGCCATGGGAAGTCCAGGTACTGTTGATCAACTCAGTTACTACTGCTACTACTACTACTACTAATAATAATAATAATGCATTGTATTTATAGGCACTTTTCAGTGGCGGTTCTAGGCCAGTTTCAATGGGGGGGCCAAGCTTGGGCTAGTCATTTTGATACAGGTAGGGTCAAATATCTAAATCTGAATAATAAGAGATTGTGATGATAAATACTGATAAAAACACTAGTGGTATGTTATGTTTACACTTAAAATATGGCTAAGGATTAGTGGTTAAACATTTCAGTAATCAAAAGAAAAATGACTAACGTACTGATCTGCCTCTGGAGGGCTATTTTATAATTTTAAATCATGTGCAGACAAAATATTCTTTTAAAACTCTCTTACTTACAAATACAGTTACAGATTGGCAAAACAATATAACATACGCAATACGAAAAGAAAACAAAAGGTAAGACTCAAATCAATTACACACAAATAGACACACATTACTGCTTTCCTAAATGCTAAATCTAAATATTAAATCTAAATCTAAATGTTAAATCTAAATGCTAAATGTAAATCTAAATGATAGATTTAGCATTCAGATTTAGATTAAATATTTAGATTTAACATTTAAATTTAACATTTAACATTTAGGTGCCACATGTAATATTTAGATTTAACTGTTTAATATATTTCTAAGTTAACAAATATTGCTGTAAATGTGGTAAAAGGTGACGTTAAAAAATTCACACTTTTTTAAACACTGTTTGAAGCTAAATGTGGCAAAATGTTGATGTAATTTTCAGTGTGAGCCACTTTACAAACAGCACCCCATAATCTTGTGACTTTAAAATGGGACACCCCTCAAAGGCAAATACGTCTTAAGACTGTGGGGGGCAGCAATACACCAAAACTCCATCCAGTCTGTCAATTCAAAGAAGAAGAAATATATGCTATCAATAGTCGTCGGACCATATGTTGAGGTGGGGGGACCATCAGCGGAGGCAGAGGTTGAGGGATCATCAGTTGAGGGATCATCAGCAGAGGCTGAGGTGGAGGGACCACGAACAATCGCCTGGAAAAAAAAGAACCGGGTGACATGGCCATGAGTCTCATACAGTATATGTTACAAAAAACATGACATGTGATTGTTGCTAGTCTTCAAAACTTACCTCAAGAATAGCAGTAGAGTCCCCATCTGCTGGAGTGAATGATGCCACCACCAGAGGAGGGCCAATTGATGGTCGACCACCCAAAACATCATGCATATTGTGATAAGTTAATATTTCCAGTTAGATGCGGTTCCCGACCCGGTGTTGGGATTGACCTGAAACACACACACGCACACACACACACACACATACACACACACACACTTTATTACTCAATATTACAAATACTGACAAGAACTAACTGTAGCGGCTACCCTGGAGTGATCTGACTAATTGTGATGGTTCTGGCTGGTAGCCTACAAAGTGGCGTCTTAGGGAGCAGTAAAAACCGTGCAGTCTCCACGTCACCCATGCATCCCAAGGCCGCCAAGCACACCTGAGACTATATACTAATTGCACCCATCATGACGTGGCCCCAACCACCACACTAATCTGCACTGCCACCCAGTGACAACTTGGAAATAAACAGACAGACTGAAAATAAACAGACAAATAATGGCTCCTACACTAACACTCGATTTTAATGATGAGATAAGGGTTTTTCACATTACCTTGTATTGTGTTTTTAGGTTCTCACATTTTTTTGATGTTCTGCTATTCCCTCCAAGCCAGCCTCTTTGATAGATTGCCTGTGTAATAAAAAAAAGTCAAAGGTTATGACTGAATGGTGAAAAATATGTATTAAGTCATACATTGTTCATGAAATGTTCATAATTGAAACAGAATGCTTGATCACTAGGGGAACAGTTGCCGTTTTGACCAAGAATTATGTTATGAATATGAACAGTTCACAAGTTACAAATTACTCACTCCCATAGTTTTTTTGGAGCCTGCTTGCTTTTTGTAAACTTGTCTTCATTGGTAGCCCTGAAATGGAACAGAGATAACAGCATTACTTTCTTTTCTTTTCTTTTTTTCTGTGGGCTAGCTGTCGGATATTCGTTAAGTTATTAATTCATGCAGTATTGCAAGTATTATCACAATGAATACTGTAGTCAACATCCAGCAGAACTGGTGAGGCTGTTTACACGGTCACACTTCTGACTTGTGTGACTGTGTTATCTGGTGACTTTCATCCACGTTAACATTTCACTCTTTGGGTTATAAATTGATATTCAACCAAATAATCTGTACCACAACAACTGACGTAACTTATTCAGTGGAAAGTCACCAGATTAATGCAATAACTAACGTTAACCTGCAGCTGTAACGTTACCAGCTGCAGACTCTACGGCCACAGGAGATGACATCCGTCATCTTACAAAAATGTCGATGCAAGCATTTCACGTATATTAAAATAGCTTAACAACTACATTATCACTAAGAAAAATGACTTTTTGTAACTGAATGACAGCATCACACGGTTATCAGAGAACCAGGGTTACGTGCAGGGCAGGCATAGCTAGCCAAAAAAAATATGTGTGTTACGCTACAAAGAGGTCTATAGTCCATAAAATGATGTTAAACTAAGATAATGCAATAGTTATCATAATCAGCTGGGCTCTGCGGATGATACACAAAGGATTCTGGGATAGCACTCACCACCATGGGTGGTCCTGGAAAATCTTAGAAGTGAGGGCCATACAGCAGTTATTCTCGACCCTCAACTCAACACTCTAAGAATCGGGACAGCACTAGCACCTCGCAGGAGTACAGATTTTTAAGACTGACGGTTAAGACTGAGGTTTAAAATAGGAACTGGGTAAAGTGCGCAAATGACATATTAACTGCACAAAAATGTCAAGTGCAATCAGTTTAAGAGGAGATCAAAGAAAAGTGCCAACAGTACAATGTTAAAAAATGGAAACAGCAATGCATACATTCATCATTTTTGCAACTATCTAGGAAAAAAAAAGAGGAAAAAAAACAAGCAAAGAAACAAACAAAAATCATTTTATACACTGGGCCTTAAAAGTGGTCTCTGAAACTAGACCTGGCATGGCTTTTGTCCAGAAAATGAAAAAATCAAAACTTTGTCGTAGAGCTAAGCCAAATACATCATTGGAAAAGGTCTCAACCTGGAGAGAAACATATGTCAGTATGAAGATTCTGTTTCAAATATTTTTATTGAGCCATGAAATCTTATACATACATTACACTGCTGTATCAATCAAATTTTCATTTAAGTCCAGGGCAAACAAATAAAACACAAAAAAGACGGCTTGAACTTGTGTTCTTGACAAACAGAGCAAGCATAAGGATTGCGTCCTGAGATTGTGACAGTGTCAAAGCATACAATCCACAAAAGAAAACAGACAAACAATAGAAACAAATAAACAGACAACGTAGTCTAGAAATACTAGCCCCTTATCTTCCCTTCTCTGTAACCCTCCCCATCTACCTAACCTTCTCTCATTTCCCTATACTCTACTCTTATTCACTCGTTCCCTCATTGGATGATACGTACAACAATAAATCTGTACTGCAGTTCAAGTGCTTCTACAAGGGGTTGCCAAATCTTATTATACTGTCCAAGTCTGTCTTTTAAAACATACCTTATCCTTTCCAAATGTAATGTATTAGCTATATCATGTAGCCACATTTTGGAGGTAGGGACGTTTGTTTCTTTCTGTGACAAAAGTAATAATTCTTTTGCTGTAATGAGGCAGTAAGAGAGGAGTTGCTGTTGAGCATTGGTGAGTTTTGCTAAAGTTTCCGATACACCTAGAATAATCAATAAAGGTTCTGGTTCTAAATGGATATTAATGATTTCTGAGATAACGTTGAAAATATTCGTCCAGAAAGGTGCAATTTTAGGGCATTTTACGAAGCTATGCAAATGAGTTGCATCTGAGGTCTGACATTTATCACATGTGGGTGATACGTTCGGATATATATTGTGCAATTTTACCTTGGAGTAATGGAGTCTATGCAGTATTTTGTATTGTATGAGACAGTGTCTGACATTGTTTGAGCATTTGTGTATATGTTCGAGGCTTTCTTCTCTTAGGTCTTCTGAAATCTGTATTCCCATTTCGTTTCCCCAGCTGGTCCTGAACCTTTCAGAAGATGGAGAGGATACTAAAAGTAGAATGTCGTATAGGTGGGAGTCTCGCGAGACCGGGATCAAGATGGCGGCGTAGCCTAAGAGCTCCACACAACCGAACACAAACTTCATAAATAACCCCACAAACGCACCGAATATTTTTGAGCAAACAGAGTGGATCTGGTTATGTCAGAACCAACTGAACCGAAACCCTGCGAAATTTTTACCAGGGCACGCAAGGCAAGCACTGTTAAGACAACTTCTCCGACGACCGTGGCTAATGAAGCTAGCAGCATGGCGGGTATAGCTGATGTGCTAGCGGAGTTGAAGTCCCTCCGCTCGGACTTTGGATCTAAACTGGACCACATTGATAACCGTTTGTCTGATATGGTAAACTCAATAGCGGTGATTGAAAGCAAGCTCTCAGACGTGGAGCGAGACGTGGAGCGAGACGTGTCTGCAAATACAACACGTATGGGAGAGGCAGAAACACGTAAAGCAACAACAGAAGAAGAGCTGCAGCACACTCAAGATACACTAGCCTCTGCCAAAAAAAGAATTGCCTATCTTGAATCGAAAACAGAAGATTTGGAAAACCGAGGCAGAAGAAAGAATCTGCGGCTGTTTGGTCTACGTGAACGAGCTGAGGGAAATAAGCCACTCTTCGACTTTGTGAACGACATGCTACCGCAATGGCTTGGCTGTCCTGACAAGACTTTCACTCTGGAGAGAGTTCATCGCACGCTGGCTCCGGCCAAACCTAACCAGAGTCGAGCAGTTCTCGTCCGCTTTTTGAAGTTTCAGGAAAAGGAATTTGTGTTTCGTGAAACAAGGAAGAGAGAGATCATGCATGACAACGTCAAGCTTTCCTTCTCTCAGGATCTGTCAGCAGAAACAGTCTGTATTCGGCGAGGATTTGTTCCAGTTGTGAGGCAGTTTGTGGCCATGGGAACCTTTCGAGGATTTCAGCACAATCCTTGTAAGCTGAGAGTACTTCACGACGGGAAAATTCACCTTTTTTTGACGCCGCAAGAAGCCGAAAGGTTTCAACAAAGCATCACACGATCTACATAAAAACGATAGAGGCTATACGGTCATGAAACACAGTCCCTGAAGTTACGACAGACATTGAACGCACCAAGAAAGAAAACAACAGTCGAGCAAGGTATCATAAGTGATATACAGAGACTAATAAAGACTGTTTCTTCACGATTGTATTGCTAAATGTTTAACCGAAAGGACAAGAAATGGTTCAAACTTTTAGTTGGGGTCTGACATTTAAGATAAGGAGATATGATAAAAGTTAAGAGCATCTAGCCATTTTATTTTATTGTACTATTATTTGTGGTGCAGCACACAAGCCAACGTTATTTGTGGTACAGCATTGTTGAGTGCAATCTTTTCTTTTTTTTTTTCTTTTTTTTTTTTTTTTTGAACAAAGTTGACTCTTTCTGAGAACAGAGTAACAGTTTTCTTTTCCCCTCCAGTATGTGTTATTTTTTTATGTATATGGTTTTGGCAGGACCAGCAACATTTATACCTCACTAAGATATCAATGGATGTGTTTGATGGCGAAAAATAATGCCCGTGAACAATTCTGAAATTAAGATCACCAGTTGGAATGTGAGGGGGCTTAGGAAACTGACTAAACTGAAACAAGTCATAAACAGGTTGAAATATCTCAGGTCTAAAATTGTTTTTTTTTTACAAGAAAGTCATTTGATGGCCTCTGACATATTTTGTCTTAAAAAAAGATGGCCAGGCCAAGTGATTTATTCTTGCTATAATAATTATGCTCGAGGTGTTGCCATCCTCATACACAAATCAGTTCCATTCCAAATCATTCAAACTATTCAAGATCCAAATGGTAGATATGTGATTGTACAAGGAAACATTATGTCACGTAAAATTAATCTAATTAATATTTATGGTCCTAATGAGGACGTGCCATCTTTCTTTGAAAAATTGCTCTTGACTGTGTCCACCTTAGAGGGTCTTTATATTTTTGGGGGTGACTTTAATTGTACATTGGACCCAGCAATAGATCGACTCACTGGAACTGATACCTCGAATGTGCAGACAAGGAAAAAGCTTACTGAACTCATTAAGGATCTAAGACTAGTTGATATTTGGAGGAAACAAAATCCAAACAAAAAAGAATTCTCCTGTCACTCTTCTACCTATAAAACATATTCACGTATCGATTATTTCTTAATATCTATCGAATTGCTTATTAATATCACAAACTGCTGGTACGACAGCATAGTGATCAGTGATCATGCAGCCGTATCAATGGAAATATGTTTAGGCGTATTTGCTCCACATTCTCCCAGATGGAGGTTTCAAGTATACTGGCTGCAAGATCCATCGTTTCTTAAATTCATAGAAGCTTGTATAGATGATTATTTCCTACTAAACACGGGTGAAACAACCGCCAGCGTAAGGTGGGAAGCATTTAAAGCGTATATAAGGGGAGAAATAATTAAGTATACAAGTTCAAAGACTAAACAGTACAACAAGGAAATACAAACATTGGAAAGACAGATTAAAACACTGGAATTAGAACTTTATGAGAATAATGACGAGGACAAACAGCAACAATTAACAGTAATGAGACTGAATACAATAAATTAACAACTGACAAAGTTGCAAAAAACCTCTTATGGACCAAGCAGTCGTACTACGACCAGGGTGAAAAGCCAAGCAAATTATTGGCTTGGCGGGTTAAGAAAATGCAAGCCGAAAGAGCAATTAACAGTATAGAGACAATGTCAGGCGATGTAACAACAGACCCAATTGAAATCAATGCTACCTTTAGAAACTTTTATGAACTACTATACAAGTCAGAATATACAGGAACTACTCAACAAGCTTTTCTCTATCAGTTACAATTCCAGAGCCTATCTGAGGATGGAAAAGAGGTGTTGGATGGTACATTAACAGCTGAAGATCTTTATGACGCTATGAGCAGCATGAACAGCGGGAAAGCACCTGGTCCCGACGGGATACCTATAGAGTTTTATAAGAAGTTTAAACAGAAAGTTGTGCAACCTTTATTAGATATGTTTAACGAATCATATAAAACAGGAACCCTTCCACTAACATTAAGACTAGCTTTGATAACTGTAATATTAAAACCTGACAAACCATCAACTAGTTGCTCATCTTTCAGGCCCATCAGTTTAATGGGATCCGATTAGAACAATATCTTCCTCAATTGGTCAGTAATGATCAGAATGGTTTTGTATTAAATCGACAAGGCTTTCATAATATTAGGAGAGTTTTAAATGTGCTGTTTGAGAAAAAGAATGCAAAAGATACTGCAATGTTGTCGATTGATGCTAGTCAGGCATTCGACAGAATAGAATGGAAATACCTTTTTGATCTGCTTCCTAGATATGGTTTAGGAGAAACCTTTCTCAAATGGATTAAATTACTGTATACAAAGCCAATAGTAGAAATATTGACCAATAATACAATCTCCAAACCTTTTACTCTACACCGCTCAACCAGGCAAGGCTGTCCTCTGTCTCCTTTGCTTTTCACTCTAGCAATAGAACCTCTCGCAATTGCAGTAAGGACACGTAGGAATATATCTGGTATTAGAATCTGGGACATGGAGCATCGTATAGCATTATATGCTGATGATATAATTTTTTTCTTAACGGATCTGAGAAACAGTATTCCAAATTTGATCACTCTACTTGAAAACTTTGGTGAGTTCTCTGGATACAGAATCAACAAATCTAAATCAGTGTTATTATTTCTAAATGAAGAAGAAAGACTCAATCCCAAAATAAATTCACCATTTATGGCCACGAAAGATGGATTTAGATATCTGGGCATCAAGATTGCCCCAAAACTTGGTGACATTGTCTCTATAAACTATGACCCTCTGGTGGACGCAGTGACAGAGAAACTGGAACGTTGGTCTAATCTACCAATATCAATGATTGGTCGCATAAACCTAATTAAAATGTCTATTATACCCAAATTCATATATCTTTTTCAAGCACTCCCGCTTCCATTGCCAAATGGTTTCTATAAGAAAGTTGATGGCATATTCAGTCAGTTCATTTGGAACAATAGAAAAGCTAGGCTCCGGCTGAGGTTATTATTTTTGCCCTATGAAAGGGGAGGACTTCGGGTCCCAAACCTTAAATGGTACTATTGGGCTACCCAATTAAGTTCTGCAATGTTTTACTTTTCTTCATCTACACCACCTGCTTGGGTACATATTGAGCAAAAATCGGTTTCAAACTTGCCCATAAAGCTGTACTTATACTCCTCAGATATCAAGACGTTGGAAAAGCAAACAAGAAACCCTTTCGTAAAAAATACAATATCAGTATGGTATGCAGCACATAACTTTGTTGATGAAACAATAACTCTATCACAATTTACACCTATCTGGGGAAATGGACAATTCAAACCTGGTAAATTGGATGGGGGATTCAAATTATGGGCAGAGAAAGGAATTGGAATGGTTTCTGACCTTTATTTTGAGGGTATCCTTCTCAGATTTGATCAGCTTTGCCACAAGTATGAAATTCCTCAAAAACATTTTTTCAAATATTTGCAATTAAGAAGTTTTATATCATCAAAATACAAGACAATTATGGCCACACCCCCGCTATCGATTATTGAGGAAACTGTGCTTAATAATTTGGATGGTAAGAAACATATATCTAGATTCTACAACCTTTTAGCGGAGCACTCAACAGAATCAGGATCAGACAGATTAAAAGCTTGGAGAACAGACACACAAGAAGATATTAGTAATGAAGACTGGGGAAAGGCATGTTTAAAAGCCCAGAAGACCTCAATTAACACAAGATTGAGATTGGTTCAATATAAGTGGATGATGAGGGTCTACATAAACCCGGTTAAACTTCACCATATTTCACCGAACATTCCTGATGTCTGTGTTAAATGTTTAACTGAAAAGGGAACTTTGATCCACTGCTTATGGAAATGCCCTAAGATTATGTTATTCTGGGAAAATGTAATTAAATGTTTATCACAGATGGTTAAGTGTAATATTCCTTTGATCTCAACACTCTGTATACTTGGAATATACCCTAAGGACTCTAACAGAACAACAAAGCAATCGAAAATGACTGATTTTGGACTTCTCCATGCAAGAAGAGTGATTGCGATATATTGGAAGAATGTAGAACCACCATCACTGGCAATATGGAAGAAGGAGCTGATGACTTGTCTTGGACTGGAGAGACTGACATATATGGTTAAAGGTAAACAGACAGAGTTTGCTCGTATCTGGGATTCATTTATGTCCTCCTTGACCGATGGAATGGATAACACTGACTGAGAAACAAATGATGTAATGATCCTGCCTTTTATTTTATTTTATTTTATTTATTTATTTTAATTTTATTGACTATTTATTTTGTTCCATCTCATCTTATTTTATTTTATTTATTTATTTTATCCATTTTTTTCTTTAGTTTGATGTCCGTTGTCACCATTCATTTTTATTTTTCTATTTTATTTCTATTCTTGTCTGTGTGGATGTGTGACTGTTTGAGGGGATATATGTATAAAAAATGAAAATGTTTGTACATTTGATACAAAGTTTGACAAACACTTGAAAATCAATAAAAAAATTGTTAAAAAAAAAAAAAGAATGTCGTATAGGTAGAAGATGAAGTGGTCTCGGTGACGTTTCGAGACAATTGTCTAATGTTGACGAATTTTTGGTTTCGAATCCGATTAAATATTTTCGCACATAATCCCTAATTTGTAAATACCTGAAAAAGTTGCTGTTTGAGAGTTTATATTTCTTTTGTAGCTGTGTGAAGGAGGCGAACGTACCCTCAATATACAGATCTTTGACGCAATGGATTCCTGCGTCACTCCAAGTCCAAAAAGCTCTATCCAAATTGGATGGGATGAATGTGGGATTTCTTGCTATAGGGAGAGCAAGAGACATAGATTTGAGACCGAAATGGGATTTGATCTGTTTCCATATACGTATTAAGTCGTGTATGATAGGGTTACAGTTGTAGATGGATTTATTGATTGGAGTGGGGGCTAGGAGTATCGCTCCTATGGAGTAGGGATGACAGTCTTCTTGTCTTCTTGCAAACAGCTTTCCATTTAAATTCAGTAGGGATAAAGAACAGTATGAGCCTACTTCCTGTGCGTCTTTCCCTTTCTTATAGATCACTGTAATTGTGACTTAAGTTAAGTTAGGTGGTAGAGTGCGATCTAATTGGGCTTGTGTATACATCCTGTGTAGGTATGGTGAGAGTATGCTCCTGAATTTCTTGTATAGTTCGCTTGGAAACCTGTCTGGCCCTGGGGTCTTTCCACTCTTGAGCGATGTGATGGCCTTTTGGATTTCTGTGACACTAAGCTCGGCATTGAGATTTTTACATTCTTCCTCACTGAATTTAGGAAGATCACATTTGTCAAGAAATTCCCCCATAGCAGAAGAATCTGCAGTGTTCTTTGATGTGTATAGATTAGAGTAAAATTGTAAGAACTTATCATTTATGTCTTTGGGATTCATCAACATAGCGCCATTATTACTTTTAATATTATGTATTGTTAGGTCATTCTCTATTTTCCTAAAGTGCCGTGCCAGTAATTTGTGTGGTTGATCTCCAAATTCAAAGCATTTCTGTGTATAGAAATGCTTTGCTTATTTTGGTAGAAAATTGTTGATTATACTCATACTTCAAAACCCCTCAGACATCACCATTGCCATATCCTGAAAAAGTATAAACTTTTGGGCTGGGACAACCTAATTGCATACAAACACATCTGTCAGGTATACAAAATCATGCAGGGCTCAGCTCCTCCTCCACTATCCAGTTTTATGAAATTCAAATCCTCTGCTATTAGAACTATGCGAGGTGCGACAAAAAAAGATTGCATAATCCCGTTAAGGAACACCACTTTCAGCCAGGCTGTATTCTCATTCAAAGCATCACATCAATGGAACATACTGCCACAATCGATCAGAGAATCTCCATCATATCACTCATTCCAAGCAAATGTTCCAAGCAAAGAACTGGCTTGTAGACACCCAAAGATGTGAGCACTGATGTTGATATTGTTGTCCGATGTGAATTGTTGTCCAAATGTGTATTATTAACGTGGACACACATCACCTTGTTGTAGTCCAAAAGTGTGTTTATTATTTATGTATTTACGGACAGTAGTATGTGTTTGTGTCTACCCTATGTGGTACAATATTTTATCCAATTGTTGTTCTTTTTAAAGGTTGCCTTGTACAAACTGGCAAAGGGACAATCGATGAAAACTAGCTTTTTAGGCTAATTCGAGTGCATTTATATGTGTGGGTTTTTTTGTACACAGTGTTTATTAATGTGCATTGTCCCTTTCAAATAAACTAAACTAAAAAAATAGCACCACCTGTAATGACATATATTAAAGCATATTTCCAGTTTGAAATAACAGTCAATAATTTTACGTCAGCTTCCGTTGGCATGTTGCATAGTTATATTAGTACAGTTATATTAGTTTTGTGTGTGTTAACCTAGGTGACTAGGTCTTACTATATTCTACATCCACATGTGAGGGAAGGGCAACCCTCATTCCAGCTCCTCACATTGTTAAACATATTGTAGTATGACTAAGCCTTTCTATTGTTAATAGTGAAAGTAAAACCAAATAAAATAGCCTTACAGTGGATTTTTAAATAAAGGTGAGGAACAATGTCCTGGATACCACCTGTAATGGAATATATTAAAGCATATTTCCTATTTCCAGTTTGAGATAACCATCAGTGTTTTTACATCAGCTTCCATCAACATGTTGTATAGCTATATTGGTTTTGTGTGTGTTAACCTGGGAGACTGAGTGTTACAATACTCTGCACCCACGTGTGAGAGCAGGGCAAACCTCATTCCGGCTCCTCACATTGTTAAACACATTGTAGGATGAAACCCTCATATAGTTAAATGTGTAAACAAAACCAGAATAAAAATAACAGTGGCTTTTTAAATAAAAGTGAGGAAGCATTGTCCTGGAAATATTGAGAATTTTAAATATGTGGGATGCAACAAAAAAAATAGTAATAAACAGTGTCACCTGTACTGACATACATTAAAGCAAATTTCTAGTTTAAAATAACAGTGAAAGTTTCAACATCAGCTTCCATCAACATGCTACATGATTATGTTAGTGTTAGTCTATATTACTAACATCATTGAGGTCCATGTCATTCCTGGTGTGGTTACTTTAAGTAACTTTATTAATGTCTGAGTCACAAAGCGGCTTGGAAAGTTGTGGGGATGAGAAATATGGTTCTCAGTTCGTTCATTGAGGGTTCAGGAGCAATCTTACCATATGTGTTGTTGTCCTGAAGCTCATGTTTACAGTCTCGAGAGGATTAGCTTAGCTTGTTAGCTGTCTGCTAACATTAGCCTCTGACGTTACGAGTCCCACACATTAAAGAGTTGTCCGTTATTGTCCGTTCAATTGAAGTTCATCTTACGTTGTGGTATCAGATTGTGTTCCAAAGAGAAGTTCAGCATAGTCCTGGGCTTTCTTGGGATCCGTGAACGAGGCCTGTTCTCTGTTGTAGGTCACCAGGAGTCTCGCTGGGTACAGTAGGCCGTACTTGACGCCGGGTCGGCCTTGTAGTATTTCTCTGCTGAAGAGCGCTCTCCGTTTTGCGATGATTGGCAGGTAATCAGGGAAGATTTGAATGAAGATGAAGCGTTGCAGCGTGCTAACGTTATCAGAGTGAAAAGTGGTGGATTTGTCTATCTCCTGTATAGTGTTGCTGTGGGCTGTCAGCGTTGTCTCGAGTGTTACAGTGGACGTTTGTAGGTACACTTTAGCTGCAGCTATCTTTTCTCTCAAGTCCATATATATGCTTTTGATACGGCTGTCAATGGTTGCACATATGTCACTCTTGATTTGGGTTATTTCACCTCGTAACACTGTGATGGCGGTTAGCACCGCACTGATGCGCAGATCCTCCTCCTCACTCATCTCATTCGGGATCTCCTGGCCAGGTGAGCATGGGGCTTGGTCCGAGCTGTCTGGGCCTTGTCCCTTTCGCTCGTCTTCCTTGTTTTTAGTCCTCCTCATGTCGATTTCCCCTCTCTTTACGCAGTTTCCAACATGTTCTTAAAGTTAGTTGAGTTTTAAAAGTACAGTGGGAACGAGTTTAATTGTCTTTTTGTATATTTCAACTATTAGTTTGCTGGAGCTACTGGGCAGTGCGTCTTACTCCTTCATCACTTGTGACGTCACCGTCAGTATGGAGATTCTACATGGCTCCTGCTTTGAGCCACTGACCTTTGAACCTTGATCTGAGTGCATGTTTGAAGGCGTGTAACTCAGCAACAAAAGGGGGTGCAGACATGGGACCAACTGTTATAGAGAGCTCTTGACTATCATGTGAGTGTAGTCAACAACTGGGGGTGCTGTCAGATATGGGTAAAATATGGGAAAAAAAATAATTTTCACCCATTTAGAAATTAGATATTTAAAATCTGATTACACAAGTGTGTTTACCATCCCCTTAAAGTCCACAGTGTACTCTCAACTCTCTGAACTATGTTAAGACAAAGCAAAGATGTTGGCTAATTTCAGATATTTTAGATAGTACTCTATAAAAGGCGTTTTTGGGACAGCAGTTTTTTGCAGCTTGTTGTGAAATAGAGTCGTAAAAAGATACATCTAGTGAATATACCAAATGTCTAGTAAAGCTGAACTAGTAATGACACTGTACATAGATGAAATATGTTAAGAAAATTTAAGGATGATGGTTAATTTCAGATATTTTAGGAAGTTCTCTAGAAACAGCATTTTTGGGACTCCGGTTGTAGAGTTGTCAAATAGTGTCATAAAAAATTAAATCTACTGAATATATCAAATACCTAGTACAGCCAAACTATCATATTATCATTATTATTATTATTATTATCATTATTATTATTGTTGGTGGGAAATTATAACACAGGAATTTATTTACCGTTTTAATGTGTGTATACAGAACGTTGTTGAATCAGGGAATTTGTGTGTCCACTACGACAATGGATCCTAATTGACTTTACATTGGCATTGTTTCCGTGGTATCGGCACGTAATTTCAGAGTCACATTATGAGCTGCTGTGATAAAATTCACGCAAATTGGATCAGCTTGAGATTTAAATTTTTTACTTTGATTATTGGTGTGATTTTGAATCCAGCCCTCAGTGAGTTGATGATTTTGGTTTCCATTGTTATGTCATTTCGTTCTCAACAAATTATACAATGTACTTCAGTAAAGATTTTCAATTTGAATAATTTGTCCATCAAGATCTGGTATGTGATTTAAGTGTTCCCCTAATTTTTTTGAGCAGTGTATCAGGGTTAGGTCAGGTAATGTAGGACACCAGGTAAAACGGGACATATAAGGTTTTCCATCTTGGGCTCTCTAAATATTAGCAGCCAGTTACCAAACATCATTGCATTAAAACAATCATTTTTGATTAGTCTGAGATAGCTAGTAGGCCTATGGGCACACCAAAGGTTAAAGGGACAATGTATACCATTTTCAGTTTTTTATTGGCAAAAATCAATGTCTGCATTCATAAATATGTCATCATTGGTGTACTATTACCGCCACCAATAATCTGACTTATTCTTGTAAAAGGAGAATTTCGGATTTGTTTGTATATTGTGCAAGTAAGTCGTCTGGGGGGGTTCCATAACGTTTTGCCATCTTGTGAATACATCTGCCAGCAAGGGACATACAGCCCCGCCTTCTGCGTTTTTGTGAAGAGCCAGGCTAGTGCTGTGTCACCGAGAAGCCGAAGGAGAGGAGCAAGAGGCACTTCGCTACTACCCCTGTATTACTGCAGCATAACAAAGTCCCACTCTTTGAGCATAATGCAGGATCATGCATATGCAGCATCACAGGAGACAGAATCCTCGTCGCCGAGAAAGCGCAAAAGGGAATCAAAAAGGCAATGTGACTGGCGAATTAAAAAAACGAGGGTCAACATCGGGATAGCCTTTCCCACATGGAAAGAGCTGCTGAAGGAGAAAGGTAATGCTAACGCTGTTAGCTGCTGTTAACCACTGTTAGTGTTGCAGTGATGGGAGGAGAGGCATGAGGTGTGAGAGGCTGAGCCACTTGTCAGTTGTCAAAAGACAAGACGTGATTGGTTTGTTTCGATTTACACCCGCCCCAACAGTCCTATGTTGTAAACACAGCCAGCATGGTGAGGAGGGGGTTTGTCCACTCACATCACGTGTCTGTGTAGGAGCCTGAATGAATACTTCATGAAGTATCGGATGACATGGTTTCATCAATGTTATCATAGCTTTCTGGTACACAGCAGCTACCATTGTTGCAATGCACGTTTGAAACAGTGAGGCGCTAGAGTGCGCTATCCGTTTGAATGGAATATATGATTTCAACATTAGATGGGAGCAGGGACGTCGCTAGGAGTTGAAAACATTTGGAATAATTTCCTATTGAACACGTGATTTTAATGTATTTTGACAAAGAATTTTGACAATGAATGAGCACTCGTCTTCTATTACTAGACTGTTCAACCTGTTAAACCCGAAAGTCCCCCATGGGGGACTTTGAGAACAACTTTGCAAACACAGTGTGAAACAATGCACTAATCATGATGAATATAGTGATGTTGCACGTCAAATTAAACAACAGAACCTGGGCTACTAGGTTGTATAAACCCTTTTTTCATGCCACAGACACAGCTCAAACAACAACTAAATGAATAACAACAAATCAAACTCCATGCAGCACCGATGTGCCGACCCACTCGGCATATTTCGGGCTCTAACTCGACGCCAAGTTATGCAAAACACACCGCAGACACCTCAAATGAAAGCAGAGACTCCGCTGTTTCCACACATATGCGCCAAAGTACTCTACACCAAACCATCAGAGAGATAGGGGCCAAAGAACAATGATGACTCTCCTACTTGCTCTCCTGCTGCTTTTTTGTTTTTAACAAAAAAAAAACTGTCCATACTTACGACAAGACTAAGTAAAATGCAGCGGCAATAAATACACAATAAATACAATTGTAATACAGAGTAGCCTACTGATGTAGCACTTGAAAATTGTAACTTGTTATCATTCTGACTGCCCATATAATATGCCATGTAAACTGGTGTGACAGTGAGTGCTGTGCTGCGTGCGCTACTGTCTGTTGTGCACCGTGCCATGGACTTTAAGTTGGAAACAAGGTGCTTTATTAGTTAAAAACAAACAAACAAACAAACAAAAAAAACGGAGTCTTAAAAGATCCGGGGCTGAGCCCAAAAGATCCAGGCTATAGCTAGGAATGCCCAGGTCTAATGATGTTGTTGTTTATTAAGTAGCGATGATGTGAAGGTGATGAAGGAGACTCCGCTGACACTGTCTTGCTTGCATGAAGAAAAGGTTTATTACAAGAAGTACAGCATCATATCAAGCACCCAGGTTTGCTTGAGAGAGAGTTCGAAGCCAATATGAACCACTCTAAATAACAGCCACACAAACCCTGCTTAAATAGGCTCTTGCTTTTTGTGGAATGTGTGACAAAGGTGAACAGAGTACAAATAGACATTCTAGTTGACTTCACCAATTCCTAACCTTGACCATAAATACCTTCTTGACCCTGACCATATATGTTTCTGGACCTTGGGTCCCTAACTAAGCATCTGTTCCAAAGCTTCAGAGTAGATCTCAATACACTATAATGTCCATGGATGGGAGAAATTCTTACTGTGGCTTTAAAAAATCACTGATCCCACAACACTTCTTGTATAAAAGAAAAATAAGAAAAATATTCAGATTGTAGAAGAGCAATGGAATCATAGTTTGAAACAGATTCATGAATGTGCTATTCATGTCAGACATTGATTAATGCAATTTACAATAGTACATAGGTTGCATATTTCCCAGCCTAAGGTAAATAAGTTTTTCCCTTCTGTTTCAAGTATTTATCCTGAGCCACAGACTATTATTTCTAATATTTCAGAGGCAGTTGTCAACCTTGCATTAGCTCAAAGACAACTATTATAAATTAACTATTTCCTCAGGTTAGCTAAGAAATGCTTGCTGATGATGTAGAAGGGTAAAAACATCCCTAATGTGAAAATCAGTATCATTTTTGTAAATGCACTAATTATCTTCTACTGCAGCTGAAACAGTAAGGGTTTTTAGGCTTTTAGGTGCAGATTCTTAGCATTTTGTGTCTTCTAAAAATGTTAAAGATAGTGCAATAAGTCCATGTTATTGTCATGCATTGTTACATGCATGCATGTCCATGGCAGACAATATGGCACCAAGGAAACAAGCAGCTGAAGAAGAGGGAGAGCACGGTAGAAAAGATGGACAATCTTTGTTAATGAATAACCACAGGTTACATAATTTATGTGCTAAATTAATGACTGAACTGATTAATGGATGTAGCCATTAAAAACACAAACAAACATTACTGTTTGAATTTTTTTTACCTTACCAGCTGTCCCATTTTACCTGAATTTTATTCCATATCAATCACATTTTATCATCAGAGTGAGGTAGGGGCTTTCAATGTGTTTGAAGGTCCAAATTTTCTACATTATTTCACTTGGCAACATATTTTCTTTATAGAAATATAACAGATAACCATAACAAGTGCTAAAAATCACACTCACAGAGTTTTGGTAGTTTTCGTAGTAATCTACTAAAAAGTGTCAAATTACCTGACTTCACCCAAACACTTGGCCCTGCCAGTGCATTTACAAAGTGTGTCAGATGGATTGCACATTTTGTTTATACACAGTTTATAACACACTTTTTTCAAAACTGCTTTATTATTAGTTTGCAATTCAATAACACACTTCCATCAAAATTGGAAACACTGGTCTCTACGTTGTCACACTATTTTATCAATTGTCTTTCTGTCACAGACTAGGCTAAACCCAAAAGCAGACACGAGGCAGCAGGTAAGGTTACTTGAGTCTTTAATGAAAACAATTAGGTTGTGACGGGCTGGGGCTGAGGTGTGGAGGTGAAATCCAGAGGGCAGATTTAATAATAATAATAATAATAGTAATAATACATTTTATTTATAGGCGCCTTTTAGGACACTCAATGTCACCGTAGAAAAGACAATAATAAAACAATGAATAAAACATGACACTCAAAAAAAACGCCGCAATACATAACGTAATACATAAAACAGCAGTAAAGTGCAACAGTGAGGTCATTCCATCCAAATTAAAGGGAGTATGCCTGTCTGAAAAGGTGAGTTTTAAGGCAGGATTTGAAGGAGGTGACAGAGTCGGAGTTTTTTATGTCCTGTGGTAGAGAGTTCCGGAGGCGGGGCGCCAAGCGGCCGAAGGCTCTCGACCCCCAATGGTGGATAAGCGAGCAGGTGGGAGGGTGATTTGAACGGAGGAGGAGGACCTTCTGATTATAATCAAAAGTTTTGTGCGGGGGGAAAATTTTCTGGAGAGTTGGTGGTTATTGTGATCGTGAGCAATGGTGAGATGGAAATCAAAAATCAATAATGGATCGGAGAAGGCGTCTTGGCGCAGTTATTGCAGCAGGACTGCTGTACCTGCAGGCTGAGGAGGAGGCTGCCCAGCTGAGGAGGCCAATCCCAGAAAGACAGCGGAGAATGAGGATGAGGATGAAACGTGTGATGCTTGTCTGTCTGTTCGATATGTTTGTCCAGTTGTGGACAAAGTACCCAGGAATATCACAACAAAGAACAAAAACTCACAACTCACAAGTAAAAGTGCTTGCATACCAAATCTGACTTGAGTAAAAGTGTCTGGGTGTTGTCAGCAGAATGTCAGCCTACTTCAAATGAAGAGTTAAAAGTGCTCATTAAGCAGAATGACCCAATTTCAAGTGTTATGATCATCATATACATAATATAAATATGTACTGAGTATTAATTGATCAACGTAGGCTACATGTAAGCAGCATTTAAATGTTGTCATGGTAGAACTAATTATAACACCTTTCACTGGTGTACTAGTCTAATCTATAACAACACACATCAACTTGTGAAACAAATATGAAACAACAACATAACATAAAACAAACTATCTGAAAAGTAACTATAGCTATCAAATAAATGTAGCTTGAGGCAAGATGGCTGCCGAAGGCTTGAGTGGTTTGTCAGGCTCCACTCAAACCGTTTTTTATTTAGTTACCTTGCTTTTAATTGGCAGCATAGTCGTTGTATTTTTTCTAAGAACTACTGGTTCAAGAAAAAAGAAAGGACACCAGACACACATCAAACAGAAAGATGAAAGAAACTTTTGCGCACTACTGCTCTGCTGTTGGCTCTTGCTGTGGATGTTACCACCACCTGGCCTACCTTGTAAAAAGATCAAACTAAAGGACCAAGCCGACATACAGCAGGTAAACATGACTGAAACGCGGATACTTAACTTTTTTGGTTATGGACAATTTACAATCTACTCGATTGCAAACCAACTTGATCTCCCCCATCGCCGAAAGCCAAGCAAACAAAACAACTCTGCTTCTCACCTGTACACCAAACAACTCGGTCACCGTGGGGGCCGTCACGGCATGTTGGGGAAATCAAACAATCGGAGAAGAGACTTTTGGCACAATTTCAACGTGCTTCTGATTTTAATCCTTCTGGCTGGTGACGTGCAATTAAATCCTGGCCCATCTACGAGCCTTTCCATGGAGGGTGCAGCGGATGGACCGCTCAGGTGGAAGCCGCTGTCTGGTTTGGGGATGGAAGCTTTCGCTGGGTCAGCGGGGGTTCCACATGATAGCGGTAACATCGCTCAATCAGCAAGAAAACAGCGAGAATTCAGATCCTTTCAGACTGTAAACCACGCAAGGGTAATCTGGGAACCGTCCTCAAAACCAAAGGGCATTCTGGGTGCACATTTGAACATTCGGAGTCTACTGCCGAAACATGATCAAATTCAACATCTGCTAACAGACTCCAACTTGGATTTCTTAGCCCTGACCGAAACCTGGTTGCGCAGAAACATTCCAACTAGTATGATCGACGTCCCTGGCTACACCTGTCATAGAAAGGACAGAATAGGCAGAGGTGGAGGGGGGGTATTAATCTATGTGAGAGACAATTGGAAATGTAACGAATTGAAACTGGACACATCTTTAGAATGCATGGTTTTAAATGTTGTTTTATCTGTGAAGATGAATTTTAATATTGTAGTCTTGTATAATCCACCATCTCATGGGGTTTCATTTTATGATGACTTGGAAAAAGTTTTTAAACATGTTAAAAGCCACACTGAATCTATTTTTCTTGGTGATTTTAACATCAACTGGTTAGAGAAAAGCCCTAGGAGCAAATTAAAAAGACTACTACTAAAACACAGCTTACAGCAAATGGTAAAGGGCCCAACAAGGATTACTCGAACAAGCAAAACTATGATAGATTTGATTGTTACTAATAGACCTGAGCGAATCACAAGAATATACAATCTTTTAACAGGGCTCTCTGACCATAATATGATAATGGTAGCTCGAAAACTCACCAAACAGCGTTTCCAACAATTTGCAAACAAAAGTAAACCAGGGAACCAGGCTATCCCAAAAAATAAAATAGATGAAGTAAAAAACGATCTCAATAATACAGACCGGAACAGTGTAACACAATCGAACAATTTAGAAAATTGCTGTAATTCCCTGATGAGAATCTTAACAAACATAACTGAGAAATATACTAGGACATTTAAACACACGCAATGAAAAGTTTCTGTACCATGGCTTGGAAATGACATTCGTCAGTTAATGAAAAAAAGAGATTATGCACTGAAAAAATCACTGCTTTCTAAAACCAATACTAATCTTCTTATATTTAAAGGACTGAGAAATGCAGTAGTCAGAGAATTGCGCAAAGCAAAAACGGCTTATTTTATGCAACTGATAGAGGAATCTGAAGGGAATAGCACTGCTTTATGGAAGCACCTGAACAGTCTCACTAAACTTAAATCTAGCCAACAAAATATAATTACAGAACTAGAAGTGAATGGTGTTAACAGCACAGATAATTCCGCTATTGCAAATGAATTTAATACATTTTTTATAAAGTCAGTAGAGGAACTAGCAGAGAATTTTGAACCGGCAAACCTATCTCTGCCCACAAAATTAGAGCCTTCAAAGCTCTTCCAAATTAAGGAGGTGAGTCAGGAAGAAGTACATAAAATCATTAACAAACTAATTGCGTCTAAAGTAAAGGACGCATTTGGACTTGATACTGCCTTCATTAAAACTCACTGTTCTGTCCTGGTTAAACCCATAACACATTTGGTAAATCTTTCCATCAGAGTAGGCAAACTTCCACAAAGTTGGAAACAAGCCATTATAACACCAATTTTTAAGTCTGGTGCAAAAGATCAGGCATGTAACTACAGACCAATCTCTATACTGCCTGCTCTTTCCAAAATTCTAGAAAGGATTGTTACAGGACAGTCAGTAGGCCATCTTGAGAGTAATAATCTTATTAACAATAAACAGTTTGGTTTTAGACCAGGATATTCAACAGAAATGGCTAACTACTACCTTACAGAGAACATCAAGAGGAGTCTGGACAGGGGTAATGTTGTGGGAGCCGTATTCATAGACCTCAAAAAGGCTTTTGATACAGTGAACCACAACATACTCCTGAACAAACTTACCACCTTCAGCCTCTCTGAACATGCCATAGGCTGGTTTGCATCATACCTGGAGCATAGAGAGCAACGGGTCAAAATAAACACTGAACTTTCACTGCCACAAACATCCACTATGGGCATTCCGCAGGGCTCAATTTTGGGGCCTCTGCTCTTCAGTTTATATATAAATGACCTACCAACCTGCTGTCAGTCAGCTAACTGTCAAATGTATGCTGATGATACAGTAATTTATGCCTCAGCCAAAACGCCAAACACAGCAGCAGAAATCTTGACTAATGAGATGGAAGATGAATCCCGCTGGCTCAAAGACAACCATCTCACTCTCAACATTAAAAAGACAGTATCTATGTGCTTCTCTATAAGAGGGAAAGCCACCTGTTCCATCAAAATTGACCAGGACATTATAGAAGAAGTTAATGAATTTAAATTTTTAGGCATCATTTTAGACTCTCGACTTAAATTTAATAAACATATTAAGAAACTCACTACGACGCTCCGAACAAACTTGAACTGTTTTAGAATGATAAGGCACCATATACCTGTTAAGGAAGCCTTGTTGTTCTTTCATGCCATGATACTTTCTCATCTGTCCTACTGCACCACTGTATGGAGCCAAGCCTCCCAGACAACAATCAAACCTATTCTATCACTATACAAACAGGCATTAAAGATACTGGACCAGAAACCAATTATATGGCACCACTGCTTGATAGTACAGAAATATAACCTTTTAAGCTTTGAGAATTTTATGAAGTTTTCTTTTCTTAAATTAATTTTTAAATGTGCAAACAACCTAGCACCTGCTGTACTATGTCCTTTTGTTACAAAAATAAGCACAAGAAGGGTGGCCACCAGGGGAGCAGTGAATGGCAATTGTATAGCAGAGGGGCGCAAAACCAGTTTTGGCCAGTCAAGTTTTTCAGTAATTGGGACTCAATTTTGGAACGACTTATCAACTGAAATAAAAACACAAACTGAGCCTAAAACATTTAACAGAAAAGTGAAAGACTGGCTGAAGAAAAACCAAAAATGTAATCATGATAACAAGCAATAGAAAACACACACACATGCACACACAACACATATAGCCCACACACAGACACATGTTGTTTTGTTCTTCTTCTTTTCACAAGGTTTAATGCTATAGGAAGCATGTTTTAAGATCGCATGTAACTGTATATTTTTATATATTTTATGTGATGTTTTATTAGAATAGGTCGCCTGATCAGGGACTGGGGTTGCAAATTAGCCATTCAGCTATAAACCTTTTATGTATCACATCTACAAGTTCTGTCATGGCTTTGCCATGTCATGTTTGTAATAATGTGCACTGCATTGTCCCTGCCAAATAAACTACAAATAAAAAAAAATGTACAGTATTTCCCTCTAAGTAAATGGAAATACCCAAAGTACATCAAATTTGTACTTAAGTACAGTAGCTACTTGAGTAAATATACTTAGTTACTGTCCATCACTGCATTTGTCTCATCATTATGCTTTCTGTCTACATTTTTAGGGAGACTTGACAGTTTACTTGGGACACCTAGAAAAAAAACAGCAGTTTAATATTGTATTAAGTCTAACATTTATTGAAGTGCTGAGTTGTGGTGCTGTTGAACTGTACTGGATTATACTGTAAGCAGTTTCTCATTTACTCTGTCCTCACCAATATAAATGGATCAAACAGGTCAGATGTTAAGAGGAAAATTTTATTCAGCCACACTTCAGACATCAGGTATACAATTCATATCAGACAATCAATATTTAAAATGCTGTTGAACAAATACTACAATAAATACAATTAATCTTTCAGTACAATAAATAAATTACAATAAATTCTTAAAATCATTATTGAATGGTAAAAACACATAGGCCTAAATAAGCAAAAGAATGCAAAGAACAATAACATGTTACAACATTGAATAATAAAAGAATATATCTTATACTGAGACTGAATATTGCCCATTACACATACCCCAAACAAATTACATTTCATATTTAACCACTACAGAGATATCAGCCACAAATTTCAAAAGGACTACCTGAGAGAGGCTGCTCTCTGGGGCAACCTGAGCGCTCACGCACACGTTTATTATCTATGAGCGCTGTCATCTGGCGGACCTCAGTCACATTCAATTGGGCTCTATATTAAAACATCGACCACGGGTCTGACGTTTAAACTACGCATGAAAACACTACGTTCTGTGACAAAACAACAGTAACATATCGGTAATTATGGCTTACAATTGTGAGCCTTTCCCTTACATGTCATTTTCCGATGAAATACATGCTGGAATACCTGGCTGTCTGAAGTCCACACAAGTCTGCTCCGATGCATCCCTGGTGAAATGGGTGTGGCGAGAACACATCCAGGAATTTGGACTGAACTTGGCTAGATGTGAACTTTGAATTGGAACAGTACTTGTCCACAAGTCCACAAGAACACAAGTCCGCACAAGAACACATATTGGCTGCATCCCAAGTCCCTTATTTTACACTGCTAACTACAAACTCCTGACTTGAACCAGAAGTCGTTTGGGGTCCGCCATCTTTAAGGCCATCTCATGTATCTTATTCCTGCCAGTAAGGAGTTAGCGTTAGGAGGGATCTGTTAGGTGCAATGAGTAAGGTAACGAGAGGTTCCTAACAGGAAGTCTTTTTCAGCTTGAGGCCTTGACATATAAATACCCGCACCCTACATCTGGCTCATTTGAACGAGATGGCGGAGAAACAGTGCAAGTGTAGGCTACCCGTTACATGCATTCTTTGCAATGAAATGCTGTAATTCACATGCCTACGTGATTACAAAGAGTAACATTAATGATATTTCCTGCAAGACTGTAAGTTGTAATTGAGTTTAATTCATTCACAACCTGTTGCGTTGTTCAGCGGACTGTCAGTGATGTGTGGCTGTTAAATGTGGATCTGCTCATGATCAGAACCACACGTGTTGATATAACACCACACACACACACACACACACACACACACAAACACATTTGCCCATCATTAATTGTTCTGCGTGTCATGTGAGTGGAATAATGTTTAATAGCCTGTAGGTAGGCTAATATTAATTATTAATTATTAATTATTACTCTTTTTGTCTCATTGTGTCATATGGATTACTGTTAATTTATCATGTTGATCTGTTCTGTACGACATCTATTGCACGTCTGTCCGTCCTGGAAGAGGGATCCCTCCTCTGTTGCTCTTCCTGAGATTTCTACCGTTTTTTCCCCGTTAAAGGTTTTTTTGAGGAGTTTTTCCTGATCAGCTGTGAGGCTCCTAAGGGCAGAGGGATGTCGTATGCTGTAAAGCCCTGTGAGGCTAATTATGATTTGTGATATTGGGCTTTATAAATAAAATTGAATTGAGCTGACTTGTTGAATGATGGTGTAGCCCAGCAGTCTGAACAGCCATTCTAGTATCAGATTATCTATGTTTCAGGTTTGGTGGCTCACTGCTGCCGCCGAGTGGCGTAACTGAGCGATAGGAAGTGGTGCACTGATGAGGTTTTTGTCAGAAGAAGACAACAGACACGAGTGTGGAGAGTTGAGCTTAGCAGCATCAGCAGAGAGCTGTTATTAGCACAAGACAATAGTTAACTACTTGTCTTTAAAGTAGAAAGTAGCAAGGCTACGTTAGAAGAGTCTTTTGATCGTGGAAAGAGAAGCCGTCCGACGCCGCGGAGGTTCCCGACCTGTCCGAGCGACGTGGCTATTGGATATCCCGGCTGGTTTTTTGTTGAGCCGTTCTACAGACTGGATCGAGTTGCCAAGCTGCCTCCATCCCGCTGCTTTCGGTTTTCTCTCATCATTCCCCTCCATCCCTGCTCCCCGGATCCCCAGTCATCATCCCCATCGTCTTCAGTCCCCTCTCCTCTACTTACCGCACAGCCTTCATCGCCTGTAACCAGGATGGACAGTCTTTCTCATAAAGGGTGGTAGGAAACTAAAGTGTACTCACAAAGAAAAAAAACTTGGGTCGAGTAACCAAGTACTGACTCATACTCACCCTGTTGACACATTTTTGTTTATTGAGATCTCAATATTTTATTTCTGTTTTGTTCTTTTATTTTGGTTGGGTCCCAACAATTTATTTAACAACTTATTTGTGAATTGATACAAGGTGGAATTTGGGTCATGTGTGTTTAAATTCTGTTATGCCCAATTGTGTATCAGGTTAAGGGTCCTTGTCACAAATATAAAAAGGTGAATTGAAGTGGAAAAATTCATTTAAAGCTATTGTTTAACTTAAAGGTGAATACCAGATAAAAGTGAAACAAGCCGTTAAACATTGAAACAGAAACTAATACAGTGAATTGAAAGAGTTTAACGGTTGGTATGAGATATTCTTTTTTTTTTGGGAAGAAATAAAAGTGTTTCATTTACTACTTTACTGCTCTATTTTACTTTCAGTCTCCTCTTAGAACCTAGACATTAGACATACCTGCAGAGTGGGCGGAACACACGCCAGGTGGGTTACAATTGTGGCGAGCCAGCCAGGAGACTCAAGTGTTGTAGAAGCAGTTCTTCCTTTTTGTAGATATTGTAGTCTCACACCAACAAAAGAAAAAATTTAAACATAGCTTAGAGAAAAAATGGAACTTTGCAACAAATTTGATGTTCAGGGACAGAATTGTCTTTATGTAACAGGCATTGAAGATTCATGCTCAGAGCAAGAAATTGCAGATTTCTTCGAAACAAATGGAGATATTGAAAAAGTTGCGAAGGTTCCAGATGAGTCAGGGCAACCTACAGGAAGAGTCTTAATAGAGTATTCTTCAGACAGAGCAATCTCACGATTAAATCCTGATACTGTAGGTAAGATACCAAGCCCCAAAGACTCTAATGTAACATGGCATGTGAGGACCATAAGAGAAATATGTCAGGGAGAGCTTGGCAAGGAGCTTGCACACAGATACCTAACCGAACTACAAGCTTTACATTCGACCAGTAGAGAAGGGTTTTTCACTACGCTTCAGAGCCAGCTCCAAAACCTTCAGTCTGGCATTGAACCTCCTCAGGAAAGTGTGGTTCAACCCCAACCCTCTAGTCAGCCTAGCCTTACTCCTCATGTCGGGACCCAGACCCATGAGAGTCAGCCTGTAAGTGTGGGATCTGCACACAGCCCCCCATACATGACTGATGAACCTGCCCCAGACCACAGTCATGAGGTTTCAGGCACCACACCACCTCGTAACGCTTTTTATCCTCCTCCCTCCAGCATACCCAGCAACCCAGAACCCGTGAATGAGAGCATGTTTAATCCCCCACACATCCAAAAGGTGGTGGTTGAGCACATAATGCGCAGTGAGTCATTGCCCCCTAGCTACAGCCAGAGCAGGATTCGAACATTTTCTGGCAGGCTTCCTAAGCCAAATGGAGAAGTGGATTACGATGCCTGGCGTATGCAAGTTGAGCTCCTCCTTTGTGACCGCTCACTGTCTGAAAACCTTAAGGTAAGGAGAGTACTGGAGAGTTTACTTAGTCCTGCCGCTGACATTGTTAAATCTCTCGGCACCAGTGCACCTCTCCAGTCATATCTTGAACAACTTGAAGCTGCATTTGGGGTTGTCGAAGATGGTGAGGAGCTGTTTGCAACTTTCTTGAGCTCCAATCAAAATACTGGAGAGAAACCCTCCACTTACCTCAATAGACTTCAGGGTTTATTGACCAAGGCCATTTCTAGAGGGGGAGTTGATGCAAAGGACTCAAACAAACATCTGCTCCGACAGTTCTGCAGAGGTTGTTGGGACCAAAGCTTGATTGTAGGTCTCCAACTTGAGCATCAAAAGAGTAGCCCCCCATCCTTCTCCGAGCTGCTCCTTTTGCTGAGGACAGAAGAAGATAGACGCTCTGCAAAACTTGAAAGGATGAGAAAACATTTGGGCAATGCAAAAGCTTCGTCACACATGCACTCAGTCTTTAGCATGCCTACCTATGATCACGACCCTGATGTTGTTGTTCCTAAGAAACAGGATAACACACAAAAGTTAGAGAAAGAAGTTGCTGAGTTAAAGAAACAAGTAGCAGCACTGACACAGAAAGAGAGATGTGGCTCAGAGGAAACTACTAGCAGCAGCAGTTCCATAGTTAACAAAAGCAGTGCCCAGGGTGATTGTCTCACCACAAGTGCAGCAAATCCCCGACCAGCCTTTAAGTCTCCCACTTATCCCAAGCCTTGGTTTGCCGGGCTAGGACGTCACATAGCAGCTAAGTGTGATAATGAGGCAAACCTTGCTCTTGTCCGCAAGAAAAACGCAGAACTCAAAGTCAGGCGTGAGAATTATCAGGTCACACAAAGTCCTTCTCAGCAACCTTTAAACCACTAGCAGCTCCTGCTGTGGGACAACTGGGAGCTGATAACAAGGATTTGCTAAGTCCCATGATGATGACACATAGCTCAAATGAGAAACCTGTACCCAGTGCTTTAAGATCTGACAGTGAAGTCTATTCCAACTTACCTGATGGTCTTATTGGTCCACGTTGTGCTGCCCCTGTATCAATTGAAGGTGTTCAGTGTGAGTCCATTCTTGACTCAGGGTCACAGGTTACAACCATCTCTGACACATTTCATGCGTCACATCTGTCCTCCTTACCTGTACGACCCATCCATAGCTTGCTTGAAATTGAAGGTGCAGGAGGGCAGACTGTACCTTATCTTGGATATGTTGAAGCCAATCTGACTTTTCCCCCCACTGTCACGGGTACGGAAGTTGAGCTGACAGTCTTGGCCCTTATCGTTCCTGAGTGTCATTTTAACAGTAAGACACCGTTGTTAGTTGGCACTAATGTTCTCTTGCGGCTGTATCAGCATGCTATAGAGCATGAGGACACCAAGTTTTTGGGGAGGTCAGACAACTATGCCCTACTTCTCCAACAAGTAGCTTCTAGCAACAGAACTGAAAGTAAAAAATGCTCTGTTAAACTGCATAGTAAGAGCCCCATCTCCATTCCTCCCAGACAGAGAGTTCATGTCTTTGGAGATGTCAGAATAGGCAAGTCAAACCCTGACACTTCCTTTGTTCTTGAACCGTCTGAAACAGCCTCATTGCCTGGTGGGCTTATGTTGGAATGTGCACTCTTGAACGTTTATTGTAGGGCTGCCAGTAAGGTTCCTGTTGTCATTCAGAATGTGACAAACCACAATGTCACCTTGTTACCAAAACAGGTCATTGGTGAGCTTTCTGCAGCAGTGTGTCTTGGTCCCTTGAGCTCCGAACAGTCTCCCTTACCTCATTCTGGGCTATCAGATGAGGAACTATGTGAGCAACTTACCTTTGACTTAAACAATCCACTCCTTGGAGAAGAATGGAAGAAACGCATCACAGACAAGCTTAATTCCATTCGAGGTGTCTTTGCAACTGATGAGATGACAAATGGCCACACCAGTGCAGTCAAGCATCACATTCGGCTAAGAGATGATACTCCTTTTAAGGAGAGACCTCGACCTATCCATCCAAGTGACAGAGAAGCTGTCAAACAACATCTGAGAGAGCTGCTGGATGCTAGGATAATTAGGGAGTCCGAGAGTCCTTTCGCGTCTCCTCTTGTCCTAGTCAGGAAAAAAAACGGAAAGATAAGACTGTGCGTTGATTACAGAAAACTAAACGCACGCACCATTAAAGACGCGTACGCTCTCCCTAACATCGAAGAGACGTTCTCAGCACTTAGTGGTGCTAAATGGTTTTCTGTGATGGATTTAAAATCTGGTTACTACCAGGTAGAAATGGCAGAGGAAGACAAGCACAAGACTGCGTTCACTTGTCCTTTAGGCTTCTATGAGTTTAATAGAATGCCACAAGGCATAACAAACGCCCCCTCAACCTTCCAGCGTTTGATGGAGAAGTGCGTTGGGGATCTCCATCTAAACGAAGTGCTTGTGTTCTTGGACGACCTCATCGTTTTCTCAGAGTCCATTGAGGAGCATGAGGCCAGGCTTATGAGAGTATTGCAGCGCCTTAGAGACTATGGCCTGAAATTATCTCCAGAAAAGTGCCACTTTTTTCAGTCATCAGTAAAGTATCTTGGCCATGTTGTTGACGCTCAAGGCGTTCATACTGATCCTGATAAGACCTCTGCTTTGAAAAACTGGCCGCGTCCCACAAACAGAGAAGAGCTTGAAAGGTTTTTAGGGTTCGCCGGTTATTATCGACGCTTTGTCAAAGACTACTCTAAGATAGCCAGGCCCTTAAATGCTCTGAAAGCAGGTTGCAGTCATCCCCGCAAGAGAGGAAAGATTTATAAGAGACTTTGTCCAAAGGGGCCTGCAAACTCTCGTGTCCCTTTCAGCAACGAGTGGACCTCCGAGTGTGACCTTGCCTTTAAAACTCTTGTTGAGCGCTTAACATCTGCTCCAGTCCTTGCCTTCGCAGACCCCAAGCTCTCTTATGTGTTGCACACTGATGCTAGTGGAGAGGGCCTTGGGGCTGCCCTTTATCAACAGCAAGACGGCAAGTTGAGAGTGATAGCTTACGCTAGCCGTGGGTTATCCAAGAGTGAAAAGAACTATCCGACCCACAAGTTGGAATATTTGGCATTGAAGTGGGCAGTATGCGAGAAGTTTAACGATTATCTCTATGGGTCGGAGTTCGTCGTTCTTACAGATAACAACCCACTCACTTACGTGCTCACCTCTGCCAAATTGGATGCAGCAGGGCACCGCTGGCTGGCGGCCTTGTCGACTTATAACTTCAGCATAAAGTATCGAGCAGGTCAGGCGAACAAGGACGCTGATGGGTTGTCCAGACGACCAAATGGTCCACCGATAGAGGATGATGTTTTCCTACGAGAAAGGGAACGAATCGAAGGCTTCAAGGCACGGGTCTTGGATACTGAGCCTGAGGTGATTTCCAGTGAGGTCATCTCTGCAGTGTGTCAGCGTCACTGTTGTCACATAGGTTCTGATGAATCAGATCATTCTGTTCTCGTTGAATCTTTGGCTCTGGATGCTTCAGCTGTACCTGATTGTTTCGCTCATTCTGGACAGGATACCTTACCCGGCATGAAAAAAGAGGACTGGCACAGATGCCAGAGGGAAGATCCATCCCTCAAAAAGGTCATTTCCTTCCTTGAAGCAGGACGGAAGCCACACTTCAGAGAGTTGAGTGGTGAGTCATCTGAAGTCCGGCTGCTTGCAAAAGAGTGGAAAAAACTTGAACTTCAGGATGGAGTATTGTATAGGAAATGTCTTGATCATGGCAGCGAAGTCCATCAACTTGTTCTTCCTCAGGAATTTAGAGATTGTGCCTTAAAGGGCATACATGATGAAGTTGGCCATTTAGGCGCTGAGCGTGCCCTCAGCCTGGCTCGCGCCAGATTTTATTGGCCTAACATGGCCAAAGCCATTGAAGAAAGATGTCAAACGTGTGAAAGGTGCTTTCGGAGGAAAGCTAGGCCACAAAAAGCCGCACCTATGCAGAACATTCAGACCACGTATCCGCTGGAATTGGTCTGTATGGACTATCTATCAATAGAACCTGACAGCCGTGATACAAGAAATATCCTGGTCATGACGGACCATTTTACAAAGTTCGCGATAGCGATACCAACCAGAGACCAAAAGGCCAAGACTACTGCCAAGGCGCTTTGGGAGAACCTTATAGCTCCTTATGGTTTCCCTAGCCGTCTCCATAGTGACCAAGGCAGGGATTTTGAGTCCCACACCATAAAGGAGTTATGTTCTATCATAGGAGCGGAAAAGGTGCGCACCACACCTTATCACCCTCAGGGAAACCCGGTGGAGCGATTCAATCGCACACTCTTGAGTATGCTCGGGACCCTTGAGGACAAAGATAAACATCATTGGAGGGACTACGTGAAGCCACTTGTGCATGCGTATAATTGTACAAGAAATGACACAACTGGCTACTCACCGTACGAATTGCTCTTTGGAAGACAGCCTGCGTTGCCAGTCGACTTCGTCTTGGGAACTAATCCTGCTGGAGGATCCTGCAGTTCTCATTCAGAGATGTTCGTTTGCGTCAGCGCCTGCAGGAGAGCTATACATTAGCTGCTGATCGAGCTCGCAAGAGAGGAGAACAAAACAAAACCAGATTCGATGTTAAAGTGAGGACAGCCGAACTTATCACGGGAGACCGAGTATTGGTGCGGAACGTTAACATACGAGGAAAGCACAAATTGGCAGACAGATGGGAGAGAGCGATTCATGTTGTGGTGAAAAGGATCAATGGAGGGCCCGTCTACGTGTCAAACCTGAGAGAGGAAATGGTCCACATCGCACATTACATCGCGACCTCCTTCTTCCTTGCGGATTCCTGCCCATCGATGTAGGGTTGGAGGTGGAAACTGAGACAACAGTGTCAAGGAGGAGACGTCTGAGGAACAGAGAGGTCACAGATCAGGAAATGGATCAGAGTGATCAAGAGGAGAACCTCAGTGATGAAGAGGATGGTTATTGGGAAGAGAGGGTCATAGAGGTGACAACAAACCTCCATCGTGCAACTCGCAGAAGATGAGACCAGACAACCTTTGGCTGCTCTTAACCCTCAGGCCATTGAATTCACCCCTCGGGTCCCAACAACCCTGTCTGAGGAAGTGCAACATGACTTCCCCATCCATGCCCCTGAGCCAGAAATTGAGGCACATGTGACATCACCTGATCATGTTATCATAGACATTCCTGAAACTGACGTGTTAAGCCTCCCTCCACAATCTGACAATCAGACACCAGAGTCATCAGGGCAAGCACAAGGCAAAAATAACTTACCTGAGTCAGAGCACAGTTGTAATGTTCAGCCAAGACATGTAGCTTTATCTGAAAGTGAACCTGATGAGCCCAGACGTTCTGCTAGGGAGCGACGTCCGCCACAGAAGTTTACTTATGATGAGCTAGGAAAGCCGCTGATTCTTGCGCTTAGTTCATTCTTTGAAAGTTTACAAGCTTTACTTCCCCAGTCCCAGATCAGCCCTTTAAATGTTTACTGAGGTGCACGCATGCAGGGACTGATGCGGTTTTAGAGGGGGAGGGTGTAGCCCAGCAGTCTGAACAGCCATTCTAGTATCAGATTATCTATGTTTCAGGTTTGGTGGCTCACTGCTGCCGCCGAGTGGCGTAACTGAGCGATAGGAAGTGGTGCACTGATGAGGTTTTTGTCAGAAGAAGACAACAGACAGTGTGGAGAGTTGCTTAGCAGCATCAGCAGAGAGCTGTTATTAGCACAAGACAATAGTTAACTACTTGTCTTTAAAGTAGAAAGTAGCAAGGCTACGTTAGAAGAGTCTTTTGATCGTGGAAAGAGAAGCCGTCCGACGCCGCGGAGGTTCCCGACCTGTCCGAGCGACGTGGCTATTGGATATCCCGGCTGGTTTTTGTTGAGCCGTTCTACAGACTGGATCGAGTTGCCAAGCTGCCTCCATCCCGCTGCTTTCGGTTTTCTCTCATCATTCCCCTCCATCCCTGCTCCCCGGATCCCCAGTCATCATCCCCATCGTCTTCAGTCCCCTCTCCTCTACTTACCGCACAGCCTTCATCGCCTGTAACCAGGATGGACAGTCTTTCTCATAAAGGGTGGTAGGAAACTAAAGTGTACTCACAAAGAAAAAAAACTTGGGTCGAGTAACCAAGTACTGACTCATACTCACCCTGTTGACACATTTTTTTTTATTGAGATCTCAATATTTTATTTCTGTTTTGTTCTTTTATTTTGGTTGGGTCCCAACAATTTATTTAACAACTTATTTGTGAATTGATACAAGGTGGAATTTGGGTCATGTGTGTTAAATTCTTTATGCCCAATTGTGTATCAGGTTAAGGTCCTTGTCACAAATATAAAAAGGTGAATTGAAGTGGAAAAATTCATTTAAAGCTATTGTTTAACTTAAAGGTGAATACCAGATAAAAGTGAAACAAGCCATTAAACATTGAAACAGAAACTAATACAGTGAATTGAAAGAGTTTAACGGTTGGTATGAGATATTCTTTTTTTTTGGGAAGAAATAAAAGTGTTTCATTTACTACTTTACTGCTCTATTTTACTTTCAGTCTCCTCTTACAACCTAGACATTAGACATACCTGCAGAGTGGGCGGAACACACGCCAGGTGGGTTACAATGGCAAGTGGATTTAATAATAGTGATAATAATGATGATAATAATAATAATGATTATGATGCTCATCACAATGGCAGGGCTACAGACGGTTCTTTAATTACAATAAACTTTGGCAATACATGCAACAGTGGGGGGTGGGGTTACGGCCTTGATCAGCGAATATAATGGGACTTGATGTACGCCAAACGCTGCCTCCATTATGCAACAGATCCAGCTGTCACGCCGTCACCAGAATAGGACGTCGCTTTACGTGACGCTTCAGAGTAAGGCCATCTCATGTCTCTTATCAGCAGTCCTCGCTCCTCACTCCTAACTCCTCACTTCTTAAATGTTTTCCTAAGTGGGAGGGACTAAACAGTTAGATAAGGTGGCTAGATAAGGCGATTAGCAGTAATTTTAAGGGACTTGGGATGCAGCCATTGAGAAACGACTTGGCAGTTGAGCTGGCTTCTTGTAGGCTAGTGAGTAGTGGGTGGAAACCAGGAGTGCTTGACTGCAGATGCGGTGCAGGTGTGAGGAGCACAGGAGACAGAGGTCCAGGAGAGAGAGAGCAAACACACCAAAAACAAAAACACCACACACAAAAAGGCTGAAAACAATAAAAACACACTCACACAGCCAGTCAGATGCCACAAGAGATGTCACAGAGTCGGGGTCTATAAATAATTAAAACAGGTAAACATTTCAACAACATGGAGACCTATGTTTGAAAGAGTCTTCTGGCCAGACCAACAAAGAAGGTGCTTCATGGGCTTATTTGCATAATAGTTTGTGTGTACTGCATAGTCACAAAAAAATATTTTTATTTTTAAAGACTTTGAAGAGTTTAAGAAAAAACTGTCTGTTCCCTTAACGCTATGTGAACATATATCATTTAAAATATGTTTTATATGAGTTACACTTGTGTGATGTTTAGAAAGGCTAATGGTAAATGTACTGCACTTTTCTAGTCCTCCGACCACTTAAAGCACTTTTACACCACACATCACATTCACCAGAAATGTCCCTGTTGTGTAACAATGTAGAGATCAGTGTTTACAGTCTTGCGGGAGGTGTGTTGTAACATCTCAAACTGAGTGTAAAGCAGAAAATGTGCATTCAGTTTGGCAAAGTTGGTAAATTCATTGGCAACAAGTAGGGTTGCAGTGGCATGAGATTTTCATGGTACAATTACTGTCTCAGAAAACACCAGTATTACGGGGCTTAGTGGTAGAGCAGACGCCCCATGTACAAGGCTGTTGTCGCAGCGGCCCAGGTTCAAATCCAGCCTGTGGCCCTTTGCTGCATGTCATCCCCTCTCTCTCTCCCCCCTTCATGCTCACCTGTCCTGTCCATTAAAGGAAAAATGGCCCAAAAAAATATCTTTAAAAAAAAGAAAAGAAAACATTGCGGTATTACAGAATTATTATAATAATCAGTCAGAATGGCCCTCAAAGGGGTTAAAACAGAGGGATTGTTGGTGGTTGAACAAATGTTTTATTACTATAATTGAAACTTGAAATCATTTTGTTGCATGTGTAAAACATCTCCCTTTCAACAATAACTAAAGTAAAGGGAATATTCTCTGTCCAACTGCCTTTTTTTCCAATATTGTATATAAGCAAATGTACACAATACGATAACCATCAACTTTCATATCGCAGCGTTACCTTGAAACAGGTATATCCCTTCAACCCTAGCCACAAGATAGTGCTGCAATAATCCTTCTTAATGTGTGCATTTAGAAAAAAAACAGTATTATTTATGCACACAATACACCCCTCAAATAGCCTATTACATTACAAACCTTTTCTTGTGTACATGATAGTATTTAGCAAGTGGCAGCAATCAATAAATAAAATAGTTTGTGTTTAGTGCTTTATTGCTACATCAGCAGAGACAGAAGTGGAACACAAGACTACAAGCATACATCTCAATACAGTCAAGATAAACAATGACACAAGCAAAACAGGACATACAATGTTTAAACAACAGACCAACAGATACAGTGAACTTGTTGAATAGTAAATAGAAGGATGGCTCTAGGGTAAGCACTGACTCTGGAGTTTCTCCACTCTGTTGCACAAAGCCTGCTCTGTTTTAGGGAGGTTAGGTATACATCATACCACACAGTCAGCTCCTCTGTCTCTACAGCAGGCTGAGTCATTATCAAACAGCTTTAGTCTCTATGAGTCTTTCTTTTAGTATTGCAGTTCAAGTAAATCATTGCAATAACCAGGTTTAAGATGGTGATGCCATAGTGTTAACAGCATTAATTCTAGGGAATAAGCACTTAAAAATACACCTAATTTTATTATATACAGGACTCAACCATGTACCACTATACAATTCAAGATCATTTAAAGTTACAGGTAAAGACATTACTTACATTACAATTATCTTTAACTCATATTAATATACTTTTTACCAAATACATTGGACATAACAGCTAAGAAAAAATTATTGCTGAACATTTGGCTAACAGTATTGGATTTTACTTAAATTCCACATAACACTGTTACCAGAGGCATAAATGTAGAGAGCGTGGGCAGTGCAATTGCACTTGGACCTGTGGAGTTGGGGATTAGGCTTTTTTCCAACCAGTTTGATTCAAAGCTAAATATCTAACCAAACCGAAATTTCAAATTATATATCTAATTTTACCACTGGGGGTCGCATTTGTATAGAAGCCCATTTCCGCCACTTGATGGAAAAAAAATAAGATCTATTAACTCAAAATAATGAGATACTAAGTCAAAATTATGAGATACTAAGTCAAAATAATGACTTACTAAGTCAAAATAATGAGATACTAAGTCAAAATTATGACTTGCTAAGTGAAAATAATGAGATACTAAGTCAAAAATAATGAGATAGTGAGTCAAAATAATGAGATACTGAGTCAAAATAGTGACTTGCTAAGTCAAAATAATGAGATACTAAGTCAAAATAATGACTTGCTAAGTCAAAATAATGAGATACTAAGTCAAAAATAATGAGATAGTAAGTCAAAATAATGAGATACTAA
Organism: Epinephelus cyanopodus; assembly: GCA_026686955.1. Lineage (NCBI taxonomy): Eukaryota > Metazoa > Chordata > Actinopteri > Perciformes > Serranidae > Epinephelus > Epinephelus cyanopodus. Next base: position 41,782,896 of record CM048924.1, on the reverse strand, counting down.
GTCAAAATAGTGACTTGCTAAGTCAAAATAATGAGATACTAAGTCAAAATAATGACTTGCTAAGTCAAAATAATGAGATAGTAAGTCAAAATAATGAGATACTAAGTCAAAATAATGACTTACTAAGTCAAAATTATGAGATACTAAGTCAAAATAATGATAGTAAGTCAAAATAATGAGATAAGTCAAAATTATGACTTGCTAAGTCAAAATAATGAGATACTAAGTCAAAATAATGACTTGCTAAGTCAAAATAATGAGATACCAAGTCCAATAATGAGGTGAATGAGTACAGTTACAGCCTTCGACAATCCATACTCCTCATCTCTCAGTCACGATGGATAACATCATAGAGGGTTACTAACTCAAAACAATGAGGTAATAAGTAATTTGATTGGACGAGGCATTCCGTGATGCTGATATAGAGTATAACATCACTGGGACTTGTAACAGTAAAATCACTCCTCTCACAGGTGTTATAAATATAAATACAGCCGTTAATTAACCAGCTGTCACACTCGCTACATTGATGCAAACTGACACTAGCGTTACACCAAGAAAATGGATATTTTCCCCCAAATCACATTTGAATTAAATTATGAGTGGTCGTCAGGAGAGGACGAGAAAAAGGAAAGCCAGGACTCTTCTGTGCAGGTCTCCAGGTGTGTTTGTGTAACATCAGCCGACCTCGACAAACTGAGAGCAAAAATTTAGAACCTGTCATCAGGCACAAACGGTGAATACTCAATTCTGATTGGCTGCAGGGTATCCGTGCCTGATGACAGGTTCTAAATTATTGCGCTGGGTCAACCGCCATTTTGTAACCATAGCAACGGAGACTCAGAGCATAAACATGAGTGATTTTATCGCTTCAATTGTGATATTGCTTTTATACAACAGTTCATCAACAGCTTAAACAGCAATGCTGAGTAAGGAAATGTTAACAAAAGGTGATTAAATAAATTATTCAAGTATGTTATGTAGCTCCGCGAAAAAAAACAGTTCCCCCGGTCTGTTGCCAGGCAACGCAGCACACATGCCCAGTGTTGCCAAGTCCGCATATTATAAGCGACTTTGGGCTTGCTTTTCTGTAAAGTTGCTTAAAATATTGGTAGTCGGTCGTGTTTTTTTTGGGCTTGTTTCTAAAGCGTAGTTGCTTATTTGTTCCCATCTCCATAATAAGTTGTCAAGCAGATATTTTTGATGTTATTTAAACGTAGGATAGTTTGTCTTGCCTGTTCCCTCTTTAAATTATCAGAGGTTTACTGTGTATATAATGTGCTTGATACATCAGTCTACATTTGATATCCCATTTGTTTTCTAATGTTAAATAATGTTAAAAGGTGGTTTAACTCCCTCTTGTGGTCATTGTCCTGAAGCTCAGGGGGGAGAAAAATAAATAAACTGTGTAGGCTACCGTGGGTAGTTTTGCAAAACGTACAGTTTACCAATCTGTCCACATGGATGTAAATATTATTGACAATCTGTACCCACAGTTTAAAATCCATCCCCACGGATTGTAAAACCGTGCACACAGTTTATTTAATTTTCTCTCCCCGGAACCTAGGAGGGCTCTGGAGAAAAAGTTGCTTGTTTTGGGCTTGTTTTCACAGGCCTGGTTGCTTATTTGTCTCGCGAGATCTGGCAACACTGCACATGCCAGGAACTCACAAGCTAGCCCTTTGTATTTACATTGATCTGCAGCTGTGTAACTTCGTCCAGTTTGGCTGATGAAACATTGGCAAACCTGGATGTTGGCACCGCCGGATTCAGCTTCCACTCTCCCTCATCCTCATCAGTATCTCAACAGATGATCATTGATAATTCCTGACCATGTTCGCTTAATTTTTGCTCCTCTCCAGTTTGTCGAGGTCGGCTGATGTTACACAAACACACCTGGAGGTCTGCACAGAAGTCCTGGCTTTCCTTTTTCTCGTCCTCTCCTGACGACAACTCATAATTTAATTCAAATGTGATTTGGGGGAAAATATCCATTTTCTTGGTGTAACGCTAGTGTCAGTTTGCGTCAATGTAGCGAGTGTGACAGCTGGTTAATTAACGGCTGTATTTATATTTATAACACCTGTGAGCGGAGTGATTTTACTGTTACAAGTCCCAGTGATGTTATACTCTATCAGCACTCATGGAATGCCTCTCGTCCAATCAAATTACTTATTACCTCATTGTTTTGAGTTAGTAACCCTCTATGATGTTATCCATCGTGACTGAGAGATGAGGAGTATGGATTGTCGAAGGCTGTAACTGTACTCATTCACCTCATTATTGGACTTGGTATCTCATTATTTTGACTTAGCAAGTCATTATTTTGACTTAGTATCTCATTATTTTGACTTAGCAAGTCATAATTTTGACTTAGTATCTCATTATTTTGACTTACTATCTCATTATTTTGACTTAGTAAGTCATTATTTTGACTTAGTATCTCATTATTTTGACTTACTATCTCATTATTTTGACTTAGCAAGTCATTATTTTGACTTAGTATCTCATTATTTTGACTTAGCAAGTCACTATTTTGACTTAGTATCTCATTATTTTGACTTACTATCTCATTATTTTGACTTAGTATCTCATTATTTTGACTTAGCAAGTCATTATTTTGACTTAGTATCTCATAATTTTGACTTAGTATCTCATTATTTTGAGTTAATAGATCTTATTTTTTTTTCCATCAAGTGGCAGAAATGGGCTTCCATAAGAATGAGTTGAGAAGATGAGAATTACTTTATTAATCCCCACAGGGGGATTCATTTGTCTGGCAGCACAAATCCTAATGGATGTAGGTATGAAGGATCTTGTGAATATCTCCATTCTGCACTGAAGAGGAGCCATTCACCACTCCTGTCTTTTGGTCTGTCAGTGTGTTAAATGGGTGATCTGATCACATTAATTTTTTTTTTCTTCTGGTACCTTATGTATGTTTTTATGAATTCATGTCATGTGAATGGCTCTGTGAACTGTAGAAACTGAATTGCCCTTTGAGGGTTAATTTAAGTTTTTGTTTTTATCAGGATGTTTATTGATATTATTTTACTTTTTGCAGGACATGCATAAATTATAAAAATACAATGCATAAATGCACATGTTCTAAAAAATAAAATATACAATAAATACAAAAAAAAACCCCAAAACATTTCAAAGCTTCTCACATTTGTCATGACCTGGCTCAAAAGTCATGACAAAAGGAACAATAGAATGCCAAAGTGCCAGTAAATAAAACAATTTATTTCTTTTCTTCAAACGATTTAGAACAGAGGACCAAATAAAGGCGGTGTGTTAAGAAAGAAACCAAACGTGAAGCCATATGGAACACCAGACCCAGGTGCTCCTAATCAGCCAAGCCGGGACGTCCAAATATGGCCAGCAGCAACATTTCCACTTCAAAACAGAAGAGAAGAAGGGAATGATTAAAGGCCCCAGGACTAGCCCATCACCTAGGTGGCAGCTAATGGGGATTCTTTTAATAAATAAAATAAATAAATAAAATATACCTCACTGTAGATGAAAATGTGTATATTCCATTACACATTGTATGTCTATCATCAGTTCTTTATATATTAATCTTACCATGGTTCATATTGTGGGCCCCCTTTTGAACCTGGCCACAGCCTCTGGCACTGTCAAGGTGTACTTTTCAACCAGGGTGTAGACTGTCACCTAGACAGGATGATTGAAAATTCTATTAGAGGCAATAGTCATGACCTCCTGTCCTCAGATAGTACCTATCTAACCTCAGACACAGCTGTAAGACCTAATATATATTTAGACTGCTTCTCCCCAATTTCTCTTCAAGAATTGATGGCAGTGATTTCTTCATCTAAATCATCAACGTGTCTCTTAGACCCCATCCCAACTAGGCTACTTATGGAGGTCTTACCTTTAGTTAACGCTCATATATTAGATATGATCAATATATCCTTATTAATAGGCTATGTACCACAGTCTTTTAAGGTAGCTGATTAAACCGTTCCTAAAAAAGCCCACCCTGGATCCAGAGGTGTTAGCCAACTATAGACCAATATCTAATCTTTCCTTTCTTTCAAAGATCCTTGAGAAAGTAGTTGCAGACCAGCTGTGTGATTTTCTCCATGATAATAATTTATTGAGGAATTTCAGTCAGGATTTAGAGTGCATCATAGCACTGAGACAGCACTAGTTAAAATTACAAATGACCTTCTGATTGCTTCAGACAAAGGACTCGTCTCTGTACTTGTTTTATTGGATCTTAGTGCGGCGTTTGACACTACTGACCATCAAATTCTGCTACAGAGACTGGAACGCTAAGCTGGTTTAAATTTTATTTATCTGACTGTTTTCAGTTTGTTGACGTTCATAATGAATCATCCTTACGTACTAAAGTTTGTTTTGGAGTTCCGCAAGGTTCTGTGTTCGGACCAATCCTATTTACTCGATATATGCTTCCTTTAGGTAACATCATTAGAAATCACTCTGTAAATTTCCATTGTTATGGGGATGATACACAGTTGTATTTATCTATGAAGCCAGAAGAAAGTAATCAATTAACAAAACTTCAAAATTGCCTTAAAGACATAAAAACCTGGATGAGCACCAATTTCCTGATGTTAAATTCAGACAAAACTGACGTTATTGTTCTTGGCCACAAACAACTCAGAGACTTTTTATCTGATGACATAGTTTCTCTAGATGCCATTGCTCTGGCCTCTAGCACTACCGTAAGAAACCTCGGAGTAACATTTGATCAAGATTTGTCTTTTAATTCTTCGGACTGCATTTTTTTTATCTGCAAAATATTGCGAAAATTAGGCCTATCCTGACCCGAAATCAATCAATCAATCGAACTTTATTTATATAGCACTTTTCATACATTAAAAATGCAGCACAAAGTGCTTCACAGAATAAAAACAACAAAAATATTCCATATATATTGAATCCCCCCCCCTTCAAAACCTTAAGAACCTTAAAATCAATCCTGAAACAGACGGGGACCCAGTGCAGCGATTTTAAAACGCCCGCCCTCTGGTCCTCGTCAGCACTCGTGTGGCTAAGTTTTGAAGTAACTGTAGGTTAGAGATGGTCTTTTTGGGAAAACCAGACAGCAGGGCATTATAGTAATCTAAACGACAAGAGATAAAAGCATGCATCAGCACCTCCCTATTAGCCTGAGAGAGAAACGGGCGCACTCTGGTTATATTCTTAAGATGATAAAAACCTATATTTGTTACACTTTTGATGTGTGGAATAAAACTATGCTCAGAGTCAAAAATGATGCCCAGGTTCTTTACACATTGTGAAGGTTTAAAATCCTGTACTTTTGGTAAAAGTTTCTCTCTCTTGCTTTCAGGACCAATAATTAAAACCTCTGTTTTGTCCTGGTTGAGCTGTAGGAAATTCACTGCCATCCATGACTTGATATCTAAAATACAGTTAAAAAGGATCAATTGGCCCTGTGTCATCAGGAGACACGGCGATGTACAGCTGTGTGTCATCTGCGTAACTGTGGAAGTTGATGCCGTGCCTCCTGATGACGTCCCCAAGGGGAAGCATATATAGATTAAAAAGAAGTGGACCTAAAATTGACCCTTGGGGCACCCCACACCTAATTTCATGCGTTTTGGAGGAACATGTATCCATACTTACAAAGAAACAATGATCTGTGAGATAAGAGCTGAACCAGTTAAAAACACTACCAGAGAGGCCCACGAGGTTTCTGAGTCTGTTTAATAAAAATGTGGTGATCTACAAAGGCGGCGCTTAGATCCAGTAGTACCAAGACTGTGAGTTTTTGTGAATCTGCATTAAACCTGACATCATTTAAAATCTTTAAAAGGGCTGTCTCTGTACTGTGGTTCATCCTAAAACCAGATTGATATTTCTCTAAAATATTGTTTCCTTTTAAAAAATAATTTACTTGGTTAAAAACCAGTTTTTGTAAAATCTTACTTAAAAACGGTAAGTTGGATACAGGTCGGTAATTATTAAAAATGTTAGGATCTAAATTACTCTTCTTCAGAGGGGGCTTCACCACTGCCGTTTTGAAGGCAGTGGGGAAGACACCCATCTGAAGAGAGTAATTTACTATATTTAAAATGTGTTCCTCAAAGAATCCATAAAATGTTTTTAAAAGTGATGTGGGAATCGGATCTAAAAGGCAGGTTGTTGGGTTTACCTGGGAGAAAACTCGACCAAATGTCCTTGCATCAACCAGGGCAAAACTCCCCAGTGTTTCCTCAGGTAAAAGCAATGATCCAGGTGTGTTAAAAATTACATTCTGTTGGTATAAAAGACTGGATCTGATGTCATTGATTTTACTTCTGAAGTGGTCTGCAAAGTCCTTGCAGAGGGCATCTGATGAAATCTTGGCTGTTTTTTTTTTTAAAATTAGTGCTAGTTAAAAGATCGAAGGTGGGGAACGGGAATTTGGGGTTGTTTTTATTATCTGAAATGAGTTTTGAAAAGTGGGATATTCTTGCCTGTTTGACTGTATTATTGTAGGTTTTGAGTTGTTCACGTAATATTTCGTAATTAATAGTCAGTTTTGTTTTTCTCCTACTCCTCTCTGCACTCCTGCATTTTCTTTTCAGTCTTTTGATATTATCATTTCTCCATGGGGGTGTAGGTTTTGTTTTTATTGATTTTTTAAAAGTGGAGCCACTGAGTCAAGTGTTGACTTTAATTTAATGTTAAAATTGTCCACAGTAAAATCACAGGGTGCAGGTAAAATTTCGGCAAGAGTGCTCTGTAAAATCTGGATAAAATTTGCAGCCACTTCAGAAGTTAGGTAGCGTTTCCTCACTGTTCTCACCAGGGCCTCCTGATGGCTAAAACTGGTGATGTTAAAATACACACAGTAGTGGTCAGACACAGCCAGGTCAACAACAGAGGACACACCAGTGTACAGGCCATAGGTTATGACCAGGTCCAGGGCAGTGGCGGTTGCTGGTCTTTCAAACAGAGGAAGCTCACTTTAAGTTTATATCATAAAAGTTGTCATATTGTAGCGAGGCAGTAACTTATAAAAGGAACATTTAATTGAAGCTGTTTTTCCACCACACTTTTGCCATAGAACCACGGCAAAACACACCTCAAAGATTTTCAGATGGGTGAAAAGAACTGTTACTTTTCCCCACCCTTTGCACCAAATCAATCTGAGGTGTTGATCTGCCCTGCTGTTTGGCTTCGCCAAAATCTTGTCGACAATATTCAAATTGTCTGCCATTATGTGCAGCTTGCTAGCTCGCTCGCTAGCTGGAGCTGCTGCGCGAGGCTAGTGTGACCGCCTGTGAGTGCTTTGGGACGGTGGAGGGGCTCACAGCAGCACCCGCTGCTTGTTGGGGACAGTAACTGCAGAGCGACAGAAGTCAGAGTCTCCAAACACGGGTACAGTCTCCAATAACACCAGAAAAAGATGCTAGATGTGTCGCTAGTCGTTTTCAACACAGAAGTCATTAAGAGGATTGGAACAGTCTCCACACCAACTCGGAACAACGGCATGAAACTTGAAAATCGCTGTGGTGGTGGTTTATATTTCAAGATCGCTGATTCGCTCATTTTGCTGTCAATCAAAAAGGGATTCAGCCTCAGACAGATCATCCAATCATCATGCAGAAGCCCAGCGTCCAGGCCAGCTGATGCCAGCCCACTGCCCCATAGACCCCCAGAGACGCTGAGCGTCCGATGGGCGGGACAAAGCCGAGCATTTATCCAATGACTGTCTAGTTTCGCTGTAGTGGAACAACCCACTCTATGCTTCCCCATTGAAGTCTTTGGATGCTGAGCTTCTACACTGTTTAATGCACTGTGACGCTACGGGAATGAATGAGAAGAAAGTCGCGTCAGTGACCTGTGATAAGTAGCTGATTCTTAACAAAAGTTGAACGCGTTCTAGCGCATATTTAGTCAATGAAATGTAAACACAACAGTACATATTTGACCACTTATTTTTTGACATTTTAGGGGAAGCTGAGCTTCCCTTGTAGTCTTAGAGCAATCGCCACTAGAAGGACACTAAAGGCCTTCATTAAGAGCTCAATGGAGCTGTGAAAAACAATTCTTGAGGCCATTTCAAAGCCAGTAGAAGTTACCATCAAGTGTGACATATACCAAGGTGATGCACTGTGCCCGCTACTGTTCTGCGTAGGCCTGAACCCCCTCAGCCAATTCATCACAAAGAGTGGCTACGTACACAGGTTACTAAGTAGAGTAACCATCAGTCACCTCCTCTACATGGATGTAGAGGAGCTGATGGTTACTCAACTGTAAACTGTAAGTGTATTGCATTCACTTGACAAATAAAAAAGCCCTGTTTTTCTGAGTATTTTGTAGGTCACTTGCAGGTGCCAGGTGGGAGCTTCTCATGAGATTCTTAAGTATCTCGTCTCCTCGTTCAGGAAAAAAAAAACAAAAAAACGGGGAAATAAAACAGGGGGGAAACAGGGGGAAATTACTCAGAAAAACAGAAAAAATTATACAAAAAAAAACAGAAAAATAAATAAATTACTCCGAAAAACAGGGCTTTTTTTTTATTTGTCAAGTGAATGCAATAGGCTTCCGTAAAGATGGCCCCCAAAGATGACTTACTAATTAAACCTCAGGCAGCAGAAACATGAGAAAGCATCCAAGCCTTCCAACAGGCCTTCCCTGTGCATTATCAAAATTTTATTTGAATTCACAGGAAATATTATCTTGGCATCTTTGATATAGCAGTCCTTGGCTCCAGTTTCTCTAAATCTAATGTATCTGAGCATTACTTCAAACAGAAGAGCTACAATTCTTACATTAACAGATTTATTTCACATTATTCCCATGATCACACGTTTAGTTTTTCACACTGTGATTCAAACGAGGGCGAGACAGAAAAGTAGGCACAGTGAGTACAGGTGTCCACTGGTGGCTGAAATACGGTCTGCTGAGCAGTAGAGACTTTCTATGGCCACTAGAGGTCGACAAAGAGTTAATAAGAAAAACAGGATGCAAAATAGCATTCTCTTTTTACAAAATCAGTCATAAAATCATACTTGATTTACATCAGGCAATGAAATTATTTTAGTGACACTGTGATGACTTGAATTACAAGTACACATTTAAACATGGAAAGCAGATTTTGAATGACTTATTATTAGGTTGTATTAATTAAAATGCCCCTCCTGACATGTTTTCATATTTTTTTCACAAAGACAGTTTCACAAGACCAGCATGCATGTCATCTAGAACTTAAGGGACCTTCACTGTCACTGCTAAATTGTTTGGGATTAAAGGGATCTGACGTAATTACCCCAGGCCAAGGGTTAATCTCTGACTGCTTGGCCAGGAATAGATCTCTTACAAGACGTTAGTCATGTGCTCTACCTTAACCAGGTGTTCGTAATGCAAGACCAGGTACAACTGTGCGTTAATCATCACAACAATCAATTCAAATGCCTAAAACACTTAGTGGCATTGCAGTGAGCACTGTCATGTTCATACCCCAGCAGGATTTAAAATTGTAAGACTTCATGGATCTCTATATATTGAGAGCTTTTCTTACCACTTCTTCTTCATGCCCATCATGTCCAGAGTCTGGCTTGGGGGCCAGTTGTGGCCCTCAGACCGATTTTAAATGGCCTGGAGCTTGTCTTTCAAAACACACCATATGATTAAAATGACATTGATAAATCAAACAAGATCCCTTTGCATTTTTTTCATTCACCTCACTATTGCGGTACAGTCATACAGTTTGTAGATATGCACCAGAGGAACTCCGCAGATGAAACTGTTTTTATAGACAGACAAGCTAAAGGACACTTACCTAACACTAGATATTTCCTGCTAGGTAATGGACATAGCCACACCAAAGAAACATTAAGTAAAGAACAAGTAGTAAAATAAAGTTTGTAAAGTTAAATATTTTTTTACAATGTCAGAAATTAACTTTTTGACTCACTGGCCAAGAAGACTGGTAGCTGAAAAAATCTACTAGCCAAGCATCTTTTTTTTTTTTTTTTTAAACCACCCAAAATACTAAATTGCCTTCTTGTATCACATATCCATTTATTTCAGTCCATTTCATTAAGACAATTAGGTATTACGTTGAATACAGCCTTAAAGCCACAGTGTGTAGGAATTTCTCCCATCTAACGTTGAAATTGTATATTGCATTCAAATGGATAGTGCACTCTCGCACCTCACTTTTTCAAACGCGTATTGCGACTATGGTAGCCACTGTGTACCAAAAATCTATGGTTGACACACCCCCTCCTCACCATGCTGGCTGTGTTTACAACATAGGACTGTTGGGGCGGGTGTAAATCGAAACAAACCAATCACGTCTTGTCTTTTGACAACTGACAAGTGGCTCAACCTCACACACCTCATCCCTCTCCTCGCATCACTGTGCCACTGACAGCAGCGCTGGCCTATGATTGCATTGGATTGGCCTGCCTGTTGGGGAAAAAAAATGGCAGGCATGCCAGCAGGCCAGTCACAGGATAGCGCTAGGAATAGTCCCAGTTCTCCCTATGCGCAGTCCGTGCCTGACTCTTAGCATGAATTAGGCCAAATGAAATGTCCCTTGAGACAAAAATCGTAGGCTGCATTACAGTAAGCAGACGTGAGACCGCCACTTACCACCATTCTCTGTGCTATAGGCCTACAAAGAAAACTACTGATGGAGGTAGTGGGTATACATCCTTTATTCCGTCAATCCTGCACCAACTAAGCTAGTTTGTTTTTCTACTGATATGCTGCCTATGGTAACCTACCTATGCTAACCAAGCCAATGAAAAAAGCTAGCTGTAGGCTAATTTAGGCAGTAAAGTTTACTTACCTGTCGAGAAGAAAGCAGGCATCTTCAGTGCCCCTTTTAAAACCTTTCTCCTTCAGCAGCTCTTTCCACCTGGTAAAGGCTATCCCAATGTTGATCCTTGTCTTTTGAATTTGCCGGTCGTGTTGCCTTTTTGATTCCCTTTTGCGCTTTCTTGGCAATGAGGATTCCGTCTCCGGTGATGCTGCATATGCATGATCCTACATTATGCTCAAAAAATGGGACACTGTTATGCTGCAGTAGTGCAGGCTTTCAAATATGCCGGGGTAGTAGCGAAGCACCTCTTACTCCTCTCCTTTGGCTTCACAGCGTTGGCCTGGCTCTCAACGAAAATGCTGAAGGCGGGGCTATTCCCTGGTAGTGCTTTGTCGTTTTCTCGTAGATGTATTTTCAAGATGGTGGAACATTATGGAACACCCCAAACAACTTACCTGCCCAGTGTTCAAACAAATCCGAAATTCTCCTTTTACGAGAATAAGTCAGATTATTGGTGGCGGTAATAATACACCAATGATGACATATTGATGAATGCAGACATCGATTTTTGCCAATAAACAACTGAAACACTACGCATTGTCCCTTTAAAGTAGAGGCCAGAGCAAAACTTCAAGCAAAATGATATAAGATAAAGATAATGATATATTTACCAACTCATCAGCCCAGCCTCAGTATGTGGATAAGTCCCCTCTGGTAAACTGTGATGCAATGTGTATGTTTAGGCCTTTTATTGTGAAAGGTAAGAGCAGAAGGAGTAAAGATGTAATGCGCTGCTGTTTAAAATGTGGGAGGCAATAAAGAGTTTGCCATCTTGGATTAGACTGCAGAGACACCGTGTAATTTTTTTGTAACCGTCATAAGTATGGGGCCAACTCATAACCTTCAGTTAGCTAACAGAAGCTAGCAGCAGACCGGCGGCAGATTAATTCTAGGCAGATCAGCTGATGTCCTGTAGCATCAACAGCACTCGAGACAGTCAGCTTGCGGCACCGTTTAGACATGCACAAAACACATCTATATTTTGTGTGTGTCTGTGAAACTCTGACACTGACAGGAGAGAAACAACAGAGCAGTAGCAGAGTCGTATCCCCCAAAACAAGGTAGACACTCAGCACAGTGTTTTTATTACACAATTATTTTGGTAAAAACATTTCATGCCAGTGTGGCTGTTAGTCCTCTGAGATTTACTCGCAAACAGAAACTCTACCCCACATAGGGCTTTGGGCAGGTGTTAATTTCGGGCCCTGCTTTTTCATTTATAAATGAAACAGTTGCCTTTGTGTCATTTGTGTGGGATTTTTTTTTTTTTTTAATTTTATAATGCATAAAATTTGAGAGGCAGCATGCCTCCAGGTATTTTCACATTAACTTATCTGGCCCCCATTTTAAAAAAACTGAACACCCCTGACTCAGGCACATGAAAACCTTTCAAAGCTGTTTGTCACAGTGTGGGACTCCATAAACCCCACCCACACCTTCTCACCTCCAAAATACTGAACAAAATATGGTAGGGGTTTAAATACTTAAATGTGTCCATACTGTTTGATACATTGGATTAAGTAAGTACCTTGTCTCTAGACAGTAAGTCCTATCTTGTTTCTAGAAGCAAATTAAACTGTGTTGAAAATAAATTTAGTTTTCCTAACCTGAACTGTCCTTTTTCAGAATATTGTTGATTGAGAAGTAAGTGGACTGTTTTTTTTGTTTGTTTTTTTGCAGTACAATTATTTGAAATGACACAAACTTGAATTCTGTAACTTCAACAGCAAAATAAAATGAAAAACAAACAAACATAAAAATATGGTAGCCTTCATAAAAGATTCTTGAATTGTAAGATGTCAGTAAATATTAATAAAGCATTCAGTGAAGCTTTATAGATCAGTTATATGTCATAAATAAGAGCATGTTTTGGGTTGGCAGGTTGTGCCTTTGCCTTGTTTCTGCCCTTTTGATTTGGTAGCAATGCAATTAATGTAGGTGGTTCAGAGACATCGTAGAGGGGTGAAAAGTGGGACTTATTACCAAGGGCCTCAATGGGAGGGGGGCCTCGTAAACCTTGAAAGTTTGATATTGTTTGTAATTTTTCATTGCTAAGAAAATTAGTGCCATAATTAAATTTAAATTGGCTGAATAAATCAGTTGAAAGACTGACCTTTGTATAAAAGAATAATGGAAACTTCCCAAGACCCCTCTCCCTTCTATATATATATAGATATAGATATTTATATCTATATCTATCTATATATATATATATATAGATAGATAGATATATATATATACATATATATGTATGTATATATATTTAAAAGCCTCTGGAAACCCAAATCCACAATAGTCTTCTAACTATGTAATTTAGGGTCTTATGTACATAATATTAAACATGTAAAAACAATTAGAAATCCGTTTCCTTCCAAATTTAAAATATTTGTCTTTTAAGTTTTTGTACATTCTTGAAATTGGGTTTGATGTGGCTGTGGTTATCACTGAGAGTTATTATGCAATAAATTCCAAACCAATCATAAATCATCCGTGAGTTGTCTCATCAGGGTTGGTATGAGTGTCAGAGTAAAGACATATTTGATCTATTAAGACTGAATGTGTTTGAATGAAAAAAGCTATTATCAGAAAAACAGAGAAGATTTATGTTGTCAGTGAAAATGTATCTCAATGAAAAAAGGCAAAGCGCTAGCCTCCCGTTGTCTTTCATCTCAGCTAACATTGCATGTAAAAGTTATGCTAACTATTCTATGAAGTAACATTAATATGAATCACAAAACATTTTGAAACTTACCATTCAGTGACCATCTGAAAGGAATCATTTTCAGCTGGCAGGGCTTCTCCTTCGTCCCCTGAATCATCAGAGGGCTCAAACGTGTACGGCTGGATTAAATTTGTGGCAGCCATTGCTGAGCCAGGGAGATATCAATCAGAACGAGGGAGCAGTCAATCAGAGCGTTATC